>CM017566.1:13515767-13545708 GCA_007844125.1 Sinonovacula constricta | reverse complement strand
ATTTTATTCGCAGGCTAATAAGCCGATTTGTTATTTATTTTTTTAGTTACAGTCATTGTTCACGTGTTACTTATTCAGATACTGTATATGTTTAATAATGACTAATTTACGTGATATGATCTCAATCTAATATTTTAACATTTGATACAATGTTCATATTAACCAATTTTGTTTTAGGCATTTTACTACATCAAGTATTTAATCATGTCGCTTTAGATTGTTCACAATTCTATGCATTAGAGTCAATTCAACTGTAAACTGTTATTTATATTAAGTTATTTAAATTATTTGCCTTGTTAGTTTATTTGTTGTACCTCTGTTGTGCTTGCATGCTAAATGTCGTCTACCTTGTTGTTGTTTAACTCTCTTTTGTGTGCAATAAAATAATTTTGAATTTAGTCATTTGGTGTTGTTTATATGACTATTATCCTCGTATGTGCACAAATATTTGTGTAAATCACGCAATTCTGGACATAAACAAATTATAATGATAGACGTGGTTAAACTGCCTATAAAATTATGCACCTATACGCTACAACTTCTAAAGATACACATTATATATTCATAATTGACTCGTTACTTAATTTCTTCTACATTCGCTGTCGGGGTTCAAAACAGACATCTCAAGACCACGTCTACAACTATTTTAAGAAATTTGTTAACTTCTTTATCCAATTTAAAGTACAGTACACGGACCATGACCTCGTGTGGCAACGCTGAATTGGTTTAACACCAAGCATACACCGCTCTAAGCTGTTAAGTCTAATCCGGTTTAACCAAATACTTAAATGTAATAATACCTACACTCACGTCTTATTTATTACAGAGCCATATGTTTTAACTGGAAGCTTAAAAGTGAAATTGAACATGTTCAATTGATTAATATCAATTTTTATTTTAAATATATAAAATGAGTATAAGAGATTTCTTGACGTCATCACTTATGGTGATGATGGCGTCACTATGCTGCATTCACGCGCAGACGATGCCGACCGGTTGTAGTTATGACTCTGGACTGTACACCTGCGACTGCTCGAATCTCACATCCAACAGCCTGCTGCCACTGCAGGTTACAAGCTTCAACCCGGTACCCCAGCGACTGAGGCTGAACAACCTTCCGGCGAGTCTAAGCACTGCCATCTTGCACGAGAACTTCCAGAACATTTCCACGGGTGAGTACACGTTTGTTGTTTATCTTGAATAAAAGTTGAAACTCACCCACACAGCTCCGTGTTTTGGTATCTACAAAGAAACGAAAAAATTCAGACCATTACAGCGACGTCTAACTATTTTGGTGAAGGCAGACCAATGAATGTGCACTGCAGCTTCCGTATTAAGTCCTTTGCCCCGGACGGGACTCGAAACCAAGTGGTTATATGCAGAGTCTAGGGTTGTTTTTGCGACGCCCTGATATAGGAGAAGAGTCAGATAAATGTCCAGGTAAAACATATATTTTTATCTCTCAACAATATATTTGGTAATTACTGTGACAGAAACTCATTTTTTGCTAGACTGTCATCATTATTCTGCCATTAGAAGTGACGCCAAAGTTGACGTCATCAGGCAGAATATTGCAAATAATGGCTTTAACACATTGCTACTTAATATCCATAAAAACTATTTATCTTAAATGCTCACAACAAAAGACTTAATATATTTTCTGGATATAATTCCCAAGTAGATGTAATATTGTCTATGTCTCGTATTGTAATAAATCCAGCATTTTTTTAAATATCAGGTGCTACATTTATGGTTAAATGATATTTACGGGTTTAAACTATTCATTCTGATGATGTTTACACACAAACATGCCTTTTTAACTATTCGAATTAAGATGTACATTTACTGGTATTTATTCAATTTCTTTACCTTTTCTCTAAAATATATGGACTTCTTTCGAATAAGAACCACGAGGATTTTAAGATCACAGAAGAACCAGATTTTTTTAAATTTACATACGTTTTAATGTAAGCGACGCCAATGTTTGTCTTACCTAGTTACAGCGAGGACCCGTTGCCATGGTAATCATTTCTACAATCCGTCTGAGGAAGGGTCGATAGTCATTGCACTGCCTGTTTTTGTTAGTGATTTTCATAATAAATACGGCTCAGGGCTAAGAGGACAGCATTACGTCTGACTCGTCGGTGTCAGTATATTGGACCGAACGGGTTCAGTCCGGGGCACCTCATAAGTGCCCTTGTGCAATAATGATAGAAATGTCGCTGCACAGTATCGGCAAAAATGCCGGCAAATCCCATCCCATCCCATAACACACTCTAAAATTTACAACAAGTATATGTAGATTCAATTTAATTATTATCCAGATAACAGTGAAGGTAAAATGTCACGTAAAGATGACCCGCCTTAGGCAGAATGACAGAAGGTAATAAAAAAAGAAGTGACAAATCAGTCTAAATCAATGAACAAGCATAACATTCTTTAAATGCATAGCATTTGTGTTTTAAACATCTTTCTTATGACGTTTTTTACATTCGTGTTTCAGATGACTATGACAATAACTACCCAGCCACGTTAGAGCTGGAGTGTACACATGGGTCGGCTGTCAGTCTTACTTCCGGTTTCCTCAACAACTCTGACTATGTTCGCGACTTCAAGATCCTCAACTGTGCCCTAGGCAACATCCCTGCAGCCGCCTTTAGGTGAGGGTCGTTCAATAACGAAGTCGCTAAGTTTCATTAGACTTTTGAAGTAGTCAAAGTTTATCAACATGATTATTTAATATATATATATATATAAAGCCATAATCGTTATGCTTCAAATTGATGTTGGTATTACAAATAACACATATCTTATCTTTTTATACAATAAACATAATGTTAGTTGTATATTATCTTTATACACACATACACGAGTATGTTGTTTTTTATTTACAGATATTCATATTCACCGATATATCGCTAAAAAATCACGGTGCTGTGATAGGATGCTATGCAATCTTAAAATAAATGCTCGGGTAATTAATTAGTAAGCATCTGAATAATACACATTGCATTAAAATGCAGTATATCATGCAAAATCTATCTTGCTTCGGAAATGTTTACTTGACTATCTAATTATGAAAAAATGATACATAAATGTCGGTTTATTTTATTATGCTTTATTCGAATAACCCAATAACCCAAAATGTCCTAAAACAATTGACGACACCTCTTTATATTATATCATGTCTTGGTATTGCGTTATGCTGATGATAAGTTTTGTTTCGTTAACATTGAGTAATTGTGGCCAACATTTTATAAATACACAATTATATTACGGTGGATAGATAGTCTTGACAAAATGTCGTTGGTTTTTCCGTGCATATATTGGTAAATGCATAGTACAATAATTCTATAAAACATATTTTGTTGATCGTTTTGGAACGAGGCTGAATTTTACAAGCACACTTACAAACGGAGAATAAAATTATCAAATATTAAATATCTCCGTTCAGTAAAATATTTTTATATATCATTTCGCTCGATATTCCCTATTCTACGACAAACTTGCACAGAGTTAACGATAAGAAGCAAACCTAATACGCCATTATATGTTCATACCAGCAAACAAAAAAACACACAGACAAAACGTTTTTCCAATGACCCAAAAATAATTTTTACATTTACATAATTTCAATCATAAACCCAATCGATTTTCCGGAAAAATTGAAATTATTTTTACAATATAAAATGGAGGAAATTGCCTACAAACGGTTATCTCTAATCTCTATTCTATCCTTCTTTTGTTTGTCACTTACTTCGCAGAAATATAATAGTTTATATAAAGGTGACCACTCAACTTCATCAGATAAAGGCGATTTTCTGTTATACATATTTTATCGCACTTGAAGTAAAATTAAAAACAACAACAAACAAGTCGTGATATACTATTGGTAATAAAATTGTTGAAAAAGTAAGACGTAAATGGTAATATTTTAATTATCTCTGGCCATAAACAGTTTAAACAAATTATGACATTTAGTATAATCACCTTCACGAAATTTAACGCATAAGTCATTCGTGAGTAAAATTTCGTGGACTTACAAATGTAGAAAATAAATTTCTAAGCAGCACGAGCCATTGGCCAGTACAAAAATAGATTCTGCGAATAAATTCTATTGGTCTTGTGGGTATTCATTCGCTGTAAACGGATACATTATTTCCTTTAAAACAAATCCTACAAAGCAATTAAATATATCATTTATGTGCCATAAAACTCGTTAAATTTGTTGTAACCGACTATAAGTATAAAATATATTTAGGTGTATAGTTTATGTACTGTAAAACAAGCGAAAATTCCCCACCTTCTGGACTATTTAGCATATATTTAAAGACGTCTTAAATTTGTATTTAAAATAGAAATAACGACGCGACAAAACCGGGCTTATGGCATTATGACGTAACACTGGGAAATCCACAATTTAAATGACGTCACTTTTACCGGGTATTTTTACTACGACCTTGACAGCATGGCTTGGACTATCGTATTTGAAACTGAATGTTGTTGTCTTATTAGAAGCGATAACAAACAAGAATGGAAGAGGAACTAGAGGTAAGATTTATTAATTATATTGTGATTAAATCATCTTTATATTTTACGCATATATATTGAAACAGATTAAATAGAGGCTACACAGATCTAAACATGCGTGGATCAAACTTTAGCAGTTAAACAGTTTATAGGCCTACAGGTTTATAGAATTATTATGATACTTTTTGTAATTTCTAGCAAAATCATGTTAAAAGTTTATATGAAACGAAATAGAATGTAAACCATTATTTTTTATATAATCTAGACTAAATTTTGATGTAACCGATGTTGCAGATTACATGTTTGTTCAATTTAACTCATCGACGTGGATGGGTAGATTTAACGAAAAAAATGATTTAGTATTACAAGCGACATTTAAATCTGTCAACTTTTAATCAACTAATTATATTTACTCTCTAGAAAAAATGCTGAGGGATTTTTTAAAAACCTGATAGATATACGTTTTTATGTTTTGCATATAAAACAGATCAATGTCACATGAACGTGTCTATTTTTAACTGCGTATGCTTGTTTATTGATTATTATAAAATTATGCAATGTGGGTATATACATAGCGCTTAGCGTTGTTGGTCAGCCGAACGCTATTCGTTTTACATATATCTATCGACGCTGTGGTTGGTTCGCTACCAACCACGGCCCCGAATTTTATTTTCTTACTTTTCTTCCAACATAATTTTATGCATTTTATTTCATTTAATACACGTCTTGTTTTTAACTAATTAAATGTTTCAACTGTTTGTTGGGCTTACATTAAAGTGAAACAAAACAAACCCACAAAAAATAATAAACGTTGTTTGCACACATTTAATATTAAACAACTATTCGTAATAAGTCTAAATGAATGTAACATTATATTGTCGCTTTAAATTAAATAGAAGAAACTCGTTCGCCGTTTCATACAATTACAGTGCAGGGTCCGAGTTCTATTTAAGAGAGGAACTAACCATAGACATATCAAGCAATATGTTTATTAAATATTTATAATGCTGCAAAATTGTTTGTCTCATTAAAAGTAAATTTTATACACAGAAAAACAAAAGAAAACGGAATACATGAAATTTATAACAAAATTATTGATTAACGTTCAAATTACTTCGAGAAAATGACTGAAACTATAACCAAATACTATGATTGTTTATAGTTATAGTGCAACTCCGTAAACCTGTGACGACTTAATTTTCAGTGTATTGTATGTTGTTCATACTTCTAGGACAAAACAAAACAGGTATCTACTTGGGTACTTCATATGGCGGACAATGACAGGACAAAACAGCATGATCGAGTACCACATGCATGTACATGGACTTGTTTTAATTGTTTCCTTCGACTGATTTAATAGTATGATAGTCACTTATGACATTCCATTTAATGTATTCACAAGCAAATAAGGGGCGCCCGTTGCCGAGCTCATAGAGTCACAGATTGTTCCACCCGTGAGTTCGAGTCCCGGTCGAAGCGGCAAACATTCATGTCCGGAGGTATTCACGTTAACCTACAGTCCACCACTGGATATATATATTTTGCCCCACCAGTAAAAACTGGATATTGCAAATACGACATTAATTGTATTGGTGCGAGGTATCTGCAACAAACAAAAGAAACAACAACAACAAAAAGAAAAAAAAAGAAACATAGGGGACGCCCGTGGTTTAATGGTCAAAAGGTTAGAATCGATGACTTGCTATTTCTCTGACTCCGTAATCCGTCAGCTTGTGGGTTTGAGTCCGGTCGGGGTACAAACTTTCTTGTGGTCAGGTTTTCCAGCTGATCTGCAATGCGCTACTGGTTCTACCCAGACATGTGCCATGATCTTTCTCTACCAGTAATAGCAGGACGTCGCTTTAATGGCAATAATTTCGTCGATGCACTGTATTTAACATACAAAACGAAAAGGAATAGGCGTACATGTAGAGTTAAAGCCAATAATCATGCATAAATATGCATGTAAATATGTTAAACGAGAGTTTATTTCTTATTTCAGGCCACGCACGTTGTTTTGTGGATCCCGGTTTTGTCCACCTCAAATTAAGTGCCAAGAAAATGACTGCGAGACTGTTAAGGAGCCAGCTGACATGGTGAAGCGATCCTCAGGTGTGACTGCAACTGTAAACAATATTTGAAACAATTGGGTTTATATTAAAGAGCTACTCTAAGCAGAAAGGTTAGATTCACAGACTCGTAATGCACCAACCTTTCGCTGCATGGGTTATCGTTCCGGTAAGGGAGACAATTGTGATAATGCCTGCGATGCGCCAGTAGATTCACTTCACAATCATATATCTGCGATTTTCGTCCACCAAAATTGTTTGACGGCAAAACACGCAAAACAAAATCATTGATATAATCTGATTTGTATTTGTGGCGAGACTTAGATATTAACATAATATTAATTAAAATGCATTTTCAGATTATCATCACTTCAATATCACGTCTGAAAAAGCTGGTAGAATCATCTTGCGGACCACTCCAGATGATGATCAGAGGGAGTTTATGCTACACAAGGATCCCCAGCAAAAGTTCAGGAATACAAAAAAGCCACCCGCGTTTCAACTTGGAGGGTTGAAGCGTTAGCGCAAACAAGACCTCGAGTGCTTTGTCAGACAAAATTCAGTTGATTTTTTTTAATGTTATCTAATTATAACCTGTTACTTTACCCACTTTAACAAAACATACCCCTGTTTTGCAGTTCAATATCAACGTTAATAAAACCATATAAGCTTAAATCTTAATTTAGTTGTGTGAGTAAGTTACTCATCCCGATATTATGACGTCAATAATTTGACGTCATATTTAAGAAAACTACCTTCAGTAGGGGTCATTAAAATTCTAATTATTTCATAAATACAAAGCCAATTCTAAAATATCTTTCGAATTTGTGATCAGAAATGATAGGAGAATCATGTTTCATTAAAAACAAAAAATTGAAAATTTTGACCATAAGCCCGGTTTTCTCGCGTCGTGCGTCATATATATATATATATACACACACACACACACACACACACACGCACAGAGAGCTAACTAAACTATGTTGTTATTCCAGTGGACTGAACCAGTTAGACCGGTTTACCATCGAGAACGGAAGTATTTCCTCGATGGATGCCGCCATATTGGATGGTGTTACTATTTATAGAAACACGACGGCGAGTTATCCTAAAATTCATGGAGAGTTCGCGATCAAGAACACGGCGGTGTCCGGAGCTATTCCGGCCACTCTGTTTAACCAGACGACAATGTACAGTCTTGTGCTGAGGGTATGTTACAGGAACCCTGATCATTAGTCGAGCGCACATTGTTTTTGCTATTCAATTAATTTAGGACTATAAAATTATGTTTGCATAATCGATGATGTCTCCAGGAAGAAAACCAGATAAATCGCATGTGTCTTTGACTTTTATTGCGGTTTTAGCTGATGAATGCTTTCAGGTCAATGTTGGTTTCATGTTTAGACTGTTGTGTATTGATGCATGGAATTGCCGAAATGTATACAAGCAAATTCAAATGTGCATCGCCAAAAAGCTTTATTATGTCAGTTACAATAAGTGTCACTTCCCAATTTCAGGCAATGTAATTTAAGTGTATCAAAAAAAGGAACACTGTCTTACAATATAAATTAACTTACCCAGCTGTTGAAGAATAGACTTTCAGCTCATTGTGACAAGTTTAAAAAAAAGTTTATACCGATAAAATTAAACCAGACTGACATGTGAGGTGAATTTTTATGGCGATTCTACTTCACATTCACAGTTTTAAAACGTTTTTTTATTCTACATAAAATGCTTTCTTTCCCAGACAGTACAAAATTCACAATACATTTTGTAGTAAATTCCGTTACCAGTCGCATGTGGTCACTGTAATATTTATTTTAGAGAAAAAGTCCCATCTGTTCTTCATTTCTAGCGAAAAGAGTAAAGGTATATATTTTTGTATTTCGTAAACTTTTTTACAACTACAAAAAATAACTTCTATATATTATGTCACTACAAGAAACTAGTTTAAATCCTACTTTCGCTTACAGAATCTCGGCCTCACCTCTCTCAACACCTCCATGTTTGCCGGTTGCCCCAACATCCGTCATCTTGACCTCAGCTATAATTCGTTGACTGAGCTCCCGGGGTCCGAGTTGATGACGCTTCCGAACCTCGGCACATTCCGGCTCTATGGCATTGATATCAATGGCTGCACGTGTGCGAAATTGGACTTCTTTAGGCTTCAGACGGTCAAGTACGTCGAGGTCCTAGGCGATATTGTCTGCACAAACACAACGGACTATGAAAGTGAGTTTTACTGATCAGAGCTTAAAACAACTATAAAATTTTGTAATGTGTGCATGTCACACATTTGTGTCACCGAACTAGCATTTGATAAGAATACAATATTTCTAAATTATAAAACGTTAATATATATTTTCATATTTTGGGTTATGCGAATTAAAGGTTCTGTAGTATGCAATGCTTGACTGAACACTGAGTAGATTGATAATACATGTTAGTTTTTTACTTAACTAAGCAAGAATTTATGCTATCATAATTTATCACAGCCAGAAAGTGTAGATCGAGATCTTTTGGTTTCTTAGCATATACTATGTTTGGATTACAGGATTGCATGTCAAATTACTTTTTAACAAATATAACATTATTAAGGTATTGAGACGTACACAATGAAATTCCTTAGCTGCTCGCTTCTCATCGCGTTGGTTCGAGTTTCTGTCGAAGCGAAGGACCTAATGTGGGAAAGTCTTCCTGCTAACATGCGGTGTGCCGGTGGTGTTACCTTGACATTTGTTAGAGGGCCTTTTCTATTAAACGGCTGGACGTCGGGTCTAATAATCACAATCGCGACTAATCTCTAAAAACAAAACAAAATTAAACAGCTTTACTTACTTTGTTTTAATTATGAATACTTGGTTATTTGCTGCTGCCTTACGAGAACCTATTGTCATACAAGTAAGCCAGTACTTCATAGTTTACCGACTATTTCTGCTTATCGATGATGAAAGCGTGAAGTAATATTTTACTGGAAAATGTTTAACGAATATTTGGCAGTTACATGCAGCATAGTAAATCGACGCTTTCTAGTTTATCAATGATGGAAGCATGGTAAATATGATGATATGAAGAAAATAAAGGAAAATGGTAAATTATAACTCATTTTGTATAATTGTCAGACAAGCTTGCACTCCAGTACTTTATGGACAACTGCCAGACAGTAACCGCCACTTGTAGCAATGGTGAGTAATTTGTTTAATTTAATATTTTGTGGTTATTTATTGCTATGTTTTACATACGAATACACGTTTTAGTAAGAATGACTTGAAATGACGAAGTTAAAAGGAAACTCACTTCCTGTGCCTGTCGACCTTACCCAAGTTCTATTAATATCTATTAGTGTTAGCTGTAAAAGTATAATTACTTTTTTTTTCTTTCTTTATGATTTGAAGACATGTTCTCTGAAAAGTACCAAGAAACAGTTGTAAGGGGCGCACATGCTGGGGTCGTGTCTCACTTCTGAGGTAATTTTAGCGGAATAATCTATTAACAAAAATGGTTTCATGGATAGCATACCACCTTATAACTCCATATAATTATGTTTCCTCCCCTGTCTCCTTGCAGGTGTGGTTCTGCTAGATTCCTGCCTTACCCCTATCGACCTGACGGGGTACAGTCTAGGTCTGGTTTCGTTCATCCTTGGATGGGTGGTTCTCGGCCTCACTATCCACACACGCAAGTCCGCAGTCCACCCAGCTCCAGGCGGCAAGAAACCGGGAAACAAAACCAAGCTGCAGAACTTTAAGGAGCCAGCAAGCAAAAAAGGCCGGTCTAAATAACATGGTGTGAGCGTAACTGGATTTTTAAGGAGGAATAAAGACAAATACTGACGTTGCAAAACATGTGTTTACACGGAATACAAAGAATTTATATTTTTTTTAACTCTCGTCTGTGCGGATCTTCAAGGATCCGAATTTTAAATTAGATTTGAAATCTGGCCTATCAGATGCTTGCGATTTATCTCAGACTCCATCACCAAGTCTTATTTCCTCAAGTTCTGATTTTCAATATCTTTAAAAAAATCATTACATATACATGTACATGTATCTACTTCTGATAACCTAGAACTAACTGAAAAAGGTAAATAAAAAGGAATACAAACACAACGATAACATAACAATACACACGCACGCACGCACGCACGCACGCACGCACGCACACACACACACACACACACACACACACACACACACACACACACACACACATGTATATATATATTATTGTTGTGGAGTTTCGGGGGGATAATGCATTGTTGTTATCTTTGTATTCCTTTTTTATTTTAACAAATTTACAAATGTAGTATTGAAAATTGTTAATGGTTTATTTCTGAATGAGTTAAAATTCCTTATGTTTATTTTTTATTTTTATGTGCTTTATCAACTGGTTTACTTTTTTGGGGGGTAATATATAAGATTCTAGCATAAACAGGCATAAAATATAAAACAAAAGATCGTAAATATGTGCGTCAATAAGCGAACCTTTCGTTTGCATTTTTGTTTGTGTTTTTTTTTTCATTGAAAGAGTTGTTTTAAAACAAAGGGTATTGTTAATTTTGTTTTATAAAACAAAAGTTCATTAAGTTTTCTCAAAATCAAATATATAAAATCAAGTATAAGTATACTGTTACAACACCATGCAACCACTTATCAGTTATTATCTATGTTTTTAGCACACTTGCAGAACTTTTCGGTAAGCAAGACAATAGAGATAAATGTAGTCATCGAGACGGCGAGTCCTTATGAACAAATATTTATTCTTATTGCAAAATAATACTGATGCCTTATTGTTCAAACGTCTGAAATCTCTATGAAGTTAAGCAGGACGCGTGATCCCCTTAATTCAAAGTAGACAGTTACTTCACCGACCCTGGCCTAGATGTGATCAGATATCATCGTCACTAGTTACACATTTATTTGTACCACTTTGCACTATTATTTCGAAATAAACGTTGTAGTGTTGGTTTAACAGCCGAGGGTAAAATATATGACAACGAATTTCTATATATATAGTCATTCAGTCGCGTTCCAAGGACGAGCTTGGTTATTTTTTATTTTCAAGCCAACTTTGAGCTGAAAGCTTCAACAATGAAAGGTATGTATATTTTTTGTGCCATTTTAAATTTATTAAAAGTTAAACACTGTCAATATATATATATATATATATATATTGTTTAAGTCAATTTAAAGTAAAATCTTGTAAGAATCAACATTTTGAATATTTAATCATCTTTCTGTAAAAGATATGCTATTTTGTTAGTTTTTGATTCAAAACATCTTTCCGATTTTCAAGCCGTTATAATTTAAACCATATATCTGCTCGTCTTATACTCCAGGCTTATACTGTACTTATACTATAATATATATACTATATAATATACTAATACTATATTGAAGTTTACACTCATGCTACAGTTATAAAGCACAATGTTGTGTAAAATCATAGCGCAGTTTCAACTCGTAATGTACAGTCGAATGCACGCAAGACTCAATACTATGTTCTGTAATTATGCAAAGTATTGTATATATAATCTTCTGTAATGTGTCTTTAACTCGAAACATAAAAAATGCAATTTAAATATTTAGCAATGGTAACATATTTAAGCATCCACTTCTAGTCACTATGCCGTCTAAAAGTCAGACAGTCTATACATTTTTTTTCTCTCTCAATCACCGAACCAACTATGCCCATTTTTGACTGCAAATCTTTTAGTCCATGTATAATTCTCTTCACCCAGAAGTCATGTGTGTAGCGGTGGGTCTATTTGCTTTGCTGGTCGCTACACCGACAGTTGCAGGCGCGGCGACTAATTGTAGCCAATACTGCTACCCAGGGGCAAGTTGCTGGCCAACATACCAAGATTTTCTGGAGCTCATGAAAATAGTGGATGGCAATGTGCTTTTTCCGGTCGAAGACGGCTACGCAGACCTCACGATCATGAAAAACACACGCGTTACCAGAATACCGTATTTAATATTGGTTGCCAAGTCAACGGATGATGTCATTAATGGGGTGAAGTTTGCTAGGAAGTTCAATATGAAGGTAAGTATTTCTGGGTGCCTGATCAAAATGATACGCACACGTCTACAAGCAAGTATAATGCAAGCACGAGGTATTGTCCGACAACAATCTAGTTGCTTTTTACGTTCACCTTTTTAGAACTATACCCAAGCCAAGGAAATGTTCAAGTATACAGTCTTATCTTTATTGTTTCCTATCTTCTTTTAATGATTTTCATGCTAAACGACTTTTACACTTGCTGAAAGTGTTAATAGCTGTGGTGACCATAGACGTGTTGAAGTGACATATATAAACTATATATCAACAATCAAAACAAAATTTTAATACAACGCAATACAATAGCCCTTATTACCTCAGGCTGTACAGAACACAAGCGCGAGTCCCCGGATTTGAACTTTTTTAAATATGGAGATCTTCCAGCTGACCATTTGTTGCTAATGGCTTTACACGGACTTTTATCTTGGTTCCACTACCATCAATAATAGCTTGGCTACGCCAATTTGTTCTCATTTGTGTCTTACATCTAAAACCAAAGCTAAAGTAATTGCTTTCAAAAAAAAATATTATATATTAGTCCTTAAGAACTTCCATTAACGATTCTCTCATGTCGGTCAACGCACATCTTCTCCTACCAGGTATCTGTTTGGTCCTCGGGTCATGACTACATCGGCCGCTCTGCGGCAGACATGAGCCTGCAGATCAACCTGTCCAACATGACAGAACTTCACTTCAACCTCAACTCAACGGACAACCCAGCTGGAGAAGTTACCGCAGAGAGCGGCAACTCGTGGATCAGGGTCTACAATGAGGTAGAATCGTCTATGATCGTTGAAAACATCTGTCTTTGACATCAGTCAGCTATGACACTGGCCAAAGCAAAATTTAATATTCGTCGAAGCAACACTTAGGTTTTGACAGCTATAGATGGAACACTTAATTTTTAACGTCGGTCAACAGAACATTAAGTTTTATATGTATGAGTTCATGTGATTTGTACTATTGGTCAATGGAACACTTAGTTTTTGACATCGGTCAACAGAACATTAAGTTATATATATATGAGTTCATGTGATTTGTACAATTGGTCAATGGAAAACTTAGTTTTTGACATCGGTCAACAGAACATAAAGCTTTATATATATGAGTTTATCTGGTTTGTACCATTGGTCAAGGGAACACTTAGTTTTTGACATCGGTAGCTAGAACACTTAACTATTAATATAGATCAATAGAACACTTATTCGTTTACATTATTACACTTAGACCTTGATATTATCGGACATGCTGTTGACATCGGACATTTCATCAGAATGGAATGCATATCAAACAAATGTTATAACGTATATTCTTGCACAAATAAACATTGGATTCTTCGGTACATTGAATGTTCAATATGCCTCGTTTAAATTCATAACAAAACACACATAACACATTTCAGATTTTCTCAGATTGTCAGAATATCTAATTACGTGTCATAAACTTAAAAAAGAATTTTTGTTGCTTTGTCAGAATAGACCTTACATGGTATTATATAGTAAGTTGTGCAATTTCATCGATTATTTTACCTTGTAGACTAACAAGCTTGGCCGGGTTATAGTCGGTGGCTCGGCCCATACCGTGTCCATGGGTGGCTATACTTTGGGAGGGGGTCACTCCCCTATCGGGCGGAAGTTCGGCATGGCCGTGGACAACTTGATCCGAGTGAAAATGGTCACGGCTGACGCCAAACTTGTGTATGCTGACGAAAAATCTACGACCACTGTTGACCCAGAAACTGGACACAGTGAGAGCACAAATGACACAGAGTTGTTTTGGGCATTGCGTGGGGGAGGCGGATCAACGTTCGGCATCGTTACGGAGTTCACGTTCCGACTTCACTTCGACAGCGAGATGGTCACCATGAACTGCTACTTCCCCATGTATAACAGCACTTTCGCACCGATAGCTAAGCCGTTCTTGAAGCAGTTTAACAACTTGCTTGGGACATCTCTAGCACCAGAATGGGGTGGCTATCAGATATACACTTCCGAAAACCCAGAACCTCAAAGCGGTAAAATTGGCGCCGTTTACCTTGTTCTCAACCATTTCGGTCCTTGGGGGTCGCCGTCATTTGACACATTACTACCGTTTATTTCAACTGCTTACCAGCACTGCACGTTAAAGAATATTTCAGCTTTCCTCGAGTACGAACAAAATGCTTATGACCGAACGTACTTTGCACAATATATCTTCAACACGCTCATGCAGCCAAACAGCTTCACGGACGACTTCTACGATTACGTGATCAATCAGCTTATTCTGAAGCGTCAGCCTATAGATGCAGGGGCCGGCTGCACTGGAACATTGATTGGTGGTAGGTTCATAATGAGTCACAGTCTTGATCAGAGGTGATGCAGATAGAGGCCGTTTTCAAATCATACTTTGGCATAGTCTGATTTTTAAAAAGACAAACCGATCAAATGCTTTACTCGGTTAAATGGTGGTTTTCCTATAGTTGGCCTATAGTTAATGCATGTAAGAAGATCTTACACCCGTTCCTCGGAATTGTGCATAATTACTTCAAAAACTAATAATGTAGGTTAAGTAAAGGCTGTTTATAAAACTACCTGTACACAGTACACTTCATGAAATATGTCGTCTTAAAGCTCCATTATTTCTAAATCTAACAATAAGCACGATGAGAATTTCGGCCAATATAAATATTTTTCGACGTCAGAGCTTATTACGTAAATGCTCATGTATAATGACATCAAATGCAACTGGTCACATGGTTAAAAATGCTAACTGTGTAGCGTGGCTCGGATAGGAAATACATTTTTGTAATGACACGTTTGGTGTTATGCTTCACACGCAAGCCCAATGTAGAAGAACACATCTGTGATGAGTCATTAAACTAAAAAAAGCAAACCCAATATTTACCGCCTTTGAACCGTCAGTCGGCAAAAGCGACAGACTTGGGTGCTTAAACCGGATTTTTCACAGTTCTATCCTCGCACTTCCTGACGTATTTATAAAATGTAAGCAATGGAAAGAAAAACCGATCTATTTAAATGATTTGGCTGAGGGAGAAAAATTGGCCTAAACTATCGGATGCCACCTTCATGGCTCGGACCTGTAACATCTCGGCTACATTCAGCTGTTGGCTTAAAGCCCTGTACACGCATATAACTAAAAAGTGGTTTTACCTGTCATTTAACATTACAATGCCGCTTCATTTTGTTAAATATAGAATGGGCAATAAAAATCGCTCAGAATAAATAATTATTCACCTACACCTTCGAAAGAATGGGACATCTAGTTATCGGATGGGAGGTCGAATTGTAGGACGTCAGGAGACCACTTCACTTTCTATCTAGAGAACGTGTAAGCCAACAATCCCCAAAACTGGTTCACTATTGACTACGATTTTTATATGAACCCTATTGCTTAGGAACATTGGAGAAACGATCATGGTGACTGTGACCCTGAACGGGATTCTCGTTTCCGACAGATATACAAAATGCGCAAACTCACAATCCTCAAACTAAAGAGACATTGGTCATGATAAGTAGAAAACCCCTCTGTGGTTTTGTGGTCCGTAGTAAAGGGTCAATGTCACAGCGACCTGTAGCGTGAACTAGATATACAGAAAATGCACAGCCTAGAATCGTCATACTAAGAAGAGACATTGATAATGATGAAAAAATGCACCATCTCGGGCTTGGGGTCAGTGGCTAAAAAGTGAAGGTCACATCGACCTTAGGCATGTTATTTTTCTTGTCTATGAATATGTAGAAAATACTTGAGCCAGCAATGCTTGATAGAGAAATTGACTATGAATTAAATATGACTTATTGGCTTTTGGGATAGGTGGGTGGGGTGGGGGTTCATGGGTGCAGTTGCGCAAATGTCAAAGCACGGCGACATTGACATTGAACGTGATGTTTTTGTCATTTAGTAAAACCAGGTTGTGAATAATGTTTTTCAAAATTCACTTGTATAATCTGATTTTCGTTACTTTTATGATTTAGTCGATGTGTTGATTATATTTTTAAAACTTATAATTAAGCAATTATTATTTATTATGACATGAATTATCAGTTGTGTGAGTGCGCGCGTGCGGATATGTGTGTGTGTGTGTGTGTGTGTGTGTATTTGTGATAAATTAATATAAATATTCATTTTGCATATGTTACACTTAAACCAATTTGTGACAATCATTTGTTTTCTTTATGTGCATTGTCAGTAATATTGCATGACTTAAATGTGTAAACAATAGTTTAAAATTTTATTTACAAGGCAACATGCGGAAGGTGCACGATGACGACACAGCTGTCAGCCCGGACTTCCGGTCCGCTGTAATGTCACTGTCATGCGGAATAGCATGGGGGTCACCAGATGAGGACAGGCACGTAGCACTGGGGGAGCAGCTTACCAGAGAGTTGAGACAGTACGGAAAAGGTGTGTACTTCAACGAGCCGTCTGCTTTCCTGCCAGACTGGAAGACCGCCTACTGGGGCGGTCACTATGACAGACTTCTATCCTCCAAGAAAACATGGGACCCGGACAATTTCTTCACCTGCTTGCACTGCGTGGGTTCAGACACGATGACACCAGGCAACCACGGGGCTGACCATGGACCACAACCTTCAGTACCAGACGTCATCATCGGCTGAGCGATTGGCCACGGATGGGACAAATACGAACAAAACACTGATTTAATTCAAAACACTAAAACTGAACTAAACGTTTATACTCAATGTTTTTATCGACTGCTTCTGTGTACAGTCAACCGATAACGATTTTAATACACATGACTTATATATATTTTCAGCATATTTTTTTTAGTCATTATTTTTGTACATATATTTTAAGTAAGTTACTGGCATTAACCAACCATTGTTTAATGGTGGCTTTTCCATACTTACAATTGTCACCTTTGTTTTGCAACCATATACAACTGTTAGATAATGAAGGAATGAATTTCCTTCCAAAGATTATGATAGAAATGTGACGGCATTACCTTTTGATTAAATATATGCATTACAGCGAATTACAATAAAGAAAATTGTTGTAGTATTTCTTACCAAAAATAAATTATAATAAGAACTATTGGGCACTACTGATTTACAACTTTATGTCATAATCACCTTTCAGTAGAATAAATTAAAATACATAGTGTGTTAAATTATATTAAATAAATTAACGTATCAACAACAAAACGCTAATTTAACAAATTTTAGAGTAAAGATGTCATTGTTTCAATGAAGTCTTAGTCTGATTCTCATATTGAAGACAACGACGAAACACAATGATGTATTTTCTATTAACACCTAAACTTAAAATGTCGAAACATTTTACTTTCAACATTACCGTTGACTTCATACGAAGAGCAATACATGCCTGAATAGAAAGAAGAAACACACAGGTAACGTTATATTTCTCGGTATGGTTTGCCTGTTTGATCTTCCATACTTAGGTATTGTTCGTTATCCGTTATACAATATTATTGCATCATTTCGGTACAATACAAAAGTAGTTAAATTCAATAAGTGTCGTCTTACGGCTCGTGCTTGCAAGAATTAAGAATGAATTATTAGCCACTATTGCTGACACAGCTTTGAATTTGACTAAACCAAAAATAACAACTCAAATTCATTATAAAAATAAGTATTTATCGCTAACCATCTGTAGACATGCAGATGATCCCGATTTCGAACCTTGACTATTTATACCCAGGAGAATACCCAGAGTTAGTTTTACATCTTTACGAAAATTGCGATTGAATATTGTTTTTCTTAATTTATGTCAGAGATGAAAATACAAAAGGACATAAATCGACACGTGATGTAAATGTATTTTAAAGAAATTCTCTATTATTGGTGAAAGATTTTGAAGAAGAGTTCAATAAATATATTCACGGTAGAATAGTAAAATCACAAGACATATCACACACCAATACAGCTAATTTCTGTAATAATACAAAATCACAAATAATTATTAATTAAATATTACTACACTATACTCAGGGGCAGATCTAAAATTTCACCTAAGTCGGGAATGGGGCGTGATTTTCGTTGATCAGATATAATTTATATGAAATAATTATATCAGACGACGCTTTGTGATTTTCAGGAATACACATGTATTTGAGATGCGCACTGGCTACAGGACAAATTAATATATTATTTTACCACTTTTTACAAAAATATAATTAATATAAAATATGCATTTTATATATTTTCTAAATGTTTGTATTTCATGTATAAGCCTAGTATTTTAGAAGTTGAGGGGGTGGTGGGAGGGGGGACATTCGCCGGGCCAGCGCTCGTTTAAGGCCGCCACTGATCATTGCTATCCAGTATTCAATTGAGCCTATGTGATATAATAAGTCATATACCCTCTAGCTATCATGCTAGTAAACGAGATGCTTGAGTAAAACTAACAAAAAACCAAACACAACAACACTGAATTTGGAGTTATATCTTCTCATATCGAGTCCCAGTCAGAGAGAACTATTTAATATGCGTAGAGTTTTCAGCTCACCGGTGCTGTATCAGTAATTCTATTCAGATATATGTTGGGAGAGTTCTCTCCTAATAATAACCGGTCGTCATAATGATCACAATTCAATCAATAATAATTATATTTATAAAACATAAAAGACAAAAATAAAAACCATTTAGAAGAGAGCCCGAATAGAAGGCTGTCATCCCTAAGAGCTACAGTCTAACCTAGCCAAACAAGAATAAAAACACAACATCGTCGCTGTCGGAAAAATGGGCATTAAAGATTGTATCCAGCAGTAAGTCTTCATCAAATGCACGTAAACCTGGACTGGGGGGAATCGGGCACACTTTCTGTACAAAGTCAAACCTAAGTATAACAAAAGACGATTTGGACCATTGTCTACATTGTAAGGCAGCAGAAATTGTGAACTAGATCACTCCACATGCACATTCTGTCTTAAACTATAAATAAGCATGATAGTGATTTCTGCTATAACTAGACATAGACGTCAGAGCGGACTACCCGAATGATTATAATTATAAAGTTACGGGTCACGTGATTTTCTTAGTTAAGAAATTGATAACTGCGCAGCTTGGCTCAGATAGCAAATACATATTTGTGACGACAAGTGATGTGTTATGCTTCACTTTCACACAGATTAAGGACATCAATAATCAGCAGACAAGTGACGTGTTATGCTTCACTTTCACACAGATGTAGGACATCAATAATCAGCAGACAAGTGATGTGTTATGCTTCACTTTCACACAGATGTAGGACATCAATAATCAGCAGACAAGTGACGTGTTATGCTTTACTTTCACACAGATGTAGGACATCAATAATCAGCAGACAAGTGATGTGTTATGCTTTACTTTCACACAGATGTAGGACATCAATAATCAGCAGACAAGTGACGTGTTATGCTTCACTTTCACACAGATGTAGGACATCAATAATCAGCAGACGAGTGATGTGTTATGCTTTACTTTCACACAGATGTAGGACATCAATAATCAGCAGACAAGTGACGTGTTATGCTTCACTTTCACACAGATGTAGGACATCAATAATCAGCAGACAAGTGATGTGTTATGCTTTACTTTCACACAGATGTAGGACATCAATAATCAGCAGACGAGTGATGTGTTATGCTTTACTTTCACACAGATGTAGGACATCAATAATCAGCAGACAAGTGATGTGTTATGCTTCACTTTCACACAGATGTAGGACATCAATAATCAGCAGACAAGTGATGTGTTATGCTTCACTTTCACACAGATGTCGGACATCAATAATCAGCAGACAAGTGATGTGTTATGCTTCACTTTCACACAGATGTAGGACATCAATAATCAGCAGACAAGTGACGTGTTATGCTTTACTTTCACACAGATGTAGGACATCAATAATCAGCAGACAAGTGATGTGTTATGCTTCACTTTCACACAGATGTAGGACATCAATAATCAGCAGACAAGTGATGTGTTATGCTTTACTTTCACACAGATGTAGGACATCAATAATCAGCAGACAAGTGATGTGTTATGCTTTACTTTCACACAGATGTAGGACATCAATAATCAGCAGACAAGTGATGTGTTATGCTTCACTTTCACACAGATGTAGGACATCAATAATCAGCAGACAAGTGATGTGTTATGCTTTACTTTCACACAGATGTAGGACATCAATAATCAGCAGACAAGTGACGTGTTATGCTTTACTTTCACACAGATGTAGGACATCAATAATCAGCAGACAAGTGATGTGTTATGCTTCACTTTCACACAGATGTAGGACATCAATAATCAGCAGACAAGTGATGTGTTATGCTTTACTTTCACACAGATGTAGGACATCAATAATCAGCAGACAAGTGATGTGTTATGCTTCACTTTCACACAGATGTCGGACATCAATAATCAGCAGACAAGTGATGTGTTATGCTTCACTTTCACACAGATTTAGGACATCAATAATCAGCAGACAAGTGATGTGTTATGCTTCACTTTCACACAGATGTAGGACATCAATAATCAGCAGACAAGTGATGTGTTATGCTTTACTTTCACACAGATGTAGGACATCAATAATCAGCAGACAAGTGATGTGTTATGCTTTACTTTCACACAGATGTAGGACATCAATAATCAGCAGACAAGTGATGTGTTATGCTTCACTTTCACACAGATGTAGGACATCAATAATCAGCATTTTGGGAGACCTTTCTGGCAACAATAATTTATTTGGTTCTTTGAGAGAGAAAAATTTGGTCCAAACTGTCGGATACCACCTTAAAGATACACGTACTCTGGTATAAACAATCTGTAGTCATATTGCCCGATTAATTAAATGCGGTAATAAGCAATTTCTCCCGCAACTAACGGTTTTACAATAAGGCTAAATGTACGTCATGTAAGATTAGTATATTTAATCAATAACAACCATTTTAACACCATAACAAAAGACTATCAAACTGATTTGCCAATGGTTCAGTCGGAATACTAGAATAATGCTAACAATATTTGCTTAACAACGCAATCTAGAGTCAAATGACACTCCTCGTCTGTTTGTTGATATGACACACCTCGTCTGTTTGTTGAAATGACACACCTCGTCTGTCCTGTCTGTTGATATGTCACACCATTAACATTGACTAAATAGCACATTTGTATAGCGGTCGGTCAGTTGTTCGAGTTTCCACTGTTACATCTTCTGCAGAACCATCGGCGTGTCCACAGGTCCAGTCTGCCCTGCGGTCAGGTCAGGTGTGTTAATCTCAACAACCACGTCATCGTCTTTGGCCCAGTCCTGAACGCACAAGTTAAAATATTACCATTTCAATATCTTACAGTTATCATTTAAAGTAAGCAACGTAATATATATCTATAAGCGCAAACAATGTGATAAATACAAGTAACCGTAAATAACGTAATAAATATCAGTAAATGTAAATAACGTGATATCTATCAATCACCGTACACAACGTGATAACTATCAATCACTGTAAACAACGTGGAACTGTAAATAACGTAATATCTTTCAATCACCGTACGCAACGTGATAACTATCAATAACTATCAATAACTATCAAAGCAGTTATCCCACACACGCTTCGATAGGCGGGCCATGGTGGTTGCTGCTTTGCCTATCCTCAAGTTGAGCTCGGCATCCAGGGATAGGTTGCTGGAGATTGTGAAGCCGAGGTATATAAACTTGTCCACCACCTCCAGGGTGTGATCGCCTATGGTAATTGTTGGAGTAGTACTGAAATGCTAACAATGTTGGTCTTCTTGAGGCTGATGGTGAAGCCAAACTCTGTGCACGCTTCGCAAAGAGAGTCGCAGAAGGGCGGTTTCCGTGCGAGCAGTGAGGGCGGCATCATCAGCAAAGAGCATCTCCCAGATGATGACCTTGCGAACCTTGGTCTTTGGTCTAAAGCGGGTGAGGTTGAATAGGTGCCCGTCGTTCCGTGTGTGGAGGAAGATGCCATTTTCGGACTCTCTGAAAGCGCAGCGCAGGAGCGGGGAGAAGAATATGCCGAAAGGTGTCAGGCCAGGACACACCCTTTTTTCACCCCGCTCTTGATTCTGAAGGGGTCTGATGATGCTCCGTCATACTGAACAGTCCCAGACGTGTTGTTGTGGAATGACTTGCCCATCTTCAGCAGCTTGGTGGAGCATTCAATATTGTGGAGGAGAGCGAAGAGACCAGATCGACTGACCAAGTCAAACGCCTTGGTCAGGTCGATAGAGGCGAGGTACAGGGGACGTCGCAGTTCGTGGCACTTTTCCCGCAACTGCCCGAGGAAGAATACCATGTCGATTGTTGATCGTCTGGTCCGGAACCCACACTGTGACTCAGGATACATGAGCTCAGCAAGTACCTGTAGCCGGTTGAGGACTACCCTGGCGAAGGTTTTTCCCACAATGCTGAGGAAGGAGATTCCACGATAGTTGTTGCAGCCCCTGCGGTCGCCCTTGTTCTTATAGAGCGTGACGATCTTCGCATCCCTCATATCTTGGGGTATCATTCCCTTTTCCAGCACTGTAGCAAAAGCTCATGGAGGTCTCGAGGAGGGAGCTCTCTTTTGCGGCCTTCACAACCTCTGGTGTAATTCCGTCACCGCCTGGTGCTTTCCCTCAAGACATCGAGTCAATGGCCTTTCTGAGCTCCTCGATGGTGGGTGGCGAGTCGAATATTTCCATTGTTGGCAGTGGGGTGGTGTTCTCCATGGCTGTGTCAGTCACGCCATTCTCTCCAGAGTACAACTCCCCATAGTGCTCTACCCATCTCTCTATCTGCTCCAAACGGTCCTTGATGATGACGCCGGAGGTGGACTTGAGGAGTGCGGGTTTGGTGACACTAGGTCCAAAAGCTTTCTTCATCCCCTCATACATGACACGGGTGTTTTCGCAGTCTGCAGAGATCTGGTATCTCTCTAATACTTGTCTCGAGCTCCTCATAGAATGCATCTTTAGCCTCGGCTGTGGAACAGAGTGTGGGGCGTAGACGCTAAAGATGTGTGCAGGTCCTGAGGAGGTAGTGAGGCGGAGTGAGAGGATTCGTTCCCTGTGAGGGAGGTTCGACTGATAGCTGGAGTGAGTTGCGAACTGCGAAGCCAACTCCGTAGAGTCGGCGCTCATCTGACTCCAGACCTTGCCAGAAGAACGTGTAGTCCTTCTCATTGAGACTGCCACTGGAAGCAAGGCGTGTCTCCTGGGGGGCGGCAATGTCGATATTCCTCTGGACCAGCTCTTTTTTGATGATGGCCGTCTTCCCGGAGTCGTCTACTGGCAGAAGAGCGTCAGATAGATAAGGACACATTGTTCTGACGTTCCAGGTTGCCAGCCGTTGCGGCTGGTGGTTTCTTTTCCTTTTTCTTCCAATGTTTGCCTGGTGCTCAATTTTACAACAAGTTTGTCGATTTTGTCTAAGCTTCACGCACCCGATGAAGCAAGCAAATTGTGGCGAGGTAGTACCATATTGCCCGGGGGCTGCCCGGGTTGAAGCGGGCAATAACTTCCCAAACGAGCCTGGGCTTATAACTGGTGTCTGCTGCTCCCCGTGTTGAGCCTGGGCGGATGGCATGGAGATCCTAGAGTGCCCAGTGCCGGGATCCTCCTCCCGGCATTACTGGCAGTGTCCGGCGGAATAGCAAACCGATACGGCAGGTGCCAGCGCAGCTGCAGGAGGTGTCAGAAGGCATCGCAAAGCGTAGCCATTTGCCTACGGTTTTCCGTACCGGATTTTCTATCTGGGTTTACTCCCATAGCCTTTGACGGCGTTTCCTTCATCAAGTAGATAATAGCTTCAAACTACACGACAATATTAAGCTAAACATGATATTAACGTGGATTAGAACTTCAGCATCCAATAAAGACACACTGCTCATCACATGAAACTTATACCGACGGTACATCACATGGTGGTTCTAATTTAACCGCAATAACTTAATACAACATGATATTGATATTAGGAAGAAATGAAATATAATTAAAAAGTTATAAATTAAATTATATATATTTAAGATTGTGCCTGATTTCCTTTTTGGGTAAGGTCAAAATACTACCTGTAGCTCGCCAGAAGCGAACAAAGTATGGAAAACAAGACCAAATATCATAACGCCGGCACAAACGTAGAAGACGTTACGCCATTCTTCCGGTGTGTTCTGAAAGACCAAAATAAAAAGTCATGAAAATGTTAAATTGTTGAATTGTAATCAGTTTAAGTCTCTTAATAAAGATCAAAAAGATTAATAAACGTTTAAGCTGAATGAATGCAATGTATCCATTAACCTTTATATGATAACGAAAACTTAATATACATAAATGAAGTTAACGTTCGTAAACGTACATAACTCACACGCCGTGTTTTATAGGCAAGTTTCATATGTAATCTGACCAAACACTATAACAGGTAAGGAAGAAAAGCGATTAAAAAAGTTAAAATTGGTTATGTCTTAAGAAAATATATTTAAATACCATATATTTTATAATACAATAAACTTTACAATTTATATGCGACATAAACTTTACCGCCCCCCACCCCCCAAAATAAAAATAAAAATAAAAATAAAATAAAAATAAAAAAAAATAAAAATCACGATCCTTAACCACTAAGAGCAAATGTCCAAATGTCAACACTAGACACATAGCGCAGATCTAAAGCAGAAAGCTCCATATTGGTATGGCCGGACCAGAACCTACGACATTTGTTTCTTAGTCATTTACATGCATTTTTGTTAAAAGTGTAAAATCATATTATTTCTTTCAAGTTTGTTCGTGTATAGCTAATTTGTTGCGCTAAACTGCACTTGAATGTGAGTCTAATGCCCCATTAAGTACCATTTAACGTACATTATGTGTGAGAGCCCCAGCCAGTAGAGGGGCCACCATTCCAGGAACGGTGGCGGCCGTGTTGGTGATCCCGAACAGGACACCAGCGAACCTGCAATATAGACATAATCAGGTAAATGACGTTATCGGTGTCTTTTATACACGATTAACTGCAATATAAAACATGATAAGGTGCATGATGTTATCGGATATTTAAGGCGCGTTTCTGCCATTACGCATTTTACGCACGTGCGTAACCTTCGTTAGAAAAAACGAAAATCTTAAAGTACCAAAAATACTAAGAAAGTCAATGCCTTACCCGGGCTAGGAACGATATATTTTATTTCCGCAGTTTCTATGTTATAATATCTTATTACAACACCAATCAAGTTGAAAAAGGTTTTAAATGATTAAACTTATACACGTCAGGATTTTCGTCGTTCATATTTTGTGTTAAGTTCCTAGCATGTCCGCATTTTAACTGTTATTAATTAGAAAAGAAACGAATATGTTCAAAAGTATTTCCACAAAGGTTATTTCCCTTTTAATTGTGCGTAACTTCAAAAACGGCACAGATACTCGCCTGGGATATTTGTACATGTATCATTGTAATATCAACATCAAAAGGTAATTCAATATGGGTAATTAATTCAGAAGCTACACATATCAACGTACTCGTAGTATTAACGTTTTTTAGTTTAAACTTATTTTATTGCCAAGTATATACATGTTTTTACAAACCATGGTATGAGTTACAACTAAATATAGGCAAACGGGTTGAGATACAAGTTCAATAACTTAGAGACATCTCTCCCCGTACGGTACAATAAATTGCAGGTAAAAATCATGGCAGGATATAATGTAAAGATGGGTGGTTTTTGTAGGCAATCAAACAGGGTTAATATAAAAAATTGGTTCATGACATTAAAAGGATGTTAGTAAATAATCATATCAAAAGTTGATCCTTGACAAAGATGTACATGTGTGAGATATTACAATATATTTAAACGGTAAGAGGAAGATGTAAAAGAAGTATATGGATGTAGAAAGATAGAAGAAGCGGTGAAGAAAGACAGATATACAGAAAGACAGACATGAGATAGAATATCATGTTGGTTGGTCAGAATGTTCGGGAACATGACTTTTGAAGCGTTTTGACCGTTTTATGAATGTTCAGACAGCATTGAAAATGGTAATATTGTCTTCGTATGATAGAGATATATTGCCGGTAAGAAGAAGGTCGGAGTTTAATGGATGAAATTTACGAGTGTCTCTGAATAGTTGAATGCGTTGCTGTGTGTAGAGTACGCAGTGAAAAAAGTAGTGTTCTGTTGTTTCGGGAATATGACAATGTGCGCAAAGGTTATTATCTAAAATGTGGTTCATATACAAATCATGTTTTAAGTCGCTACAATTATTACGTAGCCGGGTATGCATAATGGAAAGAAATCGGGGGCCGTGGTAGTAGTGCGGAGGAACTGAGGCGGACATATATCTCGACTGCAAGACAGAACGTTTGAAATAACTTATTGTTGGAGTGTCCCTTATTGCCGATGGTAAAGAATTCCACAGGTCAATTGCAGAAGGTACAAACGAATTTGCATATAGCGAGGTGCGTCTGTTTGTATTGACGAACTCATTACGATTTCTTAGACTATATGGCATTAAAAGATCTGCGGATCGGGGAAAAAGAGCGTTGAGGTAAGGTGGTACCATATTGTGTTTTACTTTAAACATAAGTAATAGTTTTTGATATTCCCTTCTGTCACTCAGCTTTAGCCAGCCAAGTTCGTTATAAAGCTTTTGTAAACTTACTGAACGGGTTATACCTGTAACTATTCTGCCTGCTTCAATTTGCATTTTTTCAAGTTTTTCTTTTTCATATTGTGTACAGTTGTCCCAGACCACAGATGCATAGTCTAAGTTTGGCCTAATTAGTGAAATATACAGCTGGTTAAGTGTTTTTCGGTTGACTTTGAACTTTAGCATCCTTAATATTCCTAAAGATTTTGCTGTTGTTGTTATTATATTATTTATATGAGTATGCCATTTACAATCGTTAGACAATGTGACTCCTAGATGTTTATGTGAAGTAGACACATTGAGAACAGTGTTATTAAATGTAAGAGCTGGTGGGTTTGAATTGCCTATATAAAGAACTTCTGTTTTTTCGGGATTAAATGTAACTAACCACTGATCTGACCATTTCTCTATTTCGTATAAGTCGTGGTTAAGAGTATATTGTAACTCATTGAGAGATGATGATGTTGATGCTAAAGATGTATCATCAGCAAACAGTCTTACTACACTTAAACGATTTTCAGTTATGTCGTTAACGTATACTAAAAACAAAAGGGGTCCAAGGACAGATCCTTGGGGTACTCCTGCAGATACGCTTCTAGAGGCAGAATGAGATTGTCCAACAATAACCTGTTGTTCCCTGTCACATAAATAATTCGAAAGCCAGGAAAGCACTTTACCTTCAACTCCATATTGACGAAGTTTAAAAAGTAAACCTGTATGCCATACACGATCAAATGCTTTTGATATATCACAGAATACTAAACAGGTATGATTTCTAGAGTCAAGTGATCGTACAGCCTGGTGGTATAAGTCAATTAGTTGGTAAACAGTTGAATGACCAGATAAAAAACCCGACTGTTTTTCGTATATTAAATTATTACTCACCAAGTGGTTATAAATGTACTTATATACACATCTTTCCATTAATTTACTTAGACAGCTAAGTAAAGATATAGGACGGTAATTTTCGACACAGTTTTTGTCACCTTTCTTGAAAAGCGGTAGAACAAGAGCAGATTTCCACTTGCTTGGAAAGTGTTCAGATTGGAGAGATTTGTTAAAAAGCATACACAGAGGTAGCGAAATTGTTGTTTTTGTGTGTTTTAAGATTTTGTTGGATATTGTATCTTGACCGACAGCTTTATTAGCATCTAATGTTCCAATAATATCCTCTATCTCTGTTCTTACAATTGTAATATCTAAAAGTTTGTTATTGCATTTGGACTGGAATTGAGGTAGAGACTTAGTCGATTTATCGATATTCGAAACAGAACAAAAGTACTCGTTTAAGCAATTGGCTTTTTCAAAATCTGTAAAATATAGCTGTTCTACTCCATCATTTGTATTTTTTAGAATTGGTATAGACTCGGAGCTTTTAAAGTTGTTCATTATATTTTTCACGCAATTCCAGAAATTATGTACATTGTGGGTTCGGTTGACTTCTACCAAGTTTTCAAAATTTAGAAAGTAGTGGCGTTTGGCAAATGATTTGAGATTGTTTACTTTATTTCGAAGATGTTTGTATTTGACCCAATTAAAGTTGTTTGGATTCTTTAATAAGATGTGTCTTTGGCGGTCTCGATATTTGGAGTATCGTCTTATCTCGGAGTCGTACCAGGGTTTATCATTAGGTCGTACTGTAACTGTTTTAGAAGGTATGCATTGCGACATTAAATTAAGCAAACTGTTCGTAAATTGGTTGCAAGCTTCATCTAAGGACGTGGTGTTTATAAAATTCCAATCGTACGTAGAAATAAAATGGTTTAATTTAACATAGTCTGCAGATTTGTATATCCAAACTTTTCTAGTACTACATTTCGACTTCTTGTGGTTAAGTTGCATCAAGAGGCAAGTAGCTTTGTGGTCGCTTATGGCGCTTTCAATGTCTAAACAACCAGCCTTGATAACCTTTATAGACGGTGTAGTAAGTATAGGATCAATAAGTGTTGCCGATTGTGGGGTAATTCTAGTTGGTTCGTGTATTACGTTGACCAAATTGTTAAGTAAAATAATATTGTATAGATGTGTGTATCTGTCATCGAGCAGATTTTCATTTAAATCACCCAATATTATTATATTTTCATTAATATCAAGTGCTTTTTCAATATTAACATTAAAATCATCCCAGAAGGATACCCGTGTATTGGGCGGTCTATAAGTGACATTTAGTAATAAAGATGTCGATCTAAGAAATAATTCTATCCATATTGAATGAACTGACGGTAATTCTAGGTCAAAACGACGACGTGAATGAATAGAGTTAGGCACATATACAATTATCCCCCCTGAGCTTGCCGAATAATCTCTCCTATATAAAATCAAATCTGAGCATTTTGATAATAAGAGTGAATCGGGTACTTGGTTATCTAGGTGGGTTTCTGTGAAACATAAAATATCATGATCTGAAAGATAATCAAATATGTAACTTAATTTGTTGCGTATACTTCTAATATTTAAGTGCAGTATGCTTAAGATGCCAAATGTGTTACTATTAAATTCGGGACCCGGATTTTCTTCAATATCACCCGACAACAAAATAATAATTGTCAAAATGTGAACAAAGTGAATGTTCACAGAAAAGTAGATCATTAAAAAACAGACAATTCTTGTTCGTGACGATATTGAAGAAATGAATGAGTATGCTAGTTGCTGCAGTAAACCAAACATATCAAATTCCCATGAAGA
>CM017566.1:13125767-13510767 GCA_007844125.1 Sinonovacula constricta | reverse complement strand
CATAAATAGCTGTTTTAAAACGAAGAAAACCACTTGACCACTTACTTCTGAGATAACATTAATACGTCATCCGGGTAATTAGCGCCGACGTCTGTATCTATGTTTTAGAAGCAATCACCAGCGGATATTTATAGGTTGAAAGGATTTATATTCTTAAAAATACAGTTCATAATATTGTTCAAAATCGACTTTTTCAATTTGAGAATGATTGTACGCAGATATTAATCCTAAATTCAGCAAACCTGGTTCAAGCTATTGCTATATACATATCATACAGGCAAACTGTCGGATACCACCTTTAATGTTTATCTATGACATCACGTTCATGAGCTTTTTTAGGAAAGACTTTTGGTTTTATTTGTAATGCATAGTTTCACAAGTAAAAACTGTATTAAAAGGGTACCTGTAATATAGAATATAGATCCCCAACCGTTGTCGAACCCATAAGCACAGAGTAGCCCGGATGTGCTAAATGTTAGGACATTTCCCAGCGTGGTTCCTGTCAAAATAGCACAACCTTCTTTGATAACCTAATAGATGAAATATATAAGAGTCAAATGAAAAAAACTATCACGTCATACTCTCCATACCCCCAACAATCTTACACAATACACGTATTACATATTATGATCATCATGACAAAGGGTGCTCGACATATACCGCATAGGTAAAAGGTGAGTGTAAATAGATTTATTCGGATCACAGCAAATATATATATATATATATATATATATATATATATATATATATATATATATATATATATATATATATATATATATATATATATATAAATGTTTAACCTAAATCTGTTGTGTTTTGAAGCGACATCTCGGACGTCTTTAGCCGAATGCTAGATCGTTGATGCGGTTGTCCGTTGCATTCCTTTGAAAGTAAGACAATGTATAAAACAATATCATGATAAATTCTTTAAATGCTTATTTTCATCTTTGAGGAAAGCTGTTTTATATTTACCGGCGTAGCACAGCGTGGTTAGTTTGCTGCGTTCTAGAGGCGGTGCCCATCTTCCCCACATTGCGTGCATAGCCGGGAAAGTTGTCGCCTGTAGGATACGCCAAATATGGTTCAGTGTCAAAGGAGGTGATAGAGTGTATTTTGATATTAAAACTAACATCGTCTTACAGCAGGTTAGTAACCAATTGTAAGAAAAAACATACAGTAAAATCGTTGTCGTATTTCGTATTTAATTACGGCATTTATGCTTGTATGTCATAGCAGCTTTAAACCTACACTCATTAGTTTTAGAGAACGGCCATACATCAACAAGCGGTCGGAAATCGTGGACTTATATAGATTGTTTGACTAGTTTGTAAACAGTTAACTGTAAACGGAACGCAGCGAATATTTTTAATGTTAATTAATTAATTAAACAGTTTAATGTTGCCAAATAATAGCGCACCATGTTTACAAATTGACATAATGTCTTTGCATATGTAAAGCCTACAATAGGCAACCTTTATTTAATACGCCCCTCCAAAATCAAAGGATAAGCCAGACCTATGCCAAAACTTTGCGAAAGTTAACGTATCTTAAGCCATAACACAGTAAATTCTTCTTTATTCTTGGTCGTATTTAAAATTATTATAGTTCCAAATGTAAATACTGACAATAAACTAAATAGTTGAAACATGGAGATTGAGGACAGCTTGCTTTTCGACATGGTGGCAAGTGTACGTACCGTAAGGAGTCCGAGCAGCACGCGGATCCCGTACACCAAGTAGACGCTGGTGCGCGCACAAATGGGCGTGGCTAATGTCAAAACGGATGACAGAAAAATGGTGGATCCAAGGACACGCTTTCCGCCGTATCTGGAACAACGAGGGACTATTATTTCATTGTATATGTACAGCTTAGTTACAAAAGAAAAACAACAACTCATTAGCTAAAAGATGCAGGAGAAAGGAAAACAAACCAAAAATGGATGTGGAATAAACAACAACAAAACAACAAAACAACAAAAACAACAACATTTCGACACTTTAGGTACTCAAAGTTTATACTTTAATACTTTGAATATATCAACATTCAGGTGAAAATAATGCATTAGTCAGAATAAAAATAGTCACCCAAATGTCTCAATAATTTTAAGGTAACCATTTCTTATAAGTGTTTAGGTTATTGGCCATACACACATATGATCGAAATCAAAGGTATCGACTAAAAAGGATGAATGAAAGCTTACGCTGATTTAATTTGATTGGTTATATAACTGATTCTCATACACGACGAAGAACAAACAACGATTAATAAGTGTCGTTTGTTTTCTAAGAACAGTATCATAAATGCAAGGACATGTGTTGAACAATACAATATCACAGACACTACAGCAGTGTTTCGAGGAAACTTAAGGGGAGTGAGCACACTACCTAGGTTTACCATCTTACCTGTAGGCCAGCCATCCCCCGGGCACCTGGGTGACTATATATCCGTAGAAGAAAGACGCCAATATTGCGGACTTGGTTGTGACGTCCCATTCCAGTTCAGCTCGCTAAAAGCATCGTGGAAGTATGTTAACTTACTGAGTTATACGGGTTTGTAATACGTTGCTACAGGTCACAGTTACTCTTGAAATTGCATGTGTACGGCACTAGAGAAATCATAATGACAGTTTTCTAACTTAAAACTTAGCTAGAATGACCGCCTTTAATAATAAATCTGGTTTAAAATCAACAAACGAGTAAGTGTGCCATATTCGCATTTTTTATATCGCAAAGTCTCTAACGGTTGAAAAAGTAATAACTATGTATTCATATACCTCGTTGGAATGTGAAGCTTCCTTTAATTCGGATGCGCACGTTCCATTCAGTGATGTGTCATTCCATGCTGTTACATCATTCGATGACGTAATGTTTGTAGCCTTGATCATACAGACAACAGCGACGCTGATGTTAACTCTGAGGGCGTAGACGACACCAAAGCCCAGAAAGCCGACGTAGGAGAGGATCCAGCGCTGGGAGCACACCACTGAGACATCGTCATCTGGAGAGTGAGCATTCAGATACACTTTTCTGAGAGATGCTAGAATAATAATACGTGTATACAATGTTTGGCAAGTGTGTGTGTGTGTGTTTGTGTGTGTGTGTGTGTGTTGTGTATGTATGTGTATATGCGTGTGTGCGTGCGTGCGCGCGCGTGTGTGTATACGTACACATTTATATATATATATTGTATATCAAACAAACTCACACAGGCATACATAAAATATAAATATAAACACAAAGTTATACATAAGTTAGTCAAAATTAAATTCATTATTATTACACACGATTAAGCAAAACCTATAACCATATTGGACACACATTGGGCTTGCAAACATTAAGCAGCCAAACACTAGGACAATTAAATAGTTCAAACAATTGTCTAGTTATACGTTTTGTTCCTCTCATCGCATGATATCATCATTCAATTACAACATACAAGGTTTTTAAGCTCTATTTTTATCAATCCTATATTTTTCACATACATGTACACACCTTCGATATGCGATTTATTATCCTTTTCTTTCTCAAAACACATTGTGATTTAATATGAATATTCTTAGTCACGTATATCAACATCGAGTATTATCAAAACTAAAATGGAACGCAAAAGTTTCAGGTGCTTGTAAGCTATATCATGCATTGACTATCTTAAGTGTAGATGTTAAGCTGACTACTAAACTATGTGTTAAAGTGACCTTAGTCAAGTTTGAAGAATTCAAGAATATAGTCTAGTCAGCCATAATCTGGGTTGCTATAGCGGCTATTACTGTACACTAGCATTGTGTTTGTATCTTCTAAACTGGGATGGGATGGGATGCGATTTGACGGCATTTTTGCAGATACTGTGCAGCGACATTTCTATCATTATTGCACAGGGGCACTTATGAGGTGCCTAGGGACTGAACCCGGCCGGTCCGTTATACTGACACCGACGAGTCAGGCGTAATGCTGTCCCCTTAGCCCCGAGCGTTAGGAGGGAAGCCACTACTACCAACTTTCTAGTCTTTGGTTTGACCCGGCCGGGGTTTAAACCCACGACCTCCCGATTCGCAAGCCGACGCTTTACCACCTGAGCTGCAATAGCCGGTCCTGAACATTAATTTGCCTACAACAACAACAACCCCGACGACGACGACAACATTTTTTTAAAATATAGCAATTGATTATTACTTAATAGAACAAAACAAATATTTAACTTATAACATTTTCTTACCCCTTTAGTTATTTTAATTTTACTGTACAATATGTACATTCAACTGACACCAGACAGTCCAACCTGGCTAGCTAGTTATAATGATATCTGATCACCATATCCTTGAACTGCGCATGCAGAAATATACGTCATGTGTAAACAACTCAATACGCAGAATAGCTAAAAAGTGAGGCAACAATTTAAATAGATATAAACTGTGGATTGTGTGGGGTCCTAGCTGTGTACCTACACCTAATTGTGACCAAGAAGTTTTAAAGCTCCACATTAAACTTAGAAATATGTAAATACGGCCATTTTAAGGTTGTTTCCGACAATTTGCCTATATCGAATGCATGTTGCAGTATTTCCCTCTTTTTGGCGAAGTTATGCATAATGTCTGCATAAACCCATATTAGAGTTTAAGTGAAGAACACTGCCCCTATTTTAAAAAAAAAGTTCACATGGCTCTGTATGTTCATTGTTTATAAATCTATAAATATGGACGATTGGGAGTTCAGCTTAAAATGTATATGGACGTCAGAGCGGATTAATAACCCGGATGACAATATAACATGATCTCAAAGTAATGATCGCGTGGTTTTTCCAGTTTAGAAGTAGCTATATTTAACTGTACAACGTGGCTCAGATAGGAAATATGTGTTTGTAATTACGAGTCTGTTGTTATTTGTCACTTTTCGCATCGATGCAGGATATCATTATCATTTCATTGGCTCTTTTCTGCTAACAATAACGTATTTAGTTTTTTAAGGAGAAATAAACTTGGTACGAACTGTCGGACACAACATTTAACGAGTAGCCAATAAGGCGGATTCGGTTTGGATAAACAATATAGTTCATACAATGAACCGCGAGAAATGTTGTGCCACACTGTTGGAAGGAATGCTTTTTTTAATTCAGGGTTAGGGTTCATCACTCTCACATATTTATTTAATAAATCGACAGTGTAAGAGAGCGTTTAGTTCCCAGAATAATAGTCATGGTATTGTTTAAAACTCATGCTCCTTTCGGCGCCTCTGCTTTCTTACTTCTGTGATCATTGTCGTTCAAAATGAGCATTGTTTCAAATTACGTTTCAATATATTTCAAAATATTTTTTACTACATTATCAGTTATGTCATCGGTACAGTAGATAGTATGAATTATCTACATCAAATCTTTTCATCGCTGGGTTCCTCCATGGTCACAGAAATATCAGCACACACGACAGTATTAAATAGGACGGTGTCAACGTTACTTCGACACCACGGTGGAATTTGCAGAACACAGAGAACCGGATTAATAGTTATCCATAATATGTACGTGTTATATTATTGCAACGCAACTATTTTGTGTCAGTTATTTGATCCGCATTTAAAGACATTTCATTTGTAGCCAAATTGTCGCATGTGTTTATTTGAAATTTGACATAATTTTGGAAGCAGTATATAATACTATTTATTAATATGAACAAAGGCACTACCTACATTGAGGGTTGCACGCATTGTCAGTTTTATATGTGTACATCAAAGATGTATAAAAAAGTATAGTGCTGAGACAAATCGCTAAACCTCTATGTGATGTCAGCGGCCGTGTAAGTTAAGTTGCCTGCTTGTAACTCCCTGGACCCTTTATTATGTGGATTCCAGTCCTGTTTCAGTAAAACAATGATGTTGGGATCGAGGTATTCCAGCTGGCAGACATTGGCCTGGTTGTATCCATTACATTTGTCTGACGTCAACGATAACAGCTAAATGCTGTTGATAATTACCATTATTTTGTAAATAAACAAGGCAATAGCACTGTGTAATTAAATAATCAACATTTGAAAAACATCCAGTGTTGCTCAACTGGCTATTACGGATAATGCATAACTATAATAAATTCTTTCAATTTATTTCCTCAAATAACATATGCAGTGACTGCTCCGATCAATATATCTAAGTTATAACATAATGTGAAACAGTTTTGTCAAAAAAAATGAAAATAATTTAGTTTTGTTAGTGTCTGTTTTAAATCACACGCAATATCTATGAGACTAACAAAATGATGTTTCAAAGTTGATTCCAGTGTATGTTTTGTGTGATAAAGAATGCAGTTTGCAGAATGAGAAGAAATTTATTAGCTTTTTAACTGTTTTCAGTGTGTTTTAGTATATAAGAGGACATTCAGAGTGACTACAACAGTATCAACTTGTGCTTCACAACCGGATATTTGACAACAGGATGGCCACGCCTTGAGAAGGATATCACCACAGGATGTACCATCTCAGTGATCTTCTTTGGTATGGCAATGAATCTCACCCCCCGTGCAGCAGAGCAAGAAACAAGAGGTCCAAAGACGTGCCCAGGAACTCCTAGCATTTGGATTCCTAGCCAACAGAGACTTTCCTGGACGACATGAGAGTCACCACACATAGTCACATCCAGACTCAGTGGATTCTTCAGGCCCTAGATGATGTAGTGACCTGGGCTAGAATGAGGTTTAAACCAAACAAGAAGCCTCGTTATAAGGAAAGGAAAGGTGACCTCAAATGTTGATTTGTACATTCATCAGGAGTAGACTCCATCTCTGAAAGAAAGCCCCATCAAGTGCCTTGGCACTTGGTTTGATTCTAGCTTGAAGGTCAAAGGCAACATCTGAGAACTTCGGCTAGAGGCGGAAAGAGGCTTGGGCGCCATTGCAAAAACAGTGCTCCCTGGTAAATTCAAAGTTTTGCTTTACCAACATGGGATGCTACCTCGCTTGACCTGGCCATTGAGTGTTTATGAAACCCCTACAACTACAAGTGAGGACCTCGAAAGGACGATCAGCAGAATCCTCAGACGATGACTTGGAATTCCACAGAGCTTCAGTGTTGTACTTTAAGGTCAAACCATACACTTACAACTTCCTCTGTCATAACTGACAGAGAAGTTCAAGGTTACAAAAGCCCGGCTAGTGATGACACTTCAAAACTGTAAGGATCCCTGGATTAGAAAAGCAAGAGTTGACACCAGGACAGAGAGGAAGTGGTCAGCAAGCTAAGGTAAGGCAGAGCCACAAAGACTTTATTGGACCAAGGCTTGAGAATGACAACACGCTCTCAGTGGAGGCACTTGGTGCAGACTGAGGTCAGGTCTGAAGAAGAGGAAGAAGAGGAAACAAGAAAAGCAAGCGCGAAACAGCTTGGTCAACAATGGAATGTATGAGATGGACACTTTCAGAACGTAAGCTGAATTGGAAGGTGATCAGGAGGTACGAACCTCTCGGACTGCAGTTACTTCTGAGGCCAACTTATGACGCATTGCTGTCACCAGCCATCTTACATAGGTGGAATCTTATTGACAACCCCCAGGTGACTACTATGCAAAAGGGTAGGTACCTTACAACATGTGCTCTCATCTTGTAACAAGGGCGCTGCTGGTTGAATAATGAATCTGTTTTCAGGATATTTACAGACACCCTTGAAAGAGAAGGAAAAAGAAGTCAAGGCCCCGTAATGGACACAACTTAGTTCCATTTCTGGGATGAAAACCTCACCAACCAGGATATCACCAGATATTCTGTCACAAGCAAATGACAGGGATTTGAGAGCAGACTTAGGCAAGAAATTTGAGATAGTCTGCAGGACAACACTGCGCCCTGACATTGTTTTGTGGTCACCAAGAACTAAAAAGCTCGTGCTGGTTGAATTTATCGTGCACTGGGAGGAAAGATGCAAACTTGCGAATTACACCAAGAGACTGAAGTACACAGACTTCCAGAAATCCTATGAAGAACAAGGACAGGAAACCTGGCTTTACACATGATGCAGTTTGCCGTGGATTCCCAGCCCAATCCGTGTGGAGAAAGTTCAGCGCGCTCGGTGGGAAAAGACAGGAAATCCTCAGCCTGCAGTCTTGGACAGTCTTGGACTGACAGCTGAGAGGGCATGGAGCTGGCTCTGGAGCAAAAGAAAGCAAGAGAGCTGGACGTAGTAGAGTCCGATCATCACTACCGACCTGCCATCCATGTGAGGGGAAAGTCCTGGACTTAAAAGATCGATGATGGATGATGCCAAGCTGAAGACCCCAGTAACAAAGTAGTGCCCTCTGTCTTCTTCATCATGATATTGAAATACAATATATGTGATCAAATTTAGTTGGTAAATGTATGTCGTTTTTATTGCTAAAATAACCAAGATCTAGAAAGTCTTGATCAGAAGATAAAGAAAAAGGAAACAACATTATTACATATTGCCCTAAAATGATTAATATGTTTAATATTTAAAAAAAATGTTTAAAATATTTTAAATAATTGTTGGCATTATCTATTTCAATAACAAAGTACTTAGTTTTCTTTTTTATCTAAACCATGCAATCGTGCATTTTCAGCTTTTCATATGTATTGGTTGTTCATTTTGAGATTTATCTATCCTTGTCTGCCGTGACAGATAGTAATGGGAAAACAGAAGAACAATTTACCATTTCTTTTTGTAGCAAAGTTATTTCTTTAGAATCACTATTGTTTTTGCTTAACAAAATCAGCGAATATTTATAATACGGGGAAAGCCAAGCAAAGAGCCCGAAGGGCGCTTTGCGGGCTTTGACCGCCTATAGGTAATGCGTGTGGAGCGTGTGGGTAATGGGATATGTTCAATTTCAAAAATGAAAATATATACCCGTCCGACCAAATTGAAAGTTCCCTCTGTATGGCGCCATCTTGAATTTCGGTGCAACCATACAAATTACCAGCGAGTGAGGATCACAATAACAGTAGTCTTGATGCAAGAAGTGTTTTAGAGCATGATTTCTTCACAGAAAATTCAACGAGTTAAAACAACACTGTGCAAAAAATCTTTTTTTAAATTAATGAGAAAGGAATCACATGCGATGATTTTTTAATGCAGAAATACAAAAATCAGAATTGAAGTTTAGCAGCTATTTTCTCTGACTGATGAAAGTGTAAAGAGCGGTTCTGAGCGGGCGTTGTATGAAGTAATACAACTATAACGGTACTATATTTTTTCTCTATTTGAAGACCAAATCTATAAAAGTAGACCAAACAGTGATGAAATATTTATTTAACTTAATGTTATCAATAAAGGTCATATAAAAATAAACAAAAAATTCAGTTTAAGTTACGTTGAATACGAATAAATTTGAGTACGAATTTAGTAGTGACATTTTAACTGGTTCCCCACTTTTTTGTACGAGTGGACGCATTTTGTCTTACACTGGGAAACCAGGCAAATTCATTGACCATTGCCGTACACTGCGTCGTCTGCAGCTAGCGAAAAGAGATAATCCAATTTGGATTTACTACCTTAAACACACTTAATTTCATTTTTGCTGCAGCCTGCGTGATGTCAGCAACCAAGATGGGTTTTAAATAAAGATGAACTGTGAGCGGTAAGTGTGCGAGTCCTTACTCTGATTATGCATCAATTGATATTTTATCAAAATTTATTGATATCACAATCAGAATGTTGCATTACTGCTTTTGTAAGTATTTGATATACTGATAATGAGTAAGCAATGAATCACGCATCAGAGCACGGTTTCTTAAAAAAAAAATGGCTTAACACATAGCTAAAGTTGAAAATGAGAAGACATTTCGGATGACAAAGTTTTTCAGTTTCTTTTTTAAAAAGGGATGATGGATATATTTCTCAACAAATAGAAGAAATTGCAGTGTTCTTACTTCTGATATAAGACTGATTTAATTGACACACATATTGTAAAAGTGTAGATCTACTTTGACATTTCATTACTATTCAAATTAGACTGTTTTCTTCCTTCATAGAAGAGTTGTTTAAAGTGCACTTTCAATAAATTAATTTAAATTAAAATATCAGTTTATAAGATTGACACTCCCCATTATACCTGAAATAAAACTAGTTTTAAAATGCTGAAAAATTCCATGCATATTTATTCATTTATTAAGATTTGCATTACAATTTTCTAATGGTATTATTTCCAACAAAAACTTCTGTAAACAATCCAATTTTGCCAATAGCCATAAATTCCACCACAATGATTTTAATACAAAGAAAGGTAAACAATTGTTGTACATTGACATTTTTATGTGGAATAAAATCACTGACATTAGGTATTATTTTGACCAAAACATATACACAAGCATACTACTTAAGCTTTTCAAGAAAGATTTGATAACATTCATCTGAGTTTATTGGCATAATTTAAACATGGTATAATGTATTTTTGTCATTTTGTGTTATATTTTCACAGCTAAGCAGTCTGTGAAGGGAGGTCTCCATGAGTAAGTAGTTGACATTTGCTATGTTAACCAGGTGACACGGCCACTCCACATTTAACCAAAAAACAGAAAGAAAGGCTGTGGATGGTAATTTGTTTTAAATCAAGTTGAAATGGACTCAATGTATAGCTTGCGATAAATAAAATCATTAATATTACAACACAACCTTACTTAATACCTAGGTTGCATCAATGGGTATTTTAAGTTTTGTTTTGAAAAAGAAAAAATGCCTAAGAATATTGTAATCAAACTTTTATACACATTTATGTATAGAAATTATTTTTTTCAACTATAGACATAAGGGTTATCAAGTCTTCTGGAAAGTTCTAGCCATGTAGTTGATAATATTTAATTGTAGATGGTCATTGCCTAAGTTTTATAAGTATATCTCCCCAGGTATTAACTTATTACTGTTAATGCGTTATTCTTCAAATTGAATATATTTAACTGCATTTTCTTGTGTCACAACTGCAAAAATAGTTATTATTAGATTGTTATTCTTCTGTTATAGTGATTATAAAAATCCAGGAATTGTCTTCATTAGTACTGAGTGCACCCAGTTTACAGAGGTTTCAGGAAAGGTTGTCCAGAGACGGAATAACAGATTTGAGGCATGCCCATCTAGATCAAAGATGAAGCCCCCCCCCCCCCCCCCCCCCCCCCGAATAGTGCGTATACTCAAAGGTCGCCTAGGCACACCCCTGGCAGTTTCACAGATACAGCTATAGCTCAGTCCTTAGTATTAGGTAGGTCAGATATTCGAAATCTGGTAAATGCTCACTTTACTCATAAACTATTACTTTTGAAAATGACCACATTGAAAAAGGTAAGCTGTGGAGAGGCTCCAAATGTGCTCATTGATATTTCATGTATCAATGACTAAGTCTAAAGTTTATTGTATTCAAACAATAATTGCGCTTTCCCCGAATTAGGTAGCACCTATTGTCATATTAATTTTATAAAAATAACAACATTTATTAATTTTGTTTACTTTAGGCCTAAAAAGAGGATTGTTTCCGGTTACCCGAAAAATATGTCAAAATATCTGCACCCGGAGTTTTCGTCCGAACTTAGCGTGTTCCAATCGTAAATTTACGATGCGATAGTTCTTACGCACCGTGGCGAAAAAAACGTCTGCATCAATTGGACGATTGGTTCAATGTCATATTGATCGGATGTATACGTCTAAACGACAGAGACCATCCGTGCGACCCGGTGCGACGTTGAATTGTACCCTATAAACAACATTCTATACATAGCGTGTGACGTCACTACGTTAAAGTCATCTGGCCTCAGACCACAGTTATTTTTACTATATGTTCTATATAGACATTGTGAACACTGGTCATGTTGGTAACTCTCCAGTCAAATCAGAGTCACTTGCTGTCATTAGTATCATCCAAGAGAAGAAATTCTAGCTGCAGAAAGCTGGGGGTCAAGCTGCTTCCGGTCCCATAATTTCCAGTCAAAGTACAACCATGCACCATTCGGCTGTAATCCGCCGGAACCACGTGAATTTGGCCATGTACACAATCACTGAAAATAGACAAATTGACATAAAGTCTTCATCAATGCTTTCATTTACCAGCTTATTAAGGTCCACTCTGTTGAAAAATGTCCATGTTGTCATCTCTTTCATTCATCAACTTATTTATATCAGACTTCAACACATGCACTATTTACTATGTAAACACTTCCTTATTGTGGTCAACCAAGGGCAAATAACTATAGTCTGATTCCATCTCTATACTACGACTCGTAACTCACCCAAAATTTGAGATTTGTGCCTACATAAAAATAGTTCCGCGTAGGAAATACGTTCGATTATAATATTCATCGAATTAGGATAAATGAATAAACAACCATATTCAAAGGCCTTATTCTGTGTCCAGAAACTTTTAAAGTCTTGATATTTATAGATAAATGGAAAAAAAGTACGATGAGCAAGTTTTGCTACTTTCGCTTTCGTTAAACAGTAACATGTCCATTATACATAGCGTGTGACGTCACAACGTTAAAGTCTGGACCGTTTACAAAAATTAGTTCAAAATGTTTGCATGAAACATATTTTAACTATTAGAATGTATAAAAAATGCCAAAATAATCTGTTGTATACCTCTTCGTACTTGTTTTGTTCATTTTAGCAATCACTTCTGTATTCATAACAGCCATGTTGAATAACTACTTTACCCACAATACACCGAGTGCAATCACACAGGTCAAATTTGACCGTGTGTTGACGCAACGCTATAAACAACGATAACCGACGTGGTGTAGCAAAATGACAAGCTAGCTGCTCGCAGTTCATTTGAAAAAGTGTACTTACCGGTACAAAGTATTTTATATGTAAATGCATGGTCAGTCTCCATCAAACATCTTTCTTGATGAATAGAAAGTCACTTCGGACAACAGCTTCTTTAATGATGATTTTATTAAAGGTTATTTAAGTTACACTACTCTAGATATACCAAATATTAAGTAAAATATTACATCATAGGACAGGAACATACTAATTGGTCATGTCAAGTGGTATTAGTGTTGTTAAAAAACAACAACCTACCTACCGACTCATATTTTTCTGGGCATGTAACCAGAAACAAACCCCTTTTTTTTTTTTTTTTTTTTTTTTTTTTTTTATCAGGGAATATATTATGTCTTTTATTATTTATGCGGTATTTTTTACCAGATCGGATTCTTTTTTAATCACTATTTTTAATCACTGCTTAGATATAAACATTTCTGTCAGCAAAAATAATAAAACTTTGAAAATAAAATACAAACCTTCACAAACCTTTACAATTTATATTAGTAAAAAACCCAAAAAACCTTTGCTGCGTATTAATTATGACATTGTTGTTTATGCAATTTATTTTGACCTGATCAGATAACATTGGCATTTAACCAAAATATATCTAAATATTCTATAACAATAATGTAACATTATAAAATTAAAAACGGACACTTCACATAAGGCTCTATGCTGCTTTTATTAAAAATGCCGTTTACTCAAGGTCCGAACCGTAATCGTCCTCGGAACGTCGGTCTTGACTGATTTACCGGGAGAAAGAAATCAAGTCATATACTGATGACTCCTTCTAAACAATGATAATATTTTTAAATGAATTAATGTATGAATGTGTATTTATTTGGTGCACTCAAATTTGAATGAAACTGTAATTATACTAACTAAATTATATTTCTGGATAAGATTTGACTTTTGGTAGAATAAATAATTCTCGGCTTCGTTGAGGCTTGGACTTCAACGCATCCTTTTAAACAAAGCGTCTATCATTCAGTCTCTGGATTCCCACAGTTCCGGGCCCAACCAGAAATAGCTAGACCGGAAGTTAAGTAGGTCAGAAACAACTCTCCAAGTTCAAGGTACAGATTTTGAATGGTGTTTTATGTTGTTTTTTCTTGCATTTTAGCTGTTTCCTTACATTCGTGATATATACGTGTTAGTATTAATTTATCCTTATTTATAACAAACTATGTCATATTTTATTTTCAATGACCTTCCACACCAAGTGCTTCGATCTGCTCGGGACTCGAGCCCACTCGGTGAGTAGCAAGCAGACACTGAAGTTAAAAACTTGCGACTCTACCACTAGGTCACGGAGCACGGTGTTGATTGTTTCAGTCGTAAAACTATGACGGCATTTATTCTGTTTTAATACATTTTGATACGTCGGCATACGTTGACTTACAAATTTATATTTAGATGTGAAAATCTATACCAAGGCGTGGCAAAATCAGTGCAAGCTTCAAGAAACTGCATTACTGAGAGCATGTTCATTTTAAAGGAGAACACAAATATGATAAAATCAGCTTATAATATTATAAAAGTATACATCTTATAACAATACATAAAGATTTCGTTATAAACACCACAGATAATCGGTTTAGAGACCGACAAGGGAATTCACTCTCACTGCTTGCTATAGGCACTTGGAACAAGTTGTGTCCCTTAGACCCTTACCGTCACAAAATTTAACAGCGGTGGCATTTTATGTTGTTGCTTTCGTTCTAATACTATAGAGCATTGACGTAAAGCATCAAAGTTCGCCGGCGAGGTCCTGTTCAACAATGGAATATTTTTGCGTAACAAATCGATCAAGAGAATGAACAATCTTGTTGGTATTACAAAGAATTAAAATCAAGTTCATGTCTTATAATTATATGCACTGACAAAATGTATTTAGACGCATGGGGAAAAGACCGAATAAAACCTACAGAAAAGAGCATAACATTTGACTTTTACATAGTACATCGTTGTAACAAATGCAGTTTAAATTAAACAAATCATACAGTCACATATGGAATATGAGCAATTTCAAGTGATGTGGCATCATTTTAAATCACAATTTATTTAATTCTGAATAATAACTGAAATTAAATAGATGAAAGCACCGCACTTCATTTGTAAAACAATTGGGTGCCATCCATAGACCTTCTCTAGAAACATAACAGACTCCGAGCATGTCCGCGGCGACCGTTAACTCGATTGTACACAATAATGCAGTATGGAGAAAAGAGATCTCATTGTACCTCAATGCTAAATCGTGCCTTGATCACTGCATGTATCATGATTATCCACATTAAAATAAGTGATTTCAACAATTTATCTGTTATGTTATTTGAGAAATCGTTCATTGTAATAAACTGAAACTCGATTGGATTTCTTTTTACAAATTAATGCGTCTGTTTGAATACGAAACATCATTCTGTTCCTTTACTTTTTGAAGTCAAACCTTGTACTGTTCTATGTTATTAAAGTACATTAAAAAGGCATGTAGTATTCGCATGTAAAACACAAAATGTTGTGCGATACCGACTGAACATAAGTAAAGTATCTTTATACGCAGATTGATTCTTATATGACATAAACATATTACATGTACATCATGCATATCTTTCTGTGTGCACATAATTTATTACAAACTTAGGAAAGACTTAGTTAAAACAGGATTCACTTTACTCATTTTATGGTTTACAGTGTATATGATAATATAGTAATAGAGTTATAGTGTTATAGTGTTATAGATTATAATATAATAGTTCACATTAATACTAAGTTACTTTTATAAGAGGATATAGAACCATCACGCAGATATAAATTCTCAAAGAAAAGGCATGACACCTTAATATACATATTTGATTCGTTTGACTTACTGCTTGTATCTAGTTGCTTGTTTGTTTACTTTCCTTAACAGTCTACCGCAGAGGATGTTGTTTAAAGTATGATATAATACAGTCTTAACTTGGGAAAATGTGATATCAAACTGCATTTCATTACATTACAATGCAATACAATATATCTTATTTCATTACCTAACAAAATTAATTTACAACTATACATTGTTATGTCAATTGTCGTAAAATATGTATATTCGTCGTGATTTGAAATGCCTTTGGCCTGGTTCGAACCCACAGTCTCTCATCCTGAGGCATTAAACAAAACATTTGTTTAAGAAAATGATTTAAGAATATATGACAAAGTCCTTTAAGCATTGCAACTAGGGATGTTTACGAATATTCGAATAAAGATCAAGGGATTCGAATAATTGATAACTTTAATCACTTATAAGCGTTTGTTAATTAAGTAAAAATAATAAAATCGTATTTCTGTATTTGACCGTATTGTCTCCAAACGACTAAAGCACGTTGGCGATGTGTGGTTATGCTCGGTAGAGGGGGAGGGGTAGTCTACGATTTCGGCCATCTGGTTAACAGATACAGAGTATTATGTCAACTTGCGCGACCCCGTTCTGTCTCTCACGTGACCTAGACCCAGTTACATCACTCGCACAGCTGTGGAAATAGGTTGTCAGTTACCGTAAACACACATGTCAGTTCATGGGGCAGTCAGCTTATCTAGCTACGGAAGACTGATTGCACTCTCTTCAATCGGGATCGCTGGTAATTAATGCAACACATTATACCATGCGTTTTTTTTTATTACAGCCCACCAGAACTTATTTTAATTGTAATTAAAAACAAGATCACTTCTAATACACTTCTAATACAAAACTTAAGTTTTACTTTCTTCTAACCACTCTACTGCACACGGGTATTATATATATATATATTCATCGGCATTTAACCTTTCAAAACGCGACATCATTAGTCTATTTCGATAACGTTTTCCTCCGCGCATTGTTCCATTTACATATAATACCTTTCTGGTCCTGGCTAGAGAAATTGCTTCAATACATTGGTCTTTTGCAAACATTTTTGGAATGAATGTTAAATACAAATACACAGTTATTTATTATTTTATACACGTATGAAATGTATTCCTATTTTCGTAAGAGTCTCGCATATGGGATAATATGTTTAAAACTATAAATGTGTAACTTTAAATCTACTATAATTTGGGACAGGATACTAATTTATAAAAATTTAAAAGTCAAAACGAACAACAAACTATCAACGTAGCAATACATTTTGCATGATTATTTTTGACACATAAACTATAGTAAGCAAGCTATTGAGTGTTGTTACGACTGGGTGTCGCTATATAAGTTTTATTTATAAAATGGCACGTGTACTTAACGACGAAATGGTGTAACAGAAAGAACAAGTAAGCAACAAACTAGTACAATAATGTTTTATTTAAAAACAACAACAATTAAATCTATGGCGTAATAAAACAATAACAAATAAATGAGACAAAAATTTCAGAAAGCAAAGTAAATGTTAGCTTACAGTTTGTCCCTTTAGGAGGTGTCCCTTTAATAGTTCAATTAATAACCCAACGTCGATATAATTCCAAATTCAACACTTTAAAATTTATATCACTGTAGAATATAGTAAGTCCACGTAAGTTCCAACACAGAAAGATTTAATATAGAAGCTGCAAGTATTTCCAAACTATATGTCCAAACTCTAAAGCAAACTTCCTTTAAATCGGCAAACACGCCCTGATATATAATTTCTAGAACATTCACGAAACCCAGAACATTCTCGAAACCCAGTTAAAAAAAAACAAACGAACTTTCTAGCATGATCCCTTTTCTTCTAGCAGTTACGCGATGATACGTCATCAAAACCATAACGGTAGACAACCCTTAACTTGACTAGCGTAACCTTAAACGCTGGTGTACTACTGTACATAACAGTGTATTATGCAAATTCTCAAATTATTCATTTATAATACCGTTAAAAAAAGTATGCTAAATAAACTCAAGTCATTATTATATTATGTTACTTTGTTAAACAAATTTATTTAGAATATTCGAATATTATCCGAATACACGTATCGAATAGTCGAATATCGTTTTAGGATTCGATTTACATCCCTAATTGCAACATATACCAGACCCTGAAAAGGCAGAGGACAAAGGTATCCACGTGCAAGCCAACTGTAAAAGTAAGAACAAATCTTTGATGTGTCATTTAACAAAAGAAAAAGAACAACATAAAAAGGAAACAAGTACATGAAATACGTGCAATGTTTGAATCTGATTATATTTTTGTTCATTATGCATTTAAATAAAAATAACTCATTATAAGGGGAAGCCTTATTATTTTTGTCTGACCTTCTTTTGGCAGTAATTATCGTGTTGAATTATTTTTAACTAACATACCCTTATTTGGCTCTAAATGACACAGTCGTGATTCCCTTTCTAACTGAATTATCTGCATGAAAATGATTTTCATTAATAATGTGTTTTTCCTAAATTAATTATACAATGCATACGTAGTAAAATGTTAATGTCATTAACTAAATATGACTAATGTCTGAGTCTGATTTCAGAGTAAACAGTTTTTTTGCTTGTTGTTAGTTTTATTTGAATGTCGTTCGTATTGTTCTTAATATGCGTTACATGTACATTATTCTTTTTTTTTGTTTTTTGTTTGTTTTGTTTTGCAAATATTGTTTGATTCGGCAAAATATATCTTTATGTGCAAAATGAAGATGCCTAAAACTACTTATTTGTTTAAACGTAGTACAATATATTCTCATTTAAACACATACCATGATTTTTTTTCGCCGGTGGGTTTACCCAGATAAGCCGGAAGTCGCTAAAATGCCCATTATTGTGTCAGTTTATTGTAACAAACAGATTAACCGCAATCCGAAAAGTATTAACTTATATAAATAATATTGTCATCGGTTATGTAAAATAACTTTAATCGATATGTATTAATATAACTTATTATTAACGTCGTAGTACTTTCTAACTAACATTCTTCTATCTTACTTTGAAACTGGCAGTTGTAGAGGAAGCGCATAGTCTTTGCATGTGATATTAGCAATTGTAGACCAAACACATAGTCTTTACACCTGATATTGGCAAGTGTAGAGGAAACACATAATCCTTGCACCTGATATTGGCAAGTGTAGAGGAAGCGCATAGTCTTTGCATGTGATATTAGCAATTGTAGACCAAACACATAATCTTTACACCTGATATTGGCAAGTGCAGAGGAAGCGCATAATCTTTGCACCTGATATTGGCAAGTGTAGAGGAAGCGCATAGTCTTTGCATGTGATATTAGCAATTGTAGACCAAACACATAGTCTTTGCATGTGATATTAGCAATTGTAGACCAAACACATAGTCTTTACACCTGATTTTGGCAAGTGCAGAGGAAACACATAATCCTTGCACCTGATATTGGCAAGTGTAGAGGAAGCGCATAGTCTTTGCATGTGATATTAGCAATTGTAGACCAAACACATAATCTTTACACCTGATATTGGCAAGTGCAGAGGAAGCGCATAATCTTTGCACCTGATATTGGCAAGTGTAGAGGAAGCGCATAGTCTTTGCATGTGATATTAGCAATTGTAGACCAAACACATAATCTTTACACCTGATATTGGCAAGTGTAGAGGAAGCGCATAGTCTTTGCATGTGATATTAGCAATTGTAGACCAAACACATAGTCTTTGCAATTGATATTGGCAAGTGCAGAGGAAACACATAATCTTTGCATGTGATATTAGCAATTGTAGACCAAACACATAATCTTTACACCTGATATTGGCAAGTGCAGAGGAAGCGCACTTGCCATATTAGCAATTGTAGACCAAACACATAATCTTTGCACCTGATATTGGCAAGTGTAAAGGAAGCGCATAATCTTTGCATGTGATACTAGCAATTGTAGACCAAACACATAATCTTTACACCTGATATTGGCAAGTGTAGAGGAAACGCATAGTCTTTGCATGTGATATTAGCAATTGTACTCCAAACACATAATCTTTACACCTGATATTGGCAAGTGCAGAGGAAACGTAAAGTCTTTAAATCTGATATTGACAATTGTCGAGGTGGTACGTAACATTTTGTATCAGATAGTTTTTATCGTAGAGGTAGTGTGTAGCTTTTTGCATTAGGTAGTGTTAAAGACATTGATAGTTTGAATGTGATCTTATCTTGCATCACATTGGAGGTAAATGGGTTGGGGAGGATAGTGGCTCCACCTGGCTGGACAGAGCCGTAGGCTGCCGTGGCATCAGGGTAGGGGCTGGGATTAGAGTCTTGCTGACCAATGACAGTGCAGTTTGTCCATTGTGTGATCTATTGTTTTACGACATTTCTCTCAATTACATTATGTGTACAGTACACATTCTTAACGGAATACGACCCTTCTCATTAGATTGCTAAAGCTAGTTCAATATTGCCATACACGTACATTACTGTTGACAAAAGTACAACGTGAGCTATATGTGAAGACCCATGCACAATTACAAGACGTCATGGATGCCTATATATTTACTGAATCTGTGGTAGGGAATCCCAAATGAAGTCCTACATGTACAGGTTTATTTGTTTCTTGACTTGTAAAGGTGTTTTCAATCGCACACCACATATCTATGGCATTTTGAATAGTTTCATATTAAATATGGATGTGAAGCACTATGTCTTCCATTAATTTTCAAGGTAAGCCATAATAATTTGAGCTTCTGTCAGGATAGCAGCACACGATTGTGAAATAAAACATTTGAAAAATTGTGATATTTTTGACATTTTGCGACTCTGTTCACATGTGATTTACGCCGTTAGCTTAGTATTGCAGTTAAGTCCATGCGTCAGTGCGAGCAATGCATGCACAATGATATGTCGACAGTATAATACAATCTTGCCCCTGTAATTGCACAGGGTTCGGTTTTTGTTGCCTGGAAGCACAGTTTCCTTGGCAACCTTTCCATATTTGTTGAAGATCAGTAGGTAAATATGACTCATTACCAGTATTCTCTTAGACCCTATGCTTTGTATTTTAGGCTAGTAAGGTATACAACTGACTTAATTGTGTAGAGAAGATTTAGTAATTAATTTGTCTATAATTAGAAAATGTGACAAAGTCTTATGAGCATTGCAACATATACCAAACTCTGAAAAGGCACAGGACAAAGGTATTTCACATGCAAGCAAAATGAAAAGTATTTCGAGTAGAAAAACTTAATAGAAATGGTTGATTAAAAGTGAAATAACTTTTTTAATCAAGAAAAAACATGAAATGAGAAGAATAAATGGTTGTAACATCCTGTTCATGTGAAGATGGAATTGAGGAACCAAAGTTCGATGCCCATCAAAGGAAATATACGCTACAATCCTTATAGGACGAATAAAATGACATTATCTCCATTTGAAGAAAATTTCCATGACTGGAACTTCTTTACTTATTTGTAATCTGTCCAGCTACAAAATCGAAACAAGAATGAACAGTTTCAGTGATCACACTATCAGTAGTGCAGACAACACATTTTAATTCACTTAAAACTCACATAGATTTTAAACGTAGTATTTGATGGTTTGCCTATATCTAACAGATATAACAACAGGTTAACCCTGTTCTGGGGAATTGCGCACATACACTGCAAAACGGCTGTTTATAACATAATATTGTTAGAAATGGAAATAAATCGCAAGGGGATTTCAGCTAAAATTAAATATCGACGTCAGAGCTGGCAACCCGGATGATAATTGAACATGATCTTAAAAGTAAGTGGTCACGCGACTTTTTAATTAAAAAACAGCTAACTGTGCGGCGTGGCTAGAATAAGAAATGTAATATGTTTGTAAAGACGAGACTTTGGCGAGACTTTTTCAATGTACAATAACCTTTGTTCCATGGTTACCACCTTTAATCTAACAGCTTGTACTGCAGTCGACAAAATAAATTAACAAACACGAAGTCTACTCGACAGACTGATTCTGATCCTCCTCCCCACCAGGGGTCGACCAACCTGTTAAAATTGTTAAAACGCTTTAAAGTGTATACAAAATGTGCGCGAACTTCACCATCGTGTCGAAACGGATTTTCGCAAACAGGCAAACAGAAATACGACAACCGTATATGTATTTTGATGCGATAAGAGATGCACGGTTTCTAGTAGGATAACTAACATTGACCAGTTTATTATGAAGACTTTGGATAACCCGTATCCTTATTTATTTAATTGAATGTATAACTTAAATGGTTTCGACTCATGAGGAACAACATTCTCGACGACAATAAATTGACATGACGTGCAAAAATATGACAATCTGTCGGTGATTTTATTTCTGATCAAAGCTTAGAGACTATTTCATAAACACTTTTGCATTAAGAAGCCAACAGTGAAATAACAAAGCGACGTAGTAAAACTCTGTTCGTTTGACTTTCCCCCCTCTAAATCAAGTGCCAGATTGTTTGTTTGCTAGAAAAGGGAAATAAAAAAAGGTCTATAAGAATTACCACAGATATCAACATATCAACATATGAACTACCTCTAGACAATTGCATACAGTTGGCAAAAACAAAAAGACAAGACACTCCATACAAAAAGGAAAGCAAACATCAGTTTCCGCCTTGCAACGGTCAGCCGGCAAAAGGACCGACTGCGGTGCTTAAGTCTGGTTCGTGGAGCGCCCCAACCTTGCACTTTCTGAAGTGCAAACAGTGAAAATAAAATATAACGTCAAAGTGAGACAAGTTACAGCAAACACCTGCATCGGGAGTTAAACAGATAAAGAATTAGAGGCATTGCCTCCGGGAAATTGACACTAACTAAATTTTAAATTTCTTGAGCTTTTGATCAAACCTTTTAAATCTACATTGACACGAATATAAATAAATAATAGTTTTCTAAATATACAATTCTAATTCAACCGTTTCAGTTAAACGTATTTAACATTTCCTCATTACGTGTTGCTTTGTGTAACAACTTAATGTATCAAGGAATGTGTAGTAGAAGTTAATGGGATTTATAGTCGTCGTCCAGTGTTCTGTAATCATTTAATTGGTCGACATTGATGAATGAAACAGTGAGTTTCCAGACAATAAATCACGTGGTACGACAACCCATTGCCTGAATGTTGATTTTACAGCGACAGCCAGGAACAGCAGCTGGAACAGTTACCTTAATTGATAGGCAGAATATATCAGCAATTTGCAAGGCAAAGCCACAACGAAATGTTGACACAGAAACATTTTACAAAATACGCTTTGAGACGCAAAGAGATGCATCGTTTTATAGGAAACATGACACAAGATACGTTTTATTATTAAAAGTTTTGAAGGACCAACAATCCAATTGAGTTGTAAGACAATAACGTAACTAAAAGAAAACCAATTAATCGTATGTTAACATTTAACATTTTATGTATGATCTCAATAGCACATACTAGTCATTAATTAAACCAAATAAAACTTTATACCGAACCATTGTTTTAAAAAGCAATCTCAGATAAAGCAACATTGTTACGATGGAACTTTGTAAAAACATCAATATATCTCTAAATAAATACATGACAATCAATAATAAATTCTCTCATTCTTTATTCGAAAGAACTGGATTGCCATCGTATGGTAGTACTATATGTAATTAATTAATTCTGTACTTTCTACTCTTATTGAACTTCTGCACATTGACATTATAATATATCAAGATTTGATTTATACCACACAGGTGTCTATAGCTCGCTTTTCCCCACGAAACATATACGTATTTATCTTTTTGAATGGTGTGTTATTTTGTTATTTCTCAAACAACTACAATTGCATAATCATCTACATAATAGCATGCATTATTCACGTTTTTTTTCGCATTTGTGACCAACCTCTCATTCACGTATAACTTAAAAAAATAAAGCTGTGTTGGTTTGAGATTTGTATAAATATATAATATCAACTCTAGGATAGGAATTCACGGTTGCGTCAGTTAAGCATGTATAAGTGGCATTGTTCCTTCTCACAGTTGTATCTATGGTCCTTGACAATCCTGTCAAAGACAGAATGATTCATGCCTGTATTATATGACCTCGACGCCGCGAGATTCTACAATAACAGAATATGCCAATTAATACCATGGAGACGTACTAAATATTTTATTATAGTATGTCTGCGGTAGATTCACGACCTGTCATTATTTTTCACCGCTCGGGGCTTCTAAAACTTAGACAGACCTTCCAGACAAATGTGTTAACTCCTCTTATTGTTTTCTCTCAAATTTGACAAATGTTTCTTTGACGCTTTTTTAACTTAATTCAAGCTATATATTACTACATAAATAGTAATAATACCAGATCTGTGTAATAGACTGCAGACAGATGATGGTAAAGTGACGGTAACATATAGATGGTTAACCGGACAAACGGTTGAAAGTTTAACCGGTTACAGATTTTTGTTACCGTTGTCATCACAACTTAATATAATACAGACATGGCGTAAACAACTTTCTGATAAAAATAATTGAAAATAGTGATTTATTCCCTAGTTAAGGCAATGACTTATAAGAACACCTAGTTCAATGACATTATTTTCGTAGTCTTTATGGTATTAAAATGTGTTTACAAATTACTGTTCCTTTCTAACCAGAAAATTAATGTATATAGATTGCACTCTCTTTAAATAACAATATGGAAATCCTTTGTTATTGCTTTTGAGTTGTAATCACTTATAAAATAATGTTCATCGTAACAATATTAATTACTCCAACCAAATATCATTAAAATCAAAATATATCAGTTTTTCCCAATATACTCCTCTGTTAAATTAAAGTACACAATGATTAAAATAGTAGTTGAAATGTAAATGTTTCTATTATGGATGAAGGTGTCCAAACAAGAATTTCAACCCGGTATAAATATGAATGTCTCTGTTGGAATTTCACAACAAAAGACAATAAATTTCAAATTTGCAAAGCTCAGAATGAAAATCGGTGACGAAATTCAAGATATACCTTTCGGCTGCACATTACACTTTTGGAATATTATTGAAATGAAGATAAACTATTCAATATTGCTAAAATAAATGATGTCAGTTAATTATAAATTTAGCTTGCTAATCAATGTCTACGAGTAGAATATATGACGGTCTTGTTTCATTCACATCAATTATTTGCCATGCGTACATGTAAAAGTACGGAAGATAGTTCAATGCTTTAGTGTCCTAGTTGTTCAATGTTTTCAGACCAAAATCATTATATAGTTATTTAAACACCTGGAATTCAATATAAAGAAAAATGTAAACGCATTATTAACCCCTTTATTTCTGTAAGTCAAGAATCCCCACAGTCTTGTCTATACAACACAACACTACACCACACTACAAAACAACACTACACTTCACTATAATACAATTCAACACTGCACGACACTACACTACAACACTACACTACACCTTACACTACACTACACTACAATACAACACTACACTACACTATAATACAATACAACACTGCACTACACTACAACACAACACTACACTACAACACAACACAACACTACACTACATTGCACTACAGTACACTACAACACAACACAACACTACACTACACTACATTGCACTACACTACACTACAACACAACACAACACTACATTACAGCACTACACTGCACTACACGACACTACAACACAACACAACACTACATTACAGCACTACACTGCACTACACGACACTACAACACAAACCTACACTACAACACTACACTACAATACAACACTACACTACATTGCACTACACTACAACACTACACTACACTACACTACAATACTTCACTACACTACAACACTACACTACAATACAACACTACACTACATTGCACTACACAACAACACTACACTACACTACACTACAACACTACACTACAATACAACACACTACACTACACTACAACACAACACTACACTTCATTGCACTACACTACACTACAACACAACACAACACTACATTACAGCACTACACGACACTACAACACAAACCTACACTACAACACTACACTATAATACAACACTACACTACAACACTACACTATAATACAACACTACACTACACTGCAACACTACACCACAATTCAACACTACACTGCAACACTACACCACAATTCCACACTACACTACACTACACTTAAATACAACACTACACGACAATACAATACAACATGCACTATATATCTTGAATATTACAAAATGTTTGTCTGAGCATAAAACTAAAAACAATATTTGCAATGGTTCAATTAATGACACGAACCACGGGACAAATTACGATTCAATGTTTATTTAATTGGAAACAATATCAAGTTCTAGTTACTGAAGTACGGTAGTTTCATTTGATAATGATATTCAATAGTTAGATCGCGAAGATATCGACAGAGACGACATTTTCTATCGTTGATATTAAATAAACGTCCAATTTTAATCGGAAAGGAGCAATGAAATGCTCTAAAATTTAAATAACTCAAAGAGTCGGATTTTGTAAAGACGCATAACACATGTTCTATCTTAATATCTTCTTTGCGTAACAGTTCTTTTTGTTTGAGTTCTGTAGTTGTGCTCTCTATAATTATCTTTATTAATTAGTAGGTACATGTTTTATGAGTTATTTTATTTCAGCTCATGGTGCTTTGATTAAGTCAGATATCTTGTCTTTCACAATTATATAAGATAGCTCGTATGAAGCTAAACCATTCTACAATAAATGTTGGTATGGAAATCATATACTCTAATGGAGACTTTATTTTATGTCCAGAGAATTTATTTCACCAAACAAATCATCATCCTGCATTTAACATAAATAAGTAATGGGTATCTTCTAGTTGCACCATAAAATGTAAAGTGGTTTCTTTTCCTTACATTTAATACCTTTCCGAGTAAATCACTACGAATTCCTTCAATAATTTCGATTTCACATGCATGGACAAAATTTGTACTATATTATGATAAGACGGTTTTATAGCAAGATAATAGGGTATTACCTATATAAACAACCTTTTGTAAATAATTTGAAGTGCTTTTTGGTTTGAGCGTTAACAAACTTTTTCACTTGTAAGAAACTGACAGAGTTCGAAAATACAGCTCCTATGTACCTTTGTATTTATATTTATATATATAGTTGTAACTGTTTCTTTTTTACTATAGCAACAACAATATTACCACAAGAAGTATTTTGTGCATTTGACTTGTGATTTATTCATCCTTACAAAAGTGTCTACAACCATTTTATGCATGTGTATGTCTTGAGTAATGTTAGCATTTGTTTATGTTGAATGCCCAACAATTTAACCTGGTACGTAAAGATGAAGTTAATAATGTACTTCCATGATTCCCGTTTTGCTCACAACATGACCATTAACTATCCTACATTTTGATGAGAAAACTGTCAGTTATTAAAAAACTTGTTTTTAAATACAGCTTTAATTTTTCAGACACACATCTGTACTGTTCGACATACACAACATCAATAAAACATATATTTTAGTTCGGCAGAAAATACTTTTATTTTTACTTGATGAAGGATGATTGGTATACGAGACGAGTAATTATCATAGGCTATGAGCATATGTATTTTCATTTTTTATTGTCAAGAAAACAGACAAAAACTTTATTGTATTTGCTACTTAATCTGCTTGTTGAAAAATGCATATATGTTGTTGTTAAAGACTGGATGTTTATTTAGTTTTCATGGTCTAAAGTTGGCAGTGAAAAATAGTATGTGCAAACAATCAAATTTTTTTAAAGACGTTAATGTTGCTTGTTACAATTCGTTTGCATTTCACTTTGATTCTTGTTTTTGTGTTGTTTGTTTACTATTTGCATGCTGAAAATGGATTAGGCTTCACGTTAGATGTATGCGCATGCGTAGACGTAAATGGGCGCACATATTAGAGTCTGCGGATTGTCGTTTCACGCATTTGCGTGCGCATGTTTGTGCGTGTCTCAATATGAGGAGATTTGTTTATAATGTGCCTATGAATGCTGCTACGAGTATTCGATTTGCATATATATTACTTTAGGCTTTTACATTTTTTGCTGGGCATAATTTTTATTCAACATATATTATAGTGACATTGACACAACTTTGTGTAGATTTATGACCCAAAGAACCACGCGATCTGCACTACATAATGATAAAAAATTGTGTCACCATCGAGCGCACATATTTATATTTTCTCACATGTCCGGCGAGTCTCTTAAAATTTTCCTCCGAGGTATCGTTAATAAGAGTATTCATCAAAATGGAAACTTTTTGTCACCTAACAAAGTACGAATAACAAAACGCTATCGCATTGCTACAAGTAGTGTTCTTAAAGTTAATTTGAAAACCAAGTGGCATGTACCCTCTTATTAAAGAAGTAAATACCATCTTTGATCTCTGCATCACGAAGTTAATAAGGTGAAGCAATAATGATAGCAACATAAACAAAGCCGAATTCTGTGGCGGTGATGAAAGAGGTAGGGTGAAAGATGTATACTATATTGTTACCCTTATAAAAGTGTTATTAAAATATAAAATGCATGGCCATATATGTTTGGTGACTTATTTATTGTGTAAAAACCAGCAAAAATTGGTTATGATATCTTTGCATTAAACATTTAATAGTATTTATTTGAATAAAATACCTCCTAATATACTATCGGAACAACCGTTAGCTTGAATTGCAGTTGCCAAAATAAACGCATAAATACGTCGCCAACTCTGCTAGCTCAATCCGAGAAAAAACAACAGAGTTATATCAACCGGATGATGTATTTAACCCCTTCACAGTGAATTCAAATTGTGCGCGAGCTTTCACCATCACCGAAACGTAATAGCCAGTTTTGCCCAAATGAATGTTCGCAAACAGATATACGACAACCGTATATGTAAAGTGATGCGATAGGAGATGCACTGTTGGTAGTTGTGTAACTAACATGGAACAGTTAATTATTTGCCTAATTTAACGCCTATGTGTAAAGATCTGGTTGTTTTCCTTTCCTTTAAGAATGTCTTTATTTAAGGAACAAACGTGTCTCTAAGTACATCTACATCTGTACACTGGTCAGTGTTAAATGCTGACCAACATTATTTCAAAGCAATGAATTTAAAGTAAATGAAGAACTTAAAGTAACACTTCTCTGATTTTTTAACTTCTCAATCAAGCGACTCAATGTTGTTTTAAAATTCTCTTAGTTAAAGGGAACCACAGTGTTGATATATTTGGCGTTTAAATCAATACAAATTAATATTGCAAACAATGTAAGTTGAATTAGAAATCAAAAAAAGCAAACGATCACTTTAATTCATACAATAACGACGAGCTTCATGGGAGCTCCGGTTGGTCGTGTCACGTGGTTTGTGACTTCCCTAATGTCGCTAGGCTTATAACACTTCGACTTAACTTTCATAATATGGACTCTCGTGTACTGTAGGAAAGCTTGGGTTTGATGCGCCACACTTTCACCACGCTTCACTGTCGTTGGCCAATCAGCGGCTAATATTACCTGTCTACATAAAGGAATTGTTTATTATCAATTCCATAAAATACGTGCATTTAGTTGACAAAATGCACTTTATGTGTTGTTTATGATGTATGGGATAAATACTGGAGATATACTGGAAGTTCGTTATCTAGTCTAAATTATACAAATGTATTAAGCTTTGGTAATAAACTGTTCCATATTTATAGTTTCATTGTTTTTACAGCTTGTTCTTGAATTGAGTAATAAAGGTTATAAAATGGAATCAAAGTTTGTTTAATATTACACTTTGTCACAATGTTGCATTATCCACAGCTCGCGTAATATTTTGGGCATTCCTTGTCGTACGCATAACTGCTTGGCTTGGACAAAAGGTCAAGTGTCAAATAACCGCTCCAGAGACTCTTGTAGTCTAAGGCAGCCAAAACTATACTTAGCGTACACAAATGTATACCTCCTGCTCTTCGTGCATTTGGGAACAAGTGCGGATGGACAAAACAATTTACCCAATCGGAACTCCTCGGGTAATTCCGTCCTCGGGACAATCATCCCTCGGATGTATCTGGAGCAATAATACTTAATGAAATCACGATCGTTTTGTTCGCCGGAAGTCGGAAGAAGAATATGCCTAAGAAGTTCGCACAAAACATAAACATTGCCATCGTTTGATAGCTCTGTGTCTGCTGCGCGAGGTAAATTAAAATCGGATGATTTAAATTTGAAGCCGCCACAAATTTAAGTTTTACTGGCATCGTACGTTAGTGAGCTGTCACCCGAGCTGCCATCTTTGTTTTGACGTCTGTCTCAAAAGAAGTATCATTTAGATAAGTGGCCGAGGTGATCCGACTACCAACATACACCCGAGAGATGATTCGTGAATTATCCGAGGTGTTCCTATTGCAATTTACCGTGATACCTAGCATTAGTGACGTCAGAGAAGTCATGTGATATACAAGTAAATTATATTAAGGGTCGCGGAATCGACTTTTGACATGTTTAAACGAGCTTATCTTTGTTGATATTATACAAATCATGTTTTCTTACTGCCTCTTTCTTGTTATTTCTTTTTTCTTTTTTCCTTTTTTTACCGAATGATACTGACTATCCTAAATTCTCGCGTTCTCCATGCGAAAGAACAATATATCATTATATAGAACAGTGCACATTTTTAATTTCTTTACTTTCCTGATTTCTTTAACATCTACAATTAAACATTGTAAACTACCAAAGTTCGATTCAACTGTATTTACACCGCTTTCTTCCACAAAACATATCTGTTTTCATTTTGTAGAATTATCTGCGATTTCTTTTCTTTGTTAAACAACTGCAACATTCATAATCATCTACCTTCGTACACGCCTTGCTCAAGTTTTCACATTTAAGACCAACCTTCCCTGTGCTAACACGTGTAACTTGAAAAAAAGCTATGTTGGCTTGAGATTAGTATAAATATACATTATGTCAAAAATGTTCAAGTGGCCTTGTTCCTTCCCAACAGGTTGACGCCTGGTCCTTAACAATCCTACCAACTGTAGAGGGATTCACGCCTGCTTTATGTAAAACTTTACCCTCTGAGTAATACTGATAAAATATTAAACATATAGAGTTCTATATAAAAAGGTTAATGCCCGATCTTTTCAATATACTGCGGATATATGATGGTAATGCATTGGGTAAAAAGTACAGGGCAAACCGGTCAAACGATTGAAAAGATTGGTTACAGACTTTTGTCACCATTGTCATCCCTGCGTAATACGATACATACAGGAGATATACAAATTTCTGATAGAAAATAATTGGAAATAGTGATTTATTCACTAGTTAAGTCAATTACTAAGAAACCATAGTTCAATGACTTGTGTCATAATGTAAAAGTTCCCATCTTTGTTTTGAAACAAAAGAAAAGACTTATGTTCAATTCAAGATAGAAAATTAAACAAAGTATACAGATAACACTCTCTTTAAATAGCAATATTGAAATAACCATGTGGAATTGCTTTTAAAATGATCTGAAATCACTGAAGAAAACATATTCACTGAAACAATATCCAATACTCCAAAGAAAATCTATTTTAATAATAATATTTCATTTCAATAAGCATCACTGTTAAATTAATGCTTAAAGTAATAGTTATTTGTGCAAATGTCAAGAGAAGCTGTATCTATAGACAAAGATATGTAAATCTATTAAAGATAGAGATGTTAACCGTTTATATATATATGTATAGCTGCATTAGAATGTCAAAAGAAAAGAAAGTAATTTAAAAGAAAATGTTTAAATTTTTGTTAGTTATTCGTTTCAATACCAAGATTAACTACCCAAAATAAAAAAATCAATTCGACCGCGCATTTAACATGTGAACAATTAATTAAATGCAAATGAATTGATTAACATCGTTAAATAGAACAGTTGTCAGTTTATAATAAATTAAGTTTGTGAATCAATGATTACGTTAAAATATACGATGTTCTTGTTTTCATTCACATATTTGTTGTGCGTAAAAGTACAGAAAATAGCTCCACTAAACTATCCTAGTTACTTCCAGATCAAAAACATAATATAGTTAAGTAAACACATGGATTCCAAAAGGAAGGGACCTCTAAACGCATGATAGAGCCGTTTAAGTGAAAAATTTGGACATTCTTATTAATACAATACATAGAGCATACTGTATTGGCTGAGCTTGAAAAATTGTATATGTGATCATAAAATAAAACAAACACATACAAGACAGCTTCAAATAATAACACGAAACACGGGACAATAATAACAATTTACCGTTTATTTAATTGAGAACAACATCAAGTTGTTGTTACTGAAGAATGGTCACTTCACTGGATAATGATACTATTAGCTAGGTCGCTATGATATTGACAGAGATGCAATTTTCTGTCATTTAATTCAATAAAACACCCAACTTCAATTAGAAAAAAAAGCGATTAGAGGTTCTAAAATTTTAATTGATTCAAAGAGTCGGATTTTTTAATGGCGCATGAGGTAGAACACAATCCTAATATCATCTTTACCTACTGTGTAACAATTATCTTTGTTTTAGTTCTTTAATTGCGCAGCCTATAATTGTCTTTTGTATCAGTAGGTATCTGTTTTATGGCATTTGGTTCTACTCGGATTGATCTTATACTGCTTTGATTTAGCCAGCTATCTTGTCTTTAGCAATAATTGAAGAGAGCTCACGTGAAGCTGAACCATTCTAAAATAAATAATGGTAAGTTACGCATGAAATCATATACTCGAATATACGAGAATTTATTAAATGCCCAGATAATTCCACCATAAAAGTCAACATTTTGCATTTTACATAAATAAGTAATGGGTATCTTCTAGTTTCATCATATATATATATAAAGTTGAATCTTTTAGTTACACACTAAGGACTTTTAGTTCAAACACCAATAGGGATAAACCTTTTTGTCTCTTTTACATTTAGCTGTTACATGTACCATATAGTTACAAACTGAGGACTATAAGTTTAAACACCAATAGGGATAAACCTTTTTGTCTCTTTTACATTTAGCTGTTAAATGTACCATATAGTTACAAACTGAGGACTATAAGTTCAAAAACCAAAAGGGATAAACCTTTTTGTCTCTTTTACATTAAGCTGTTACATGTACCATATAGTTACAAACTGAGGACTATTCGTTCAAACCCCAATAAGGATAAACCTTTTTTGTAGCTTTTACATTTAACTGTTACATGTACCATATAGTTACAAACTGAGGACTATTAGTTCAAACACCAATAGGGTTAAACCTTTTTGTCTCTTTTACATTTAGCTGTTACATGTACCATATAGTTACAAACTGAGGACTATTAGTTCAAACACCAATAGGGTTAAACCTTTTTGTCTCTTTAACATTCAGCTGTTACATGTACCATATAGTTACAAACTGAGGACTATTCGTTCAAACACCAATAGGGATAAACCTTTTTTGTAGCTTTTACATTTAGCCGTTACATGTACCATATAGTTACAAACTGAGGACTATTCGTTCAAACACCAAAAGGGATAAACCTTTTTGTCTCTTTTACATTTAGCTGTTACATGTACCATATAGTTACAAACTGAGGACTATTCGTTCAAACACCAATAGGGTTAAACCTTTTTGTCTTTTTTTACATTTAGCTGTTACATGTACCATATAGTTACAAACTGAGGACTATAAGTTCAAACACCAATAGGGATAAACCTTTTTTGTAGCTTTTACATTTAACTGTTACATGTACCATATAGTTACAAACTGAGGACTATTAGTTCAAACACCAATAGGGATAAACCTTTTTGTCTCTTTTACATTTAGCTGTTACATGTACCATATAGTTACAAACTGAGGACTATAAGTTCAAACACCAATAGGGTTAAACCTTTTTGTCTCTTTTACATTTAGCTGTTACATGAACCATATAGTTACAAACTGAGGACTATAAGTTCAAACACCAATAGGGTTAAACCTTTTTGTCTCTTTTACATTTAGCTGTTACATGAACCATATAGTTACAAACTGAGGACTATTCGTTCAAACACCAATAGGGATAAACCTTTTTGTCTCTTTTACATTTAGCTGTTACATGAACCATATAGTTACAAACTGAGGACTATTCGTTCAAACACCAATAGGGTTAAACCTTTTTGTCTCTTTTACATTTAGCTGTTACATGAACCATATAGTTACAAACTGAGGACTATAAGTTCAAACACCAATAGGGTTAAACCTTTTTGTCTCTTTAACATTCAGCTGTTACATGTACCATATAGTTACAAACTGAGGACTATTCGTTCAAACACCAATAGGGATAAACCTTTTTTGTAGCTTTTACATTTAGCCGTTACATGTACCATATAGTTACAAACTGAGGACTATTCGTTCAAACACCAAAAGGGATAAACCTTTTTGTCTCTTTTACATTTAGCTGTTACATGTACCATATAGTTACAAACTGAGGACTATTCGTTCAAACACCAATAGGGTTAAACCTTTTTGTCTTTTTTTACATTTAGCTGTTACATGTACCATATAGTTACAAACTGAGGACTATAAGTTCAAACACCAATAGGGATAAACCTTTTTTGTAGCTTTTACATTTAACTGTTACATGTACCATATAGTTACAAACTGAGGACTATTAGTTCAAACACCAATAGGGATAAACCTTTTTGTCTCTTTTACATTTAGCTGTTACATGTACCATATAGTTACAAACTGAGGACTATAAGTTCAAACACCAATAGGGTTAAACCTTTTTGTCTCTTTTACATTTAGCTGTTACATGTACCATATACTTACATACTGAGGACTATAAGTTCAAACACCAATAGGGATAAACCTTTTTGTCTCTTTTACATTTAGCTGTTACATGTACCATATAGTTACAAACTGAGGACTATTAGTTCAAACACCAAAAGGGTTAAACCTTTTTGTCTCTTTTACATTTAGCTGTTACATGTACCATATACTTACATACTGAGGACTATAAGTTCAAACACCAATAGGGATAAACCTTTTTGTCTCTTTTACATTTAGCTGTTACATGTACCATATACTTACATACTGAGGACTATAAGTTCAAACACCAATAGGGATAAACCTTTTTGTCTCTTTTACATTTAGCTGTTACATGTACGTTTACCATTTACATCAAATTAAAACATGTCCTCTGAATTCTTTTTTTTAGTAGGAATTCATTAGATGAATCAATATAAATACGATAACAAATATATAGATCGGCGGTATTATTAGCATGTCTCAATATGAGGAGATTTGTTTATTATGTGCTTATGAATGCTGGTACGAGTATTTGATTTGCAAAACAATAGAACCACAAGTATAAATACAAAACGCGAAGGTTTTTAGCAAGATTAAACGAAATAACGTTAAAGGAAGTTGTGCTAAACTTTGACACGCGTCTTTTCTATTTTAAAAGAAGATCAGTGATTCTTAATTGTCAAACCTTAAAGAGAGACTTAATAAACTTTAAAATGGATGAGGTAGGGTGATATTATTTTTTGTTATTTTTTTTCCATAGATTTTAGTTAAAATATAATTTGACATGGTTTTTATTTGTTTGGTTAGTGCTAGAAATTGTTTATATAGAATACCCACGAGTTAAACATGGTTCGTAAAGATGAAGCAACACAGAACTTCAAAATCCCGTATTGCTCATAAAATGACCCTTAGTTGCCCGACGTTTTGATAAGAAAACTGTCCTTTAGTCAAAAACTTGTTTTAAATACAACTGAAATTTTACAGTCACACATCTGTATTGTTAGACATACATAAAATCAATCAGACATTGTTACCTCCACTATACAACATATATTTTATTTTGGCAGTAAATGTTATTTTACTTAGGCTGACTCTCCGTCTTGATGAAGGATGATTGGTATACGAGGCGAGTAATTATCACTGTCTATGATGTAATGTATGTATTGCTATAGACTGGTAAACAGACACATACTATATCTGTTATATTTGTTACTTAATCTACTGTTGAAATATGTTTTGTTGTTTAAGATTGAATGTTAACTTCATTTTCATGGTCTAAAGTTGGCAGTGAACAATATTTTGTGTCTGGTAATAAACTAATTTTCATCACCCATTTTTTTTGTGGTAAAAAGCTTTGTGTTTGCTGTGCAAGCAATCACAACTTTCAAAGACGTTAATATTGTTTGTTACAATTCGTTTGCCATTCACTTTGGCTCCTCACATTTCTTTTTTTACAGTTTGCAAGTTGAATATGAATTTGACTGCGTTAGATGGCATACATTAGATGGTTAAACATGAGTGGTTGTGCATATAAGGGTCGGCTGATAGTAGTTTCGATCATGTGCGTGCGCTTTTTGTGTGTTTGCCTCTATGTGGACATATTTGTTCGAGTATTTGATGTAATTTGCATATATTTTTAGTTCGCGTATTTACATGTTAAGCTGGAAAAGTCTTTTTATTTAAATATATTTATAGCGACTTCGACACAACTTTGTGTAGAACCACGCGATCCAAACTTCATTTTAATAATAAATAATTGTGTCACCATCGAGCATATCGTGAATTGTTTATTACTGGCACACGTGATGCATATATTATAATTATTACTTTATGGGCGGTTCGAAGATGTAATATGTTTCCTGAAACAAACAAAAAAAGCCCAAAACAGTCAAATGTCGTCATCTCGCTTTTGATTTTCCCAAGCTAAAGACGACACATTATTTTGAAATACACCATATTGAATAATTGAATTAAACCTAAAGAAGAGACACTACGAATCGAGCCGCCGTTCAACAGTGTGGAGTTTTGTTTTCATCACACATTACTACATGTATATTGAAATATTATCTAGTGATCAGCGGTAATGGCTGAACAAAGGTTTTCTTATCTTGAAGAAACAAAAATGTAAATGTGACCTACTGTGACCAAGACACTAAAAATAAAGAAAGGTAAGGTGCAATGTATATGTGAATGAGTGTTAAAGGTTTAACAGTTTAGACCAGCTTGTTTTCTCTAAAGAACATTAGTGTTGCCTGAAAAGAACTCATGAAATGCTGCTTATTGATGTTCGCCGTCTGTGTAAAACTGGAGCCCGCTCGTCATTACAAACATGTATTTCCTACCTGTGTCATGCTTCACAATGGAGGTGTTCACAAGAACACTGCGCTTTCCCTGACTTTTTTTTCTTAATTGCACTGGGTTCCACAGTATAGACCTTGCAGGTCTGGGAGCACGTTGCTAGCCAGTTTATGAAACGGGTATGGTGACAGATGTCTAGTTAGGCGGTCACCCACAGTCAGGTGTTATACATGCACAATACATGTCTCTGAGTTTGGGGACTTATTAAATGTGTTAAAATCAACAAAATTAGTAATGTATGTATACATTCAATGTTTAATAGTATTCACACAATAAAATATACTATTCTCCATATCTTGAACAGTTCTAACTAATTCTAACAGTTCATTAATTTTATTCTATATACATTATGAAGTAGCTGTCAGTGGAGAAAACTAGCTGACTGTTATGAATTCTTGGGTTGGACAACAATCCAATTGAATTAAGTTGTCCTGTGAAAAAGCAACAAGGCGACAACGACGGGCTGGAGAACTGCTGAGTAAAGGAAATGACGAAGCGGGTGCCTTATCACCTTTTCACAGGGCAATACATGCGAGCGTCTGATGACATAGATCCCAGTGTCCGTGAGGCGCTCATTGAACTCCTCTATTTGCTATTTTTACACCAAGAAAAGCACGAGACCACATACCTTTGAGATCACATTATATCATCATCCGGGAAAAGGTGATGGTAAAAATAGCCATTATTCAAACCCCAAAGCAAGTTTATGCAGAACTCATGCCCCAAACCAATATGTGGGTTCCTGATAAAGTCAAACTATCGGGTACCAAGCTTACAATAATATGAAGGGTCTATAAATGCACAGTTGTACATATGAGTGTGTGTCTGTGTAGAACTGCGTGGAAGTATGCTTGCGATATTTTTATATTTGTCTCTGCGGATGCACGTGTATCTACTGCCGTCGTTCGGCCAGCTTTTAAGCTTTGTAATTCAATGCATTCCGCTGTTCGGCGTTTCCTTAATACGATAATTGTTTTACCAAATAAAACAAATGCAGCCCAAGCTCTTGTGTTAAAACATTAAAATGAAACATGTAGAAATTGTGTTGGAACTGTGTTATTTGCGCAATGAGAGTTGCAATCCATATGTACAGATGGATTGCCACGACATTATCGTGTTTCTACGCATTTTGTTCTCTAAATTATCATGTTAAAGGCAAAGTTCAAACTTGAACATTCTCCTTCAAACAATTGTTAAAATGTTTTGCAAATTTTCTGTTAACATGCACAATATAAAATCAACACCTTGCCACAGCAACAGGCCATGTTGACTCCGGATCAATTCAACAAAACAACTTAAATCATTCTGTCTGGAGAGAAAAAATCGTTTATTTGCAACATGGAACTCGCATTGCAAGATACATTGTATCTAATATGTTCTGTATGCATGAAAATGTAGTAAAATAAAATATTAAAAAAATGAATAAAAGCAAACGTATAAGATTCTTGATCTTGTGTGTAAATGATTAGAAACTCAATTAAGGTATAAACAATATAGGGAGGCTACTATCGGTTTATTGTAATGTACAATTAAATAATAAACATGAAGTCGGCGTCGAAGCGTACTTATGTCACAAAATAGCCGCCACTTTCACGGTTCCATCTGCTCTTGTGATTCCCCTACACTGCAAAAACGCACAGTCTAAGTCCAATTAACAGGTCTCAGGTGATATTGATGGCTTTTTTAGAGTCACCTGCAGACTAAAAGTTGCTAACGTACTCGTGGCCTTGGGGCCCATGATGGTCCTTTCCTTGAACCATGGCAGGGGACTGGTGAACTATTAGACACCTTAATAACAGGTCTAGTTGCTCAACTTGTTGGCTTTAACACATTCTAAAACAACTCATCTATATTATTGTGGTAGTTAAAGCGACGTCTGGTTAATTTAATGGCGGAAGACTCCAGGCAACTGTCTGGGTAAAACCACTATTATACAGCACGTTTGCTAAAATAAATTTCTACATTAAATCCTCCGCCCATGCCGGGATTCGAACCAACGCGATAGGAAGGTGAGCATTCAGTGGAATGAGAGGTGTTCGACTCTACCTCCCGGCCAGGGGCGCTCACAATTATTCAGTAAGACAGGTGTATAATATAAAGTTGGAAAGAGAGAAACGGGAGAAGAAATCAGGCTTATCTTGTTTTGGTTTATTATTTATTCTTCATTATTTTTAATTATTAGCGACATACTTCAGATTTGTTTCCGATTAGAAACATGCCATGTGTGTCGGATTTTTTAAAACATATTTATGTAATAGCCGATATTTTGGTTAATTTACCAGTTGTTTTCACCAACAATTAAATATTTCCGCTATTATTCAAGGTCACCAGTTCATTAATCGTTTTAGAAGATTTTTGTGAAGACTAAGTTGTTAGTGATATTGTTATAACGCATATAAATTGCAGTAACTGTAAAATGTATTTATTCATGACCTCACCTGGTGTTTTATAAGATGTTTCGCTGGACACTGCTTTAAACTTGTTTTAGTCTGTAAAACAAGTGTAATAATGTAATGCTTTTATGAATTGTATGCTAGTATTTGTTTATTGCATGTGTCATATCACATACTATTTCCAAATATCTAATTCCGCATTTTCACGTGTTATTCATTCCTTGCTAATTAAGTTAATTAAAAGTTTTAAAAAAATATTTCAGTTTCTAATTTGACTTACTTTGCTTATTAGCACAGCTGCACTTTAATGAATTCAAACAAAACATAATTACATAAATGTGTCGCTGATATTAGCTAATTAATTATTACCTTTGCATAATTAATTAGTATGCCTTACTACGGTGCTGAAAAAAGAAAAGAAAAAAAAAACAACAAGGATTAAAAATAGTTCGTTTGTAGAAATCCATCAATATGTACGAACTATCTAAACATGCGTACAATTTAACATAACACATAATTACATTACCAAACGTAAGCGCATACTTTAATAGCTTTACTTATTGTTTGCTGATATAACTGCGTTAAGCCATATGCATTTTCTTTCATAATTATAAAATATCCATTTTGTTTGATGAGAGCATTCTCAACTACAAAAGATAAAGGAAATAAAAAACAACAACCACGCTAGTTTTCTGTTGTATCTTGTTCTTGTACCTTAGAATGTTTGACGAAAGAGGATGAGAGTAGATCTATTCACCAATGCGATATTCATTTATCAAGCACAATGATGGAAAATACTGTATTTTTGTTTAACATTCCATGAAACCCTCTTAATTACAACAGTACGTCTGTCATAGCCTAAGGTAGAGTAAACATCTTATTTAACACTGTTTTAAATCTACGTCGTTCTATAAATAGTACATACGGTTCAAAGGTCATGTCGATCTCCAGCTAATACAGACGTTGCGCACACCAACGCTATCTTTTACAATCATTGAGAAAGCGATAATAATACATATAGACAACACAGCTGACGTGGCCATTTTGTAGCATCACATTATTTGTACAATCGTCATCGTATCATTATTTTGACAGATAGCTCGTAAACCTTACAATGCACCTTCACTACAACTTCAGTTTACTACAGCATACAATAACAAGTCCTTCAGTTCACCTTGATAGTCATATATCAGCTGTGTTCTATATTCGGTCATATTTATGCATACAGTGTGTAGAGAGTAGTCAATAGTACTCATGTAGGACATAAGACACGTAGTGTGAACACACTGTGTGTTGACAAAACACCGCCATGGGTTAAAATAGAAAGAGACGATCTATACTTTTGCAATGGCAAAATTCGTGTCGTTGAAACGTTCGAAGAGTGATGCGGATATTTCCGATGTGGGAAAAACTAAAAATGGTGGGTAGAACTTGTGACATTCTTGTAAGCTTGTGTTGTGAATGTTTGTGTGATGTGTGTGTGGTGTTGTATGTGTGAATGCATAGTGTGTGATGTATGCGTATTTTATGCGTTTGTGTTTGCATTTGTATGTCTATATGTGTATACATGTGTATGCTCGTGCATGCGTGTATGTCACTATCGCTTATGAGTATAGATTTAGGTGTGTGCTTATCTAGGTTGTGTGTTAATTGGTATTATCCTTGTTTATTTCTATATGCGGATGTGTGTCTACAAGCATGTTAATTTTGTATGTAATGTTTCTTTTCGATCGTGCGTGCTTGTATGTTTTCTGAGTGAAAACCCTTGCTATTGAGGAAAGTGTATTTATGTATCTACGAGTGCCCATACCTGTATTGTGTATAATAACTTATATAAATGTTTTCATATTATTCACTCATATGTGAATATGTGAAGGCGTCTGTGTTAACTGTGTGTCAATACCAGAGCACGAATTATTACAAAATTTGTGAAAGTGGATCCGAACGTGTGTGCCGGAGCAATATATACATCTCCTCTGTCTTACAGATTATATCAGTTTTCTATTTAACAATTTTTGTGTTCGCAAGTTCACTTTATTTTCATAAAGATAAAGATAAAGATAATTTATTCAAACAATCCAGAAGGTCGTAGACCCATGAGGACAATAGATACATGGCAGACATGGCAGAACAGTGAAACGATATAATACACAGTACATAATGTTAACAATAAAGTGATAAGATAAGTAAACAGTTATAATAAATGTGCTGGTTCATAATGTTTACAACATATGCGCCGATTGCATGCTACAGTAATACTATACAATACCATTAACCAAAATAGATAACTTCTCCGCTCCTACAAAAAAGATCAATAAACCTACTTTCATTTTGCACGACAAAATAGTCGTCTGGCTCTGCGTTGAATTATAAGTCAATTCACACATGGATAAGCGGATCGATAAGACAGTCAAACAACAGACTGAAATGCTTCTGGACTGAAGTTAATATGTCGGCTTTAAATGTGACAGGCTGAGGGTTTGAATCCTTACTGAGCCATTCCAAAGTCACAAGAATCGAACTTATACATTATAATTTATAATTGCTATTTTCATCTCCTAAGAATGATCACCTGACTGGTTATGTCATGATAACCTAAGAATGATCACCTGACTGGTTATGTCATTATATCCTAAGAATGATCACCTGACTGGTTATGTCGTGATAACCTAAGAATGATCAACTGACTGTTTATGTCATGATTACCTAAGAATGATCACTTGACTGGTTATGTCATGATAACCTAAGAATGATCACCTGACTGGTTATGTCATTATATCCTAAGAATGATCACCTGACTGGTTATGTCATGATAACCTAAGAATGATCACCTGACTGGTTATGTCATGATAACCTAAGAATGATCAACTGACTGTTTATGTCATGATTACCTAAGAATGATCACTTGACTGGTTATGTCATGATAACCTAAGAATGATCACCTGCTGGTTATGTCGTGATAACCTAAGAATGATCACCTGACTGGTTATGTCATGATTACCTAAGAATGATCACCTGACTGGTTATGTCGTGATAACCTAAGAATGATCACCTGACCGGTTATGTCATGATTACCTAAGAATGATCACCTGACTGGTTATGTCATGATAACCTAAGAATGATCACCTGACTGGTTATGTCATGATAACCTAAGAATGATCACCTGACTGGTTATGTCATGATAACCTAAGAATGATCACCTGACTGGTTATGTTATGATAACCTAAGAATGATCACCTGACTGGTTATGTCATGATAACCTAAGAATGATCACCTGACTGGTTATGTCATGATAACCTAAGAATGATCACCTGACTGGTTATGTCATGATTACCTAAGAATGATCACCTGACTGGTTATGTCGTGATAACCTAAGAATGATCACTTGTCTGGTTATGTCATGATAACCTAAGAATGATCACTTGACTGGTTATGTCATAATAACCTAAGAATGATCACCTGACTGGTTATGTCGTGATAACCTAAGAATGATCACCAGACTGGTTATGTCATGATAACCTAAGAATGATCACTTGACTGGTTATGTCATGATAACCTAAGAATGATCACCTGACTGGTTATGTCATGATCATCTAAGAATGATCACCTGACTTGTTATGTCGTGATAACCTAAGAATGATCACCTGACTGGTTATGTCATGATAACCTAAGAATGATCACCTGACTGGTTATGTCATGATTACCTAAGAATGATCACCTGACTGGTTATGTCGTGATAACCTAAGAATGATCACTTGTCTGGTTATGTCATGATAACCTAAGAATGATCACCTGACTGGTTATGTCATGATCATCTAAGAATGATCACCTGACTTGTTATGTCGTGATAACCTAAGAATGATCACCTGACTGGTTATGTCATGATAACCTAAGAATGATCACCTGACTGGTTATGTCATGATAACCTAAGAATGGTCACCTGACTGGTTATGTCATGATAACCTAAGAATGATCACCTGACTGGTTATGTCGTGATAATTAGACTCTTATTATGTTTTGGTTTATAACGTGCTATCGTAGTTAAGGCAGTACGCTGTTTGCTTTAACATGGATAGATAGTTGCCTGCGTTATAGTTGAATACAACAGACCAAATTGATATAAGAGCCTATTAAGTTAATAACGTCAGTTTATAACTGAATTATTTTTCCTCGGATATTTGATTCACCAAAATAAAACAGGTCATTAACTCACAAACCGTGACGTAAAATCGACATTACCTCCAATAGGTACGTACTCGGTTTATCTATAAATAGAATATTGTTACCTGATATAAGCCTAAAGAACACAATAAGGGTAGATTAAGCCTTATGGTAAATATATTCAGCCTTTGTCGGCTATTGTTCAAAATTAAATTAAAATAAAACCCCCGACAAAACAGTACTGTCACAAGTCAAATTGTTTTATTATTGGTCACACGTTGATGTAAGATGATGATGATGATGATGATGATAATGATGATGATGATGATTATTATTATTATTATTATTATTATTATTATTATTATTATTATTATTATTATTATAACTATTATTATTATTATTATTTTCATCATCATCATCATCATCATCATCATCATCATCATCATCATATTCAGCATATTCAGCATCATCATCATCATATTCAGCATCATTTTCATTATTATTATTTATTGCCATATGCATACCTTTGTCCTGTTGCAATATTTATTTAAATCTGAAAATCCACTGGACAAATGCATTCACATGCCAATGGAATGAAAAATTTGTGACAAGACATTACAAAAATAGAGCAAACCTAAGAGTTACCACCTTGGAACGGTCAGTCGGCGAAAAAGCTCTAACCCAATACTTCCTCCGGGTTTCTCAAATGCAAGCAGTGGAGTAAAATATATCTGTCTGAGACAAAACTGTCCAAGTGATGACGGTTTCTTAGAATTATCGTAACTTAAGCCGGCGCATAACCGTGCAACTTTGGAAAACGCTTAAACCGCATCGCTAAAGAGTTAACCCAGTACCGAGGTTATACCTCTGTGATCGTTACACTAAGTTATGACGTCAATGAAAAAAAGTAGTGACGTAAATATTTTCCACCCACATTTCCACTATTTGGGGTCAAAGGATAAGTACTATGTCTATTAAAAACACTAGTTTCATTTCTAAAACCATTTAAATTCAGAAGTCGAGTATATTGTATATATTGCAGTTCATACGTAACCATGGTGATTATATACTTTAAAAGAACATATTTTTTACTGGATTTTGTTTTCGCCAGTTTGAATAAAACTAGACGTACCTAATTAACGGTTAACATAACTTTGTTTTCAATAATAAATCTTCGTTGACGACAAACTCATTTCTGACTAATTATTATTATGACCAGTCCATTCCCCTCTGTGAAACTGTTTTATGACAAACGATACTCCGGCTGTCCTTATTTAATAACAATGGTATTAATTAGTGTCTTTATGTATGTTAACAGCGGATAATTGGACTAAAAATGATTAAAGTTTTGCATGTTGTCGCAAACATGTTTCTCAGAAAAAACAAGTTGTTCTAAAACATTGTCTCAACACGTGCTCGAATCTTAATATGGTATCATGTTACAATTTAAAAATATCATTACATTGGCATTGCTTTTGTAGAAAGTTAATTAAGGTAAGAGGGGCCTAATTAGCCAATGCTGTCTGAAACGGCGATGTTTGGCGACATCGAGTTCGTAAATGCCCTCGGCAGTATCCGACACGTTCTCCGGAACTAATCGGATTTGATCGTAGCAAACATTTTTAATCATTATTTTTTATGTATCTTGCAAATGTTGATAATATTTTTTTCAAACAAGTAATAATTTCAACAAAAAATATCTTATATTTCTTTAAATAAAAAAATATTTACCAAAAAATTGGGATCCCAAAGCGTGACGTTATATTTTCGGAAAATACCAAAATGGCGGACAGAGACAGCAGAGCAATCGTACCTACTCGGCCATCTCCGGCTAGCTTCGGATATATTCGGAGTATGTAGAGGACGGAATTACCCAAGGAGTACCGAGTGACAGCAGAGGTCGATATGTGAAACGGAAAACATTAAAATCAACAATTTAAGTTCTATTGTAAACAGATACACATTCAGAAGTCAGTTTTAATCAGATCTGTAAAAGATCTTTGTGAAACATAAAGGTATTGTGCAAAATTGTGACAGAAAATATTTTTTTACAGGTTTGTTGTTGTTGTTGTTTTGTTAAGAAAAACATGGAATATGGCAATTTTAAAGCTAATATTTCAAAAACTAAACGGTGAAAGTCTGTAATTATTTGTTATGTGATTGGTATATGTATATAGCAAATTTTGATATGCATTTGATAAATATACTGGTATAATTAAAATATTTAGAAACTCTGAAAGTTTGTGTATGTTTCTGTGTCAAGGAAATTTTCCGAGGGGGTATAGATGCCTTTTTCAGTGTAAAGTCATCAAATGTTTGTACTTGAACAATATAAATGAGTTCTTTTTAATGTTAAGTGTTATGTTTATAAAGTTACACCACTGATGCTAAAATATATTATAGTTTTGAACCCCCAAATTAGACTTTTGAGCAATAACCACTTGTAAAAAATGGTCCTGGGACAAGGCGAGGGGGTCACCCTATTCAAATGTGATTTTTTCCAAAACATGACGGTGAAAATCTTTCATATTTCATTTTTATATCTGATATATGATATTTATCACTATGAACATGCTTAGTTTAGGATTCTTAATAGCTCCTTTTAGTCCCCTCTTACCTTAACACGGAAATATTGAGATGTAGAGACTCGTCTGCATTTAAAATGTTTTCTACATTTAACACTGATCAGACATGCCAATATCATAACGTAACTTATGTTGCGCACCAGCAGCAACACAAAACGTCGCAGTAGAGTGTTGTTTAGACAGGAAAAAAATAGAAATTTTCTGGAAATATTTTCACAAGAATGCGAGATAGCCTCAAGCTTTCACTAGGGAGATAACATCTTTATCTAATAGCATACCAGTACTATAATTATATTAAAAGCTTGCTTGGAAGGTAGAAACAACATATGGCCGCCTTTTTACCATCATCGTGTTTCCATTTGCTTTCAGTTTAATATTTAGCAATGAAGATTTAATATTTATTAACTCATGAGTCTTTGCAGTTGAATGTCGATTCTTAAAATTGTGTTATATATTATAACTCAGAAGATAATCAATGTATCTTATGTCATATTTATTCTTGCGAAACTGTGAAATAAATACAATAAAATGAAAGCAAGCTTTTAGTTTAGACGATTGACGGAAACAATATCGATTTATCCCTGCTTGGGCCCAATATAAATCCAACTTATTGTACTCGAAGTTAGGAGCGCATCAAAATCATATACGCCAGGTTAAAATTGTTTGCAAGCATTGCAACAGTCCCAAGTTATAATAAAAGTACGTACATTGTATAATTGGAAACTTAATTTAACTGCTGTAACTTTTCCTTGCAGTGTTCATCTTCGGAAATTTGCCAATGTGAACTAAACGTTTGTGTGAATGATTGTGCATTATTCTTCATGTTTGGTATCATTTCAGGCATCAAACTCCTTGTTGACCTGGCCCAGGGCGATCTGCCGGTCCTTGATTTTCTCAACGACTACATCCAGGAATTCTTGGACAGTAGTTACCACGGAAACACAGAGTACTACCTTCGCACGCACCAGTTCGTCTCACAACTAGAACAGTTCTACAAACGGACCGACTCCCATTGCCCTTACTACTTGATTTCGTTCTTTCGACATATCATTACATTGTTATCAGAAACCCTTTTCCTCTCTGCCACTAGTGATGTCTGCAAGGTTGCCATAGATTCTGTGGTTGTGACTTCGCCAATCGTGAAAGTGAAACTACGCGATTTGATGTCCAACATAGCGACTGTTCAAGATTCCACAATTAAGCTGGAGATTGAAATAACGAGGCACATAAAAGACAAACGTGACTTTCAGTTAAATCAGTTTGATTCCAAAGCTGTCATGATGCAAACAGAACAAATATGGAAGTTATTGAGACGGACCGAACAACCTCTAAAATTGGTAACACATGCAATAGAAGCGAAAGCCTCATCAGATCGAACATTTTTTCAGCGGGCATCACTAGGTATAGGCGCTGTGTGTGCAAGTGAGTATTGTACAAGTAACAAAGACATTTGAAATGTTATGGTTTTTATTTGACAGTTCGCAGTATACTATAAATCCCGAGAAAAAGTATGTATAACATATTCCTGAGGCCATAGAATGGCTTAAAACAAAATAAAACGTAAAATCCGACACCATTTAATAGGTTATCATATGAAACATACGTAGAAGAAAAGTTGCAAATTTATTATAATTCACTATAAAACTTAAGTGTAAGAGCAGAAAGTGCATATATGCAGCAGCTTTACACAAATAAGTATTGTTCCGATAGTATTTGTCTCGAACGTAGTATGTTGTTTCTTTCTCAGTATCTTATTGTTTATTTTCAAAGTTACTATGAAAGTTACAGACATACAAAAATAATAAAATAAAAAATTAAATAACTAAAATAGAACGCCGAATTCGGACCCATATTTTATCAGGTTCAGAAATTCCGCTAAACAAACTTTTCTACATGTGCAAATTTCAGTGAGCATTCCGTATATAGGCGTTGTATTAAAGTCCGGCAGGTATAGTCAAAACACACCCCCTTGTACATTTTATGGGTACCAAATATTGGTTAGGATGTGTAGAATCAAAATCGCAGATGCACTACATTAATTTGGATTAAAAAAAACCCTCTTGAAACTTTGATATCAGTGCATGTTTAGGGAGAAATGCTTAAAACTGATAATCGAATAAAAATTTCTTATATAAAAAACGATTGTAAATGTATATAACTGAAACTCACAGATTGTATAAATACTATAGACTGAATATAGTGGCAAAAGGGCTGTACAAAAATCCATTTTTGTTATTAGTGTATGGTTAGGAAATATGCTCAAAACCTACAAAATTGCTTTAAATAAAAACAAACAAAACTGTCATAAAAGTATAAAACTGAAACTCATGTTTATAGCTTGACAATTATGACAATATGCTTGGCAAGTTAGGCACTCGTGAATAGTCATGATATTTGTACTGAGCCTTAGTATATACTTTAATTTCGAAAATGTTTATAAGATTTTATATTAAAAATTCCTATGCATACGAAATAATTATCAGATCGCTGTGACGTATATGCATTTGTCGCGTTTTTTCTAGTTTGACCCGTTTGATGGACTTTTATTCACATTACTGACTAAAACAAGATCTACCAGGTCATACATACTATAATCATTACGATAAGAAAGAAATAAAATATAATTATAAATGCCTTAAAAAGATTGCATGTATTCATATTTGTATTCTTACCTATAAAATTCGAGGTTTCTTCTATTTCTATTTGCCTATATTTCCGTTTCAATGCATATAATCCGATTACTGTATGAAAGATTTAATTTCCTGCACACCATAGCTTCATAAGCTCCTTAAGGCGGTATCTCATATCTGTCAATGAAGAAGTTTCGTGCGATTGTTGACAAGCTTAGTGTTAATTATGATACAGTTTAATTACAAAACCTTTGTCAGTAGGTCATGACATACACCTTTTTGATGTGTCTTTTGAAATAGGCTTTGTGTGCTAGATTTTATTACCCGATAGGCGGCAAATAACAGTCACACTGGCCGTCCGTTCGTCTGTCGTACTTTTTTTCGTGTCTCAGCTATAAGATTTTTTTACATTACTTAAACTTCACTCCGTTACTGATTATGAAAATGGATCCGCGAGTGTCAGCAAAATGATGTCCAGCTTTTATAAATGTCAGAAATTATCCTGTGGTACTGATCAGATTATTGGTGTTTTACAGGGCATCCGGGTTCTCTCGAGTGGAAAGCTTCTGTCTTGACATTGTATCAAAACGGTTCATTTAAACCACCCTGCTGTTAACGAAATCGCGAACTTTGCTATTTGCTTCATTGTATCATTGGAGACGATTCTATCTCCACCATTTGTCACGTTACCCTCTACTTAGCATTGTAGATCAAGCAAAGATTCTGTACAGCCCAGACATGTGAATGGATGTAGGTTGAAGACATATTACACGTTTCATTGTAGCCACAGTGATAAATCCCGATCCAAAAATGACTCTAGAGACTTCCCATTAAATGACCGATACCATCAACTTGCAATGGCCTGTGTTGTGCCAATTAGGTTTGATCGTTCAGATCTCTCATGGGCATGCTTGGCACCCTGCAAACTGCTTGACATAAAAATGGTCCTAAACGCGCAACTGTCATCAATAACGCTCCTAGTTTTTTTCTCTTTTTTTCCGTAGTCTCTTTAGCCATTCCTTTGATCGGTTACAGTTTAGTCGACAATATTAACTGCATAAAACTTGTAAAACAGTTTGAAAGGCACAATTTAAATTGCAAAAGAAAACTTCACCAACAAATTTTACCAATTCGATTATAAAGATTACATTTCCAAGAATCGACATGCAAATGCACATATATTGTTTGACATTTAGGTGAAGGAATATTCTATCAGATTAAATACGATATGGTTGTGTGGATTGGTCTAAAACAAATTGAAACGCAACGAAAAAGCATGTCAGACATTTTACCATGGATAGGTGTATGTAGGAATACTGGACACTCGAGCTAGACCGACCACAAACACTCAGTCAGCGTGCCAATGGATTAAAAGGAATACTTATTGTTTTAATCTCTCATCATAATCTAAATACTATTCGATAAATGAGGAAATGGGAAAGCGGCGGCTGGTCAAGTATTAGTCTGATTTTTCTTCTTGAGTATATTTTTTAACAACATATCTTACCTTTCATAAATGAGAAAATGGACATGCAAGGAAAAGGTCTAATGTTAGTACTTTTTATTCTCGAATCGCTTCGTTCTGAAACCGAATGTATTCATTGGAGTGTTGGCCTACTTGCCTGAGAAAAAAAGTTGTCTATCAAAACTTGTGATCTCACTATCTATAAATGCCCCATGTTTGCTCAACTCTCTTTTAAAAAAAGATTGTTTTATTAACCGAACATTTTTTCTTCTTTCGACATTTCCAAGAAGTTAATTTGTGCTTCTTAGTAGCAGCTAACAATTTCTACATTTAATTAGTTTGTTATTTTGGTGTATGAAGACCAATAATCAATCCAATTATAGGGGCGTAAAAGGCCTAGAAGTAGATTCGCAAACTTGTAATTTCCCTGACTGCTCGCCTCCCACCTGGTGGATTCGAGTCCTTGTCGATGCAAATGACTTCACGCGGCACGGTTTTCTAGCTAAGCTGCGGAAGGCCGTGGGTTCTACTTGGACATTTGTTTGCGGTTTTATAAACCCAAATAGCTGGGCGTTGCTATAGGTGGCATACTAGCCTACTGGTGGCGCTGTGATCTTTTTTCTAGAGACAAAAATAAATAAATAGATAAAAACTAACTAACTAAATAAATAAATAAATAAATAAATAAATAAATAAATGAAAAATAAAATAAAATAAAAATAAAAATAAAAAGAATCAGTCTAAATATTTATGCTTCGTCAACCAATCGTCAGTATAAGAATGATCTGTGGTTTGTGTTTCTATTCCTGTGACAAAGACCTAAAGTAAGATTAGTGACAACACAAACTACACACATATGTTCAAGTATTCAGATTTCACAAGAAACAACAACGCACGAAATCAATATAACCATTTTACTATGCTTTATATTACCTCAGATGCTAATTAAAAGTTTCATTTACCATGTCCGCACTTGTATGTTCAAAGGATCGATTTCCATCTCGTCTACAGCATTTATGGAGACAAGTGATAAACAGTTTTACTGTCGGGCTATACTGTAATGCTAAAGTCCTATATATGGTTATTGTTCTCAACATGTACTCCATTTTCAAATACTATAAATCTGTCTTGCCTGTTCTTGTCTAACTAGAAGATGTTTATCTTTAGGTCGATTTCTATGGTCTTTGTGGAGAGGAGGCGATCAGGAGGAGTTGATTAACGCCGGTCTGTGGTCGCTGGGTACAAGCATGTCGGGTCTTGTACTGCAGATCCCACGGGAGAGAGCGGACCGGATTCTGCAGCAACTGAAGCGACACCGGAAACAGAAGCATCGTCACCAGGAGCTGGTCCAACACTGGCTTCACGAGTCGGACGGACTTTGTGCTAAACTTGTCCTGTTCTCTTCATCAGCCATCGGGTAGTCTGTTATAATCGACATCCTAAATCGAAATTCCACACGAATTTAATGTTTTCGAGTAATAATTCACGATAGGTAAAATGCAGGGTGTGCTTTTCTTAACTGTTCACATAAATATATATCTGTAAATCTAAAATGCCATTTTCTTTTGCAATTGGGCGGTATACTCGTAGTTTAATTTGTTCAGTTAATATCAGAATTTACGATAAACCAGGATATTCTTTCCTTTGCACATAAAGTAACTTCGTATCATATTTTATAATCATCCTTTTCGTGTCATGTTGCACGAGGATAAAAGTTCAACTTCTTGTTTGTTTCATAAATCGATTATAGTATCTTGTTTTGTTTCACACATCCATTATAGTGTTTTGCTTTTGTGGTGAATGGAAAGATGTTACATTATAAGCGGTGCGAACATTACAAAATCGTTTCCATCATCACTGTATTTTTGTTGATGTTTTAAAAAGTGGGTTTATGCAAACCTTTCAATACGTAATTACACGTTTACGATTTCGTTGTGTCGCTAAACCGGGTTCGATCTGGGGCCGCGACATACCAAAGTCGTTAAAAATGGTAGTGGTATAGCTAGCTCCCTTGCTAACGCCCAAGCAAATATAAGGGTAGTTCCACGACTGGTTGTCCTGGTGTCAGGATAATGTGACTGGGTGTGGTATCATGCCAGGTGTTTACGGCATGCTATACACAGTGAAAGCAGCACTATATCTGCTTCAAGTGGACACCGTCTCTAGATAACTGAAATACTGTTGGTGGGACGATAAACCCAATAAATAAATAAACTAATAATTGATTCAAGATATACGTTTAAAACTACGTTGTGATCTGTTTCATGTATATTTATCAATAACTGTTAACATTCAAGTTAGTTTCCTTTTGTCATCTTCTCACTTGTGGTGATCATCAGGTTCTACAGTACTATTTTTACATTTATATTTTCTATTATGTTTACTATACCTTTCTTTCCCTTACATTTACAATGCAAACCATACGTTTACGTATAAACGTTAGTGTGCAGATAAACGATTAGGCCTATTTCTATGTCCCTGCTGTAACTATCTATTCTATATGCTACATGTATTCTTTTTCTACTTTTATTAGATGCTACTCACGTTTATGGATTAAACTGTAGCTTCATGATAAAATAATTAAATTATCCTATTACAACAAAAACAACGTTATATGTCCGTTTTGACTGGGGTACCTGACAGTTTCCAAATAACGAAATACATTAATATTACATGAAAAGGTCCCGGGAAATGCTGTTTATTGATGTCCTACATCAACGAGAAAAGTAAAACACAATGTCCCACTCGTCATTTGAAACATGTACTTTTGTTCGAGCCACGCTGCATAGCTAGCTATTTGTAACTTAATAAAACAACATGACCTCTTGGTTTTGAGATCACAATATTTCATCATCTGGGTAATCTGCTCTGATGTTGATGGCTATTTTGAGCAGAAATCCACATCGTGCCTAATTATAGATTTGGAAAAGAATGAACGAGTTATTCCACGATATGTACTAGCTAACATTTGAGGCGGTGTTTAAAACCATCATTACCTAGATTTAAGTATGAGTTAATGCAAGAAAGCATGCTCATAGGCCCACAAACAGGGATATGATTTTATATGTGCATTTATTTGATTCCGACAAACCTTCGGATACATCTTTTAATATAAGGTATATGTTAAGCATGTAGTCGCCCTCTTTAATGTTTCTGTTTATTTTAGTTATGTGTTCTTGCAAAGTGTTATGTGTTCTTGTAAAGTATTTTGTCCATTCCATGCCAGAAAGGCATATTTTTGCTATCGTTTGTATCAGTGCTCGAATCTTTTTATTAAAGATTATTTTATTTCATGTTCTTAATCTTTTTACTCAACAATTATACATATATTGTATTTTACTGCTTTATTTCCGAGAACTTAATTGAAGTTTTTCCATTACATTCGAGAAATAGTTATCATGTAAACATTCACAAGATAACAACAGCCACTTACATTGGCCTAAAGTCGTAATGGTATAAATTAATGTTGATGCATTGATGATCAAGCATTTCCGTATGTGAGCGTTACTTCCCAGAGCGCCAATGGCTGAACGGTTGGAGTCGCTGACTTGTAACTTCTCAGCCCCGCAACGTGTAGGTTCGAGTCCAAGACAGGGCGAGAACTTTCATGTGGGTAGGTTTTCCAGCTAATTTTCGGTATGCTGGTGGTTCTACCCAGACATAAACGTGGTGTCTTACTCTACAAATTATAAGCTGTATTTCGCTATTATGACCATAATTGCATCGGTGCGATGTAACAAAAGACACACGCGTTTCTTGCCTTGTGATAACGAGTCTTTTACAATGCTCAAATTATCAATTTAATAGTGTGCCTTTCTTGTTTAACATTGTATTGGCATTGTGTTCTGCGAATATTCAAAATGTTTGAACATGATGTTATGTATCATTTATAAGTCTCGAAAGTTAATACATCTTTTGAATATGAGAAACTTAACGTGATATTTTAATGGTATTCCTGTGATTGTTTGTTTTGCAACTGACCATTCAACTGTCAATGCAACATTTTATTATTGTCAATGTGTTATATATTTTGGTTGGACTCTTAATTCTGTTAGGCTTTACACTGTTTTATCTCCATTTTTTATGCTATTTATTCATGCTTGAAATGTATCTCCGTGTTATCAAGTATGCTAATTTACAATTAGCATTTGTTGTTTTTCTGCCATCTACTCAGTCAACCTATTTAAACAGGATTTTTGTTGTGTTTTGTCCTCTTCCATAAATCAGATACATTTCCTGTATATCACACAAAAATTGTACATACATTATTTTTTCTTGTTATGAAATCATACTTCCTGTTTCAAAATTTGTTAAAGAAATAAAAAATCTTTTGAGCATCATTAATGTAATCTTTCACATACCATTAGCTTTAACCTCATAAAAATAACGGGAACTAAAAGTGCCACAAACGACCAAATCAGAACTCTCCAAACGTCTATTTTAGAAAAAGGAAGACAATATCTGAAAAAAAAACATGATATATTTTCTTTTTCATTTTATGTTTGAATTATTAGAAAATAAAATGTGTTTGTTGGCTAAAACGAAAACTACTTTATGGTTATGTAACTTTCTTTTAAATATGCTGCAAGTGTTATTTAAAAGACTACACACTGTAATAAAAAAAGAAATACAATTATGGCAGGTAAAAACAGTTCTAAATCTCCGCTAGTCAGAAACTTTATTTTCGTCTTCAGGTGTTAATTTCCGACTATAAATCATTTTAATCTGCCATAATAGACGATTAACGAATCAAAGAAAAATATTCATTTTGCAGGTTTCACTTTGTTATTTATGCCGCACTGAAATTCAAAGACCGCATAGGGCCGCTCTTAATACCAATGCACTCATTTAAATGTTGCACGGCCATGTGAAATAATTGTGACCATTTGCCGGCATCTTGGCAAAAACCGCCATGGTGGTTAAACATGGAGGTCTTTACACAAAAGGGCTCTAGACATTTTGTTGAACTTTGCCCATTAGTTGATCATTTATTCACATGTGGTTGCTTAACTAAACTGAATTTTCCGAAGTGTTACCAAAGCCCTTTTGAGCGTAAGAAATAAAACCAATAACACTTTTTATCTAAAAATAAAAATAAATGAATGGGAAATCTGAATGTCATTCAAATAATGAATCTGATTTTACTGATATTTATTCAACTGTATAAATACATGTCGTGGTGCGTGTATGTCTATGAAATGCAGAGTCCCTTTATGGCTGATTAATTGGACAGCATGAGCATCAGCGAAATTAGATTTAATCCTTAATTGGCGAAAACAGACTTCGAGGCATTGATAAAGAAACTGGTGTGCTATTGGCCACCCCGGCTCCTTTACGTCAATACTTTCTGACATAGAAGAAATAAATGTATTTTTTTTAAACCACAGTTCTATGAAATAACTTGACGATTTTCACAATCGTCTTCATCGTAACAAAAGACGCTTCTTTATCGCCAACTTTGCTCCCGAAACCCAATCACTACATAACGTGCATCAAGTCAAGATTCATACAGGCCAGACACGTTACATGGTTGTAGATTGAAAATGTGTTTCACGTTTCATTTAAGCCACGTTTGTACACAAAAAGATAGTGATCCGAGAGAACACCCATTAATTCACCGCAAGCAACAATTTGTTTATATTTGAGAAAAATCTTTATATATCAAATGCTTTAATTTTAGATTGAATTTAGTTGTTGTTTTAGGTGGCTGCACTTTTTACCCTTATGACCTTTTTCGGACGAATAAGCGCACAGAAATGAACCAACAGTCAACATTGCAAATAATTTATTTTAAGTTCTATAAATGCCAAACGGATTACATCTTACATTCACCTGTAGATCGGGAGGTCCCAGATTCAATACCGGGTAAAACTTATAATATTAATAGGCATATGTATGACAAAGTCCTATGAGCATTGCTATATATACAAAAAATGAAAAGGCACAGGACAAAGGTATTCACATGCAAGCTCAATGTTTAAGTAAGAACAAAACTGTTAAAACTGGTATTAAGGATGTGTCGCTTGCGACAGCGTCTAGAGGTATAAGTAAGTTTAATTTTGGAAGCAGGAAGATCTGGTCCTCCATGACCTTGACTACATGTATCGAAGGAGACTAGACGCTTCACTTGTGTCCATACATACTTAAGATGTTACCGTTAATATTGTTATCTGTTTTAACTGGATGTCCAAATGATTACATCGTGTAAAGCAGATATACGTGAAAAGCAGATCAATGAATAAAAAGCCCTGCGCAGGAATATCACTTAGTGAATAAGGGAGCAAAAGTAGGAAGAAAAATGCAGAGCACAGGGTTGTCGTGTTGACGAAATACACCAAAGCTACTGTCGCGTAGCCGTTTACTACAATTGGTCTACCGATCAACTAATAAATGTGATTACTTTTGAGTGTATTTTGGTCTCGTCCCGTAGCATTTATGAACAGTTTTTAGACCTTATTTTAGTTAAAATACAATCATATGTTATTAGTGTATGCTCAATACATTAGTTTTTATAATAGGTCTACCTTTTTAGGGAGATCACTGTGTATCTCGTGCGAAATGTTTTTCTCTTGACCTTGGACAAAATAGAAAATAAGGATTTCAATTTAAGCACCAGCTCTCTTAAACATTTACGCGGTACTCGTTCTGTTTCATTATATAGTTAAAAATAAATAAATAAATAAATAAATAAATAAAGCCATTGTCACTGCTTAAAACGACGTTTCAATGACACCCGGCCAGAAAAATCATCGTACGCCAGACCTATATTTCATACAGTTCAGGCAAATGCACATACATAGATTGAAAACGTGGTTCACATTTTTTTGAATAAATGCTACAAAAATACAGACACGGTTACTCGAGAGGACATACGTTGTTTAATGGCCCTAATCACAAAGTTGCAATCACCGGTAATTCCCCACTCCTACCCCTTTAAACCATTTCTGGATAACTGAAATACTGCTGCCGGGACGAAAGAAACAAAAAACAACAATCCAATTCTTCTAACGGTAATGATAAAACATGTGCACCACGCTCAAAAATACCGTTCTTATTTCATCTTTAAAGCAGGTCTATCTGCCATTAAAAATGACAATACAACTAATTACATTTTTTTTCTTGGGAAACCTTTTAATGCCATAAAATGCATATGGAATATGAATAAACAAACTGTATCTGTTTAAACTAAGACTTAATTTACGCCCATGTACAAGTAAACAGTTTTCATGTGCAGATGTAGGGATCGTTTATTAAATATTGTGGGTGTAACTATACAAGTCTCAAACCAGCCACAAAATATATAACTTAAAAAGGCCTATGGTACCAAGATGAATGCACATAAATACTATGTTGTGTAAATGAAACATGGCATAATGCGACTATTCTCAGAGTTTAAAATGCTTGCTAGACCGACTATAAACGTTTCAATCTTTGCTGTGTTGAGTCCTCGGAAATCTTTATTACTTCAATCTCTTATCACTACCAATAAAAGCAAAAATGTAATAAATAAAAAAAATGGGAACGAGGAGCGATATAGTATATATAATGTTGGCCTAATGTTTATAATGTGAAACATATATGTTAAGAAACCGTCTCATTTAGTTAAGTGTTTTACTGAAAACCAGGAAATTGTCAAAACATGCCCATTAAAAGATGTTTATTTATTAATTACACTAGAGTTACGACCTTAAAGACACCGCATCTATGAAGTCAAAGCACTGAAAAGTATTGTATGAGCGGAATATATTATATTTCTAAATCTCTCTGCTGCAAGGTACGGCAGAACTGTTTATAAACATTTGATTCTTGAAAGAACCTTTATGTTCAATTTTCCTAATTATATTTTACAACGGACCTGTAAAATTGTCATTGCAATTTCATATTCAGTCTAAAATTCTTTTCTACACTTTACTTATTTTACTTGCAAAGCACTTTTTATGTTGTTGTTATTTACTAATGGTTTCTGTGCAGAACCTAAGTGTACTCCAACTATTCGAACATACCTTTGTACTGTGCATGTTTCCACTCACACACTTAAATTTAACTTTTCTACCATATCGTTTCTTACACACAAACTCCTTATTTAATCTTGTTGTACAATAAAAATTTGAAACTGTCAACATTTGTGGAATATTTAAATTTCATTTTGTATACTTCTTTGATTTCTTTTCTATTAAAAATACCAATATATTCTGGGGCATAGTCTTTAAAATCAACACTCAACAACGCAAACAATTAGTTTCTTTTGTTAATAAACGGACTATTATAGCTGTGCCTTCAAAAACCACATGATCATGCGATATTGTGTGCAATTTATTCAATAAAATAGGAAAAAAAAGATTGATGTTCTTCCGTTTCAAAGAATTACTGCAAACACTAAAAAAACGTGTAGGAAACATTGAAAGCGAAAAGCGAATAAAGAAGCTGAAATATTAACAATTTCATAATGTTTTCCTAGAAAAACTGGTCAATAAACCTTTTTTCAGGACACTCATAATCGAACGAAGCTGCAATAGTAGACGATAAATGAATGGAAAAGAATTCAAAACTATTGCAGGCCTCATTAAGGTCGTTGTCGGAAACTTTGATAAAGGTCTTCGAGGGACCACTCAATGCCAGCGCCAAGTCAAATAATTCAGGTCAAATTACGACAATTGTGACAAAACTATCACAGTGGTCAGAACAAAGAGATAACCGGTACATAAATGCACTAGATATTGAGAACAACTCGCTTAATATATATGTGTCAATTGATATATGTGTCAATTGACAAAATGAAATTATTCACAAAAAATTGGTCTGATCGTAGCTTCAATATCCTTCCAAAACCTATTTTACTATGTTGTGGTGTATTTCTTGTTTGATGTTTTATTTCCATGGGCATTGTTAATCGTCTTTGGTCATAATGGTTGCTAACTGGTGCTGGATGTTCTTTTCAATAATTTAGTGTGATCGTTTTTTTTCTCGCCGTGGCAGTATTTGATATTCTAAAATTTCTAAAAATAGAATGTCTCCTTATGGTTTTGTGCCACTCTGGATCTTCCCTTGTTTAGGTGAAGGAATCCAAAGCGACTCCACTTTCCGGAGTAGCCTTCTGATTCCTTGCTCAATAATAGATCGGTATTTTAAAACACCTCACATTTTACTATTCTCCTGAAACCTTTTTCACTGATTGAAACCGCGGATCGGTTGTAAATCCAACATTTCTATCGATTTCTAGGTTAACGTCTTAAAATTTGACATTTAGATGCAAGGTCGTTTTCCAGGATAAATAATTTATGTTCAACTTAGAAATATTATCATAACAACAAACTGATAAGTATGAAAATAATGTCCACAATATCAATGTTGATATGCATGGTATTTTCTGTCAAACATTATCTAAACTGAGATCTAAATGCGCGCAACACCGATCCCGAGAGAGGAGAGAGAGAGAGAGAGAGAAAGAGGGGGAGAGAGACAGACAGACAGACAGACAGACAGACAGAGAGAGAGAGAGAGAGAGAGAGAGAGAGAGAGAGAGAGAGAGAGAGAGAGAAGTTCCTGCAACAGCTGAGCGACATCGGAAACAGAAGCATCGACACCTGGTGTTCTGTATAATTTTAACGTGTCAACATTTATGTTTATGTTTTTGTTTCTTTGACATATTGCTATGGGGACGAAGGAATAAAGAGAGCAAAATAAAAAAAAGGATCATTGCTTTATCCACGTCTATAATACCAGAACTGCCAAACGTATTGAATATAGTGTTTTTATCATTTCAATGCACGTTATAACTGATCAAAGAGTAAACAAGGTGCTGTGATTAGAAGCGAAGTGCACGAAAAAAACAACACAACTTTTTTTATTAAAAAAAACACAACGACCATGTATTTTATCATTTCACACCTAAAGCGTGTAAGACAAAGCCTCGAATTAGTAGTATCTGAATGTTTCATTCGTTGCAAACTGGGTAAAAAAATATCCATAACTTATTATCTTTCTAAAAACGAGTGCTATGTATGTAGTAAACTTTTCTGTATAATGTTCACGCGTCAACATTTGTGTTTTTGTTTATTTGACATATTGCTATGGGGATTATAATTGGATAATTGACAGTAGTGAACTTTTACACTAATTTACACATGATAAATGACTCAGAAAAAATGTTCAAGAACCTAAATAAATAACAAATACATGGCCGAGTTTTTCTATGATTTTTGTAAAAGTACAAGAGGTAGATAACATGCACTATGCCCATTTGCAAACTGTTTATACTGATTTAATAAGGGATTAAAATCACAACGGCGAAATATTCTTTTAAGAAAGCTTTTCTAAATTTATGAAATTAAAAAGAAAACAAATATAATTGCATCAATCTGATAGGAAAAAAAGTTTTGGTATTTAAATCGTCAAGCTTAGTAAAAACTCGTATACTGAGATATTTCCACTCAAAAGAATGTATAGCAAAAGATAAATGACATTCACGTTATTGATAATCCCTAATAGTAAATCCCTTTTATAAAATGTTTAAGTAACAAATATCAGAAGAAAACGTGATATTTGTTCTTTGACAGAGGGCAGGACTTCTTTAAAGTGGTTAAAATTGTCACTGGAATTAAGACGTCTCTACAATCAAATCAGCCAATGCTATCATTTGATTCATGTGCTTTCAAAGATACCAACTCAATCACAGACCACACTAAAATATCAACATTTGCTCAATTGAAGAAACATGATTTTGAATGGGTCTTTGCATCTAAGCAGGAATTTGTTTCAATTGTTACTTTCTATCAAGAAAGATGACTATGTAGTTACATGTTTTCGATTATGAAAGCAGTAAATGATGATTCCAATACAATAACTTTCATTATGAGTATTTATTTATTTATTTTCTATTCAAGCACTTTAATTCTGTTATCTGTATTTTGTACGATGTATTGCCTTCATTTATGAAGTTCGTTATTAATTTGGAAACAATTTGTAGCATATTTGTACCAGGGTTGTTTCTATTTTCTATTTGGAAAACCATTATTTGCTAGTTATAGACACACATACAAGTTCGCCACTGTTCCTTTTAATGATACCATCTTTAAAAACTAATAAATAAGCAGATAGAAAGGAGCAGTGATAATAAAAAAAGAAAATAAGAAACAGAATGTTTTCTATTTCGGCTGGTTCTCAATTGTCTTAATTATGTACTGATTATATTTTATATGCTGGTCAGACTGAATACAATACACTCTACATTGTCGGTAAACTTAAACACATATATGCGCCGTCTACTTTTATCATTTAATATTTTTAAGAAAGATTAAACATGTTGAGAATTTATACAATAAATATGCTATGAACAGTTAGGAGCATCACCCCAACACACAAACACACACACACACCCAACCCCACTTTCGTTATTTCTTGTTCAACGATAAGTATGTTATTATTCGACTACTGTTGCGTTCTTACACAAATGTCTTCCCTTTCACAGTAGACAAAAAGACGATTTTAAAGGACAAGTATTGGTTAAATGTCAGCAAATCTTTTGGAAAAATAAAACAAAGACTGACTTATAAGATAGGCTTTAAATGAGTAAATTAATCACTGTGTATTTTTCAAATCATGTGTACACATGTATTAAATTTTAATACGTATAATTAAGCTAGATTGCACGGCTAGTTGCATGAACCCATATGGTTTGATTAGAAGTAGAAACACTGAATTGAAAGTAGGTTTCAGGCAATAAGGGATCGTGCTAAATACCGTAGCACCGAATGAATGTAATTATATATGTAATTATGCTCACCAGCCAAGAACTTATTACCTCCTCTTTAAGTAATCAACCCGTTATTACATCCAATCTATACTTCCTGGTTATATTTAACTGTCTTTGATAATACCTGCAGATCTAACGTAAAAGAGGAACTTATAAATAAGCATATTAACCATAATTTCAGGGAGTATCGTTGACATTTTGTGACGGAAACACAGACAAACAAACGCCAATTTCTTTTTGCCATAGTTTTAAGCTGACTACCGGCTGGCGCTTTTCTGTAACATATCCTTAAAATCACTTGAATAATCTTATAATTCATTAATGTTTATCATCTCGCCAATATAAAAGTAGAACGCATATGATACCATTACAAATAAACATTATTTTATTTTATGCGTGATTGTATGTGATTGTATGTGTGATTTGCCGAACGATGATTAAATAAGAATTTAAATTAAGTTATGTAAATGACTTAGATATTATTTTAAATAGTAAGCCTGGATGACAATTAATCTATTGAATTATTTATTGAAATTTTGTGATAGTTGAACAAAGTGATTGATGTAAAGATGCCGATCATAATTCAAATTACAAGCCTAATTTAAATGCAAAGAACAGTCAGCAAGGAAGTACGTGTAATACATTTACAAAGAGACACGAGTTTTGTTGATGTGAGACAACGATATGTTTTATTAATTTTTATGTTTAAAAACACTTTCGATGGTGATTAAAGATGATATACCGGCAGGTTAATTTAGATATGTACCTTTGGCAACATCATTATTGGTACACACTCATGGCTGATTGTTACATAATGTATTTGAGTAATTATTGTCCACCTGTTGAACTGTACATACCGTATAAACAGACTAGAAAACAAAAAAGGAATTCTTAAAAAATAAGAATTCTATTAATAAAAACGATTATTCACATTTAAATATTTCAGTAGAGATTGTTTCATTTAAAAAGCACTTCGCCTTGCAATAATTAGTTTTCTTCTAGGGTTTGTCGGCGTTTAAGATACTTTTTTTGGAAAAATTACTATGTCCTGTGATAATATTAATGATGTTTAAACAGTGTGCATTGTAATATTGGTTATCATTTTACAAACAAATGCTTACACCTATATCTCCATTATTACTCTTAAACGATGACTAAGCAAAGGGCGAAAAAGTGGATGATTTGCAAGAAAATTATATTTATTTTTGTTTAAGTTGTATGATACAATGTCATAGTAAGCATTGTGGTCAGTTATCAAACTAAAACATCAACACTGTTTATAATACATGTAACAGTCCTTCACTGTCGCAACTATATTGAATACAAATATTATCCTAGTTATTAAGAAGCAGGCCTCTTTAACATGTCCTATTATCGTATTAAACTACTCGTTCGGCTTAAATAATTTTTGCAAAATCAATAATAATTTAATATTTAAAATCAAATACAGAATAAAACCTTAACGATAAGCTCTTGTATTTCCACGTCAAGTTTTGGGGCCCTTTTTTAATATGAACAGCACTCTGGTCATCCTTACTTTCTCCGTTTGGGACATTTGTTTATTGTCAATAGGAATAGTTTACGTGAAATGCATGGACGCTTTATGAAATCAGTCTGACGTGCGTGCAGACCCATGGCAGCGATTTACGATAGATTTACCTGCATAGCATGAACATCAGTTAATTGAGAGTTAGATCTTTTCTGGAGAAGAATGATCCAGACAGGATGATCAAAGGTATGTCGGCTATATCGTGTGAAATTTTCTGCCTTAAACTAAAAATGATTAATTTAAAACTTAAGTTCTTTGAACAGTAAAATACGATTTAACTATCTGTTTCAAAGTAACAATGGCACTTCTAAACCGACACGGTTGTTTTGACATCCAACTACTGCATATCGTTCATCACGCCAAGATTTCATGCAGATAAAAAACGTAAATGGGTGTAGACTGTAATGTATTACACGTTTCATTGAAGCTATTTTCTAAATACAGATACAGTTAAGTGACAAGAGAAAACACGTAATAAATGACAGACTTGTCATCCTGCAATGGGACTGTGTTCGAACAATAAGTCACCACACACAATGCTCTTTTGCAAAATCACAACCTTTTAATTACTTGCAGGTATAAGACATTATACAGACCCCATGATCACGAATAGCGTTTGTCTTTATATGTTAACAAAAGACCATTCGGTCAGCCAAAACCTATTAACTGCATCATTATCTGGCGACTATTTCTTAAAACTGAACATGTAGAACGACAATGAGAGAAAATGAATGACAAATTACACATTTTACATTACAAGAGTCAATCTCCATCAATGTGCATTAAACATGACCTATTTCCATTTTAAGGTGTAATGATCGTTCTTTTTCTGCGAAATAATTTAAGTTAGCAACGGACATTTCTTAAAAAAACTCTCTGTGACTATAAAATGCAAGTTAAACATTTAAAATAGCGGTATACAAGTTAATGGCGGTAAAATGAAACATCAAAACATCAACTGACAGTAGTCAGGGAGTTCTGATTGCGTGTGAACAACTATAAACTTGTCAACCTTTGGTTTGCTGAGTCGAAAGAAAATTTTACTGTTTTAATCTCGTATAACATCCAAAATACCTTTGATGAATGAGACAATTTAAAAGGAACGAAATGATCTAATGTTGGTTTAAGGTAATCGATGTAACATTTCGATCCAAAGTCGAATGAATGTGTTTTGAGAAGCTATGAGGAAAGTAGGAAGAAATCTCCCATGTAAAAGAGAGAGAGAGAGAGAGAGAGAGAGAGAGAGAGAGAGAGAGAGAGAGAGAGAGAGAGAGAGAGAGAGAGAGAGAGAGAGAGAGAGAGAGCAAATTACTAGTTCCAGGTAGTTAAGGGGACTTTAGGTTGAGGATCGGTATTAATCATAAATTTCAAAAAGTTGAAATATAAAGTTCCGCTAATAGTTCCTTTTATCTATTAGTAAACAAAAAGGATGTGGTTGAAATTATCAGGATTCAGTGTTCATGCAAATGACATGATAGCCAACTTCGTTTCATATCACTCTGGATCGCACAAAATTGGCATTCAAGTAAAATTCCAATTATACATAACTGTTGTAGCCAATTTATGAAGATATAGTACTAATTTTCATCAAAGGACCTAATACTTTTGTTTATAAGCTAGTTACTGAAATTGAATGCATACTTTGGCAACATGAATTTGAAAGCAAAACGCACGTCTTTGGTCTAAGCATGCATACTCACAATTAATAATTAATTAAGGAAATCTATCATCTGGTGTACTTAGAACCACTGATCATGTTCTTTACATTACATGGCACGTATCCAATATATCAAGGCTATTCTTAATGCTTAATGGACTGATAATGAATTAATTTTTAGCATAACTTAAAGCTGCATTGCATAACATTTATAAGAGTAATACATTCTTGGATTTCGAACCTTCCAATAGGAAATGTTAAATATCGACTTACAAACATTTTTGATATGTTGTTATAAAATAACGCTATGTTATAAGGTGGTATAGGAACGATGTTTAGACACATTCGTTTTACAGTTGTTTGTGTTGTATTGGACGGATTTATCAAACCTTCTAGAGCTGGCTGCATGGCTGGTTAGCATAGAGACAAAATGATAAACACATTTTCTCATTAGTAGCAAGCATTAGTGCCTACAAATTAAAAGTATATTCTAAGCAATAAAGGTTCGGACACACTCCCCACGACGAACGAGTTGTAATTATATATGTAATTGTGCCCATCAGTCATTGCTATATTACCTTCTCAACGTGTAATCAAATCGTCATTACATCCAAACAAGACTTCTTCCTGCTGATATTTATCCGTCGTTCTTTAATCCTAGTGACATACATGCAGATGTAACGTCGTACGATAAACTTACACAACAGCAAATGTTTATATGTTATTAAGGAGAGTGTCTGTGTAATATATTTCATTTCCTCTGGTATTAGTTTAGAAAAAGTATAGTTACCTGATGTTCGAAACTCAATACACGTTATTACCATTTAGTAATAGGTATGTCAAAGTTTAATTACCTGTCATTTGATTGATTTTTTCACTTTAAGTTGGACCGTTTTCGTAAAGGAATTGAATGACTACGTTTGTTGAAGTTAGTTATTGACATGGGTGTAGACCAAACTGGAAAAAAAAATAATTGTGGATGAGCAGCATGAAAGACCGTCATCTTTAGTTGTCTGTACCATTAGATATTGGGCATTATTAGCTTAAGAAAGCTCAGAACGAACAGAGCAAATTTTACCTTTTAAGATGCGCTTTTGATGCACTGAAGAAAAAGTAGCGAATATATATTATTTATGTGTAATATTTATCTTGGTATCCAATTATACCTTTCTTTTTCAGCACTTATCACGGGTCAAATATTTAAATTTCATAAGACCAAATGTCAAAGAAACAGACGGTTAACGGACAGCATAATTGTTTTATTTTTACCGCCCATGTCAACATGCAAATGCAACCACTGATCTGTTCACCGTCATAAACTATGACACGATCTTATCCACATATCACTCGTCTACAAGTACTTACGTGGATATAGCAATTGAATATGAATTACATGTAATTTATTAATATTTCATATCAAATATAAAATGGTATATCAAAGAATTAGAAAAAACAACATATACTTATAAATGCAAATATTATATTTATAATGGTTCTTTATCACCAAATAATCTTTTAATTATGTTACAAATTGTTTCTGATATTATAAATTGTCTTCATCTATCTAACGTAATTATTAAAGACTATTATATCGCGTGACTGTGTGCGTGGCTAAAGATATTTAACAAAGCAAATGACTAAAATGTATTCGTTAAATGCTGAGTCTGAATAATAATTGATCTATTAAATCTTACTTTTAAATACTTATAAAAGTGTTGTTATGTCTTTAATTTATTTAGTAAATGTGTTATTCATCAATCAAACAACCCGCGGTATATACATGAAAAAAATCCCCGAGCAAACGTGTTTTGTTGAAACTTTCAATTAAAAGCCAACATTTAAGACATGATTTTTAATTATGATACCATAACAAGCATTCGTAATATTATTGGGAAAGTCATCAGGAAGTGCGAGGTAAGAGCTCTGTAAAACGTGTTTAAGCACCCCAGTCGGCCCATATTGCCGACTGACCGTTCCAAGGCGGTAACTGTCCGGTTTGCTCTTTTTCGTTGAATGACTCATCTCAAATGTGTTCTTACTTTTCACTTGGCTTGCATGTGAAATACCTTTGTCCTTTGCCTTTTCAGAGTTTGCTATATGTTGCAATACTCATAGGACTTTGTCATATATTCTAATTATGATGATTGTTATCTTTTATGGCTATTGACATGCTTGTTCATTGGGAAGTGCAATATTCACTAAATAACTTTATTATGAATTCGTAAATGTCGTGTTAAAGTGTTCTGAAAAATGATAACAAACAATAATATGCCAATGATTGTCTTTGCAAAATGAATTTAATTACAATCATATCTAGTAATATATCTAAATATTTTAAACCTGAAACAATGTGAACGCTTTTGATTGATCTTAACATTGAACAAGAGGTTTCTTTTAACGCAGCTTCTAAAGACGGGTTTACTGTAAAACAACCTCTTAGCAGTAAGACACACTGGGTGGTACTCTGCTTTTCTCGATTATACTTCCTGTTCCCATATTTACAATAGCAAGCAACAATTTACAAAATACAATAACACAGACATCAGTTTAACAGGCAATAAAGAAATATTACTGTCGAAGTTATTTCCATCAAGGCGGATATATATATCGACCATTTATTTATTTACAATTATAAAAGAGTAATCATATATACATAATTATAATATATTTTAATTTAATTTATAGATCTATTATAAAATTAGGATTGACTGGGACCATTTACAAATAGAGCAATACTAAACCTTGAAAGGTACATATACCTGTACACTCCTATAAAGCAGTCCATGATGGAGATGATATATGACATATTTGACTATGATATACTCGAATACTTCGGAGTTAGTCTTCGCCGAAAGTATAGCTGTATTTAAATACGAATAGTCTGTCGAGCTTAATCTAAAATAAAAACGTACATTGCAATGAAATCTAAGACTTTTTCAGTTGTTGAACAACACTGGACTTTTATAAAACATTTTGTAACAAGGCTTGTATTCATACTTAACTGACATGCATACCTTCTTTGAGTGATGTTAGTACTAAGGAATAATCACCCCTGAATATTATTGCAGCTTGATGATCCTAAGTAAGAAACATATTGTCACTAGGCCAAGAACTTTGCTTAGATCCTGTATTAGAATACATTTCATACAAGTATTGTTATAAGTGTGTGTTTCGCGCCAATTTTTATTCGTGCATTAAGGTTAAGTACATGTACGTACGTGTCATATAGCTGTTAAATAGAGTTCATGTGTGTTGGCAAAGAGTTTCAGACATTTTCACTGAATTTTTAAAAATTTTATCTTGAAGGAAAATTGAAATGTATAAATAAGAATGAATGTTATTTTTGCTGAAGTTCCTTGCATGCCTTAGAAATGCACGTTGTTGTGGGTGTAAATCAATTCCAACACAGGGACGGATCATTATTTATCAGGGTTTGGGGTCTAAATTGAGGGAGCACCAGAGTTGTGAGAAGTGCTAGGAGGATCTGGCATACTCCCCCCACCCCAAAAATCTAAAATTTAGCACTCAAATAGATCCACATTTCCTGCATTTGAGAAGTTGCTAAAATCTTTTCAATTAGTCCAAACGGTTTGTATTTTCGGCGGCAGATATAATAAATTATCACATTTTTATGGGATGAGTGGAGAGGCAAAATTAAGCGAGAACCATAGGTACGATTAAAGTTAGACGCATGCTCCCACAGGAGGTGTGCGGACTTCTCAAAGCCACAAAATGTCATTTCCTGCATTTCAGATGCTTGACATACCTTTATAGAAAGTATTTTTAATCTAGTAGTTTAATTTCAAAGGGTTTTAATATTTAGTTAGGTGTACATACGTGCTTACTGATCTAATCAGTACTACTGGACAGATGTAATATGTAAAATATTTATAAAAAATTCAAGGGATTCCTAAACTCCCCGCTGTTTCTGCCTATGCAACAATCTATGGTTAATTTGTCCGCACAACAAGAAAATCAGCGAATTGAGGTTTATTTCTTAACTGCAGAAGAGAGACCTTAAGGTGTTAATTGGTCAATATTGTTCCAGAGTCCAGTCGGCTTTACGTTTTATGTTTAAACCTTTAAAATAGGAAAGTATAGAGAGTATATCATTTAATACCTCAGTTATTTGAAATAAAGTTAACTGTCTGTTTCACTTCAACAATGGGTAAATTTAATCGCTGTGTTTGTCTTGACAGCCGACCACTGCATACCGTACATTTAGACCAAATTGCATACAGTCCAGACAAGTAAATTGGTGAGGATTAAAGTTGAATTGAACGTTTCATTGAAGTCAAGGTGATAAATACAGATAAGGGACTCCAGAGAACACCATTAAATGGCCGCAACCATCAGCTGGTAATTGCCTCTGTTCTAACAATAAGTTCTGGTTCTTTATGCCTCTCCAGGGCATTATTTGTCATCCTAAACATCGCTGCGCATGATGCTCACTTGCCGAGAAAGACTAAGTCTTGCAAGGTTGAAGGCACTTTTTATTTGCACTTTATTCAAGAATTATTGAGTTCGATTGTTTTATTTACGAAGTTGCATTCAAATTATAAAATAATGGTAAAACTTTCTGCTTCATTCTCTTGCAGATTGCAAATGAATGAATTTGAGAAAAAATATAATTTCATTATTATGCATGTAAACATCATAAGTCTTTATTTGTAGGTATAGGGATCGATTATCAGATGAAATACTTTGGGCTTTACTGCGAGATGTTCTGGAAATATCCATCATGGAAACTAAATGATACATATTCTACCAGGAATGTCGATATCACGTTATTTTCAGTAAAATAAACCACTAAAACGACATTTGAAATTTTGAGAGGTCTGGTTTCTTGAGAGACCGGCTATAACCTTAAGATTCATTGGTTTATTGAATTTGAAAAACAACAACAAGACAACACTTTATTGTTTTAATCTCCCATCACATCCAATAAAAAAATTTGAAGATAAAAATTAAAAAATGAGCGATATTGGTGTATGCGCTTTGGAAAAAAGAAGGAAAGATTGTGTAATAATTACAAATAAATAATTTCCTATTATTTCTAACAACAGTAATACTTCTGCCAATATCCGAATGAAATAAGAACACGATTTATTGAAGTGACATCAACATGTCTTTAAACATATAATATAAATCTAAGTATGAATTTAAAAGAAAATTTAGAAAATAAGAAAATCTAAAATAACGAAACAAAGGTTTGTACTGTGAAGAGGTTAAACATAATGAGATCCTAAACCAACAATAATCCCAGCAATATTCTGCACATGACAGGTAAATAGTTCAGACAGTCCTGAAGTTATGCCGCATGTGCAGTTTCATACAACAAGCAATGGAGACTCCCCATTCTGCCTCACATGGAGCAAGACCGGAGAGATAAGAAAGGAAATCTAACAATGTCCAATTAATTGCGTGAAGTAACAGTTGCCATATAGTCTATATTATGTGTTAATTCATCGTTTAATTTAACAGCAATGCAAGTTTCTAAATAGAAAAGAGTCCATTGCAAGCAATGTAAATCGGATCAGAAAGAATCTTCTTACAAGTTTTGTGATATTGAAAGGAGATGAGAGCAGTTATTCAGATCCTTGAATTAGTAAATTGTACAAAGAATATGTCTAATGCAGGGAGGCTTATACTCTGTTTTCATACATGTTTTTGTACCAAACTGGTTTTTAGACTGAAATCTGTAACTTTAGTAGAAACTCGTGCACACCAAGTCAGCTTGCATATATAAAAACAAACCTTTTGGTGAATTACTTAGTGGGCGCTTTTTTCTTCAATCCTATCTTCACGTGTACACTATTTCAACAAAAAATGTAAAATGGAACTAAAAGTCTGTCTGCCGAGATATATTTCTTACATATCTTTCTTTCAAAGGGCTTATTTTCTTGAAAAATTACCATAAATTGATTAAAATAAATTTATTACCTGTAACTATTCACTTTTGATTATCCTATTTAACCCTTTAATATAAAGGCATCAATACTTAATTTACGATCATTTTTGACGTGTATATTTTCGAACCTTACACTTAGTGTCAGTAACAACTAAATACCCGCTTCAAGACATTTTATCGCACATACATACTGCATAGGTTAAACCATACCTTGTATATAAATATATCTTGAAACAAAAAGAACGTTTCTTTACTAAGTCTCTAAGCGCCATTATATAGACACGTTCAGGATTATAAGAATAGGATTAAAAGAACTGTATAAAGTATTTTATTTAAAATAGCTTTAAATTAAAAGACGATTATCCAAAATATAAGTGTGTGTCATTCGCTTCTATATTACATCGGACATCTGTTATTGTTTTCTCATTTTTAACAATGTTTTTAAATTCAGATAAGCAAACCATTTTTAAAGAATGTTATTTTGTCATTATGCACCAAGTTACTTACGTGTTAACAGACAATGGCAATCTTAGAGAGACTGTCACGATTTTTTTCAAAGCGTACATTTTGTACGATCTCCTATTTGCTAAAAAAACAGAAGCTAAAGCCTTAAGAACGTTATGCAGTACCCTCTGCCGAATATTTTATAACTAAGAAATATGACATAATACCAAAGACAAGTGCACTGTCCATCCTTTTGCTTAATGAATTGCAATAAGAGACCTGGTGGTTCTTGTTAGGCTGAGCTTTCGGCGTTTATTGTAAACTCATTATTCTCTGTACAGAAACCTTAAGAAATGTCAGCTCAGCAATTTTTATTCATAATCAATATATATCTTGCTAACCATTATTAGTTAGGATTGTTTCGACAGTAAGAATGATTGTCTATAATTTGCAATGCCCACCACATGTATTTAATTATATTTATTATGGTTGTTAAAATTAATGCTGCGTGTGTGCGTGAGGTTGTGTGCGTTTGTGCGTGAGTGGGTGTTGGGGCGGGGGCGCGTGTGTTCGCGTGCGTGCATACTCGTATGATGTGCATTTATAATATTATAATATTATAACTCAAGCTGACATTTTGTATTTCAACCACTTCTTAAAATTGTATGAACACTCTGACCAAAAGCATTGTACGAATGTTTATTGTCAAAAACATTGAATCAGTTAAAATATCATATTATAATTATTTTTTTATTCATAGAATTTGATTGTAAGAAACACACCAATTTTTTTAAACATGTCTACTAACAACTGAAATACATAGAACCACTGATCATGTGAAGTGCATTATATGGCACGTCCTCAAGGTATGAATCTTATCTTCAGTGTAAAACGGATTGATAAATAAATTTTAATTATTTCTAGAAATCTGTATAACAAGATACTGATAACAATATTTAGTTTATGGCATTCGAAATAAATAAATCTTGAACATCGCGTGAAAATGCTTTTGTGGGAATGTTTTTGAGTTAATCTAAATAATTCATGTTGTCAAGAGGTATTTTGGGATTTAATGGAATGACACTGTCTAATAGAATAGGCAATTAATATAATAATGAGATTGAAACACACGCGTCAAATAGTGAAGTATTTAGTAAACAGCATTATTTAAATCATTTGATTGCTAGAAATTTTATATGTTAATTTTCAACTAAGTATATTAAACAAAAGTCAAACCGCATAATCTTTAGTTTAATAGCTAAAGCGAACACAATTCTTTTAGTCTAGTCGCAACTTTGTATTTGATTTAAGATGTCAAAAAGCTGACAAAGCTAAGAAAATCGGAACTTATAAAGCCAGTTTAAACTAATAAGACTAAAATTGAATTTACTGTGTAAATTACTTAGCCTGTCATACCAAATGAGCTTCATGCAGAAAGTTATGTAATTGTGTTAAGGAAACAATTTCTTTAATAGCATTAAACAATCATTGTACTGATGTGTTTATGTTTATTGGGTTTATCGTCCCACCTACAGTATTTCAATTATCTGGAGACGGTGTCCACATGAAGCAGATATAGTGCTGCCTTCACTGTGTATAGAATACCGTAAACACCTGGCATGATACCACACCCAGTCACATTATCCTGACACCGGGCCAACCAGTTGTGGAACTACCCTTATATTTGCTTGAGCGTTAGCAAGGGATCTATACCACTACCATTTTACGACTTTCGTATGTCGCGGCTCGGGATCGAAGCCGGGGCCCCCCGTACCTGGAGCCGATGCTCTGCCGATTGCGCTACCAGGTCCGGTCGTGCTGATGTGTGTATTGTTGTTTAGAGATTCGTTAGTCTTGCACAACTGGTAAGTATATAAACAAAATGAAACTATATTAACTTACTTCATGTAGTTAGACGAGTCAATATGAATTAAAATAAGGAACTTATTATTGGATACCGTTATTCAAATGTCTATTTATTTGTTATATGTTTGTGATTGCCTCTTTCAGTAATAACTGTACGACTCTCTGTCTGTCTGTCTGTCTGTCTGTCTGTCTGTCTGTCTGTCTCTCTGTCTGTCTGTCTGTCTGTCTGTCTGTCTGTCTGTCTGTCTGTATCTGTCCTTCTCTCTCTTTTCTCTTACTTTTCATTAAGAACAACTTAACAATACTTTTAAAAAATCTGCGTGATACAAAGGAGTGATTATAATCTCATCTACTTCAGAACAGAAAAGATATTTTATCAGGTTGAAGGCAAAATGTTTGAATTTGAAGCAATCGGATTAAAATGATTAATTCGTAAATTGTTTACATTATCATTACAAGCTGTATGCATGCGCTATAACTTAGAATTATTTTTATTAAACATTTGTTTCTATTTCATGTGATTAATCTTTTTTTTTTATTATTTTGTCAATGAAAACTCGACACGTGCTGTATACGAGATCGTTTTACAACAGCTTCTGTGGTGTGTGTTTTTATTTTATCTGTTTCTTTTAAGATATCAATCGATCATTATAAAACCGTTTAACGTAGCAGATATATTTCTGATATCCAACTCTGGTTTCGTCTAATTTTTTCGTGTATGCATTTTCTGAAGAATAGCCGTTGGAAGAGAGAAAATCACCAGTTTCTTCAAGTAACGCTTAAATTGCTAAAAGTTATATATTTTTACGCGTAACAAAACATTTAAGGCCATTTTCGTCAATTTTCAGTTCCGTCTTTCGATAAATATCCCAAGTTACACCCATGTTAATTTAAAGGAATATAGTCAACATTTATTTGATAACCAAACACACGTTGAGAAAATGATTGCACGTAGAAATGTTGATATATTTCAGAAAACTGTGCCTGTAATATATTCTAATTAGATTATAATGACTGAGGTGTTAGATGATCAAGTATAGGTGTAGACAGTAAAATATGTACGTTGATATTATATACTTACATTAAAAAACGTATAATAATATAAACAGAAAGATATTATGTAATAAATACTTATAATAATACCATCAATACTTGATTAACGAAACACAATAGTTTGTAAATAAAGCCATAGTATACGTTTGTTATGTATTTTGATTTACCTTGTTAAAAATTCTACGTAAAGACATGGAACGTACCAAAGTGGCCATTTCAATAAATAGTGATAGTCAAAGAAACAGACAATTTATGGGGACACAGCACTAGTAATGCTTCATGTTTATCTCCCTAATATAGCTTTATGTATTATTTATCTATATTCATTTACACTGCCAGAAGTCTACGAATGCAAATCAGAATTAGCAAGCCATCTTCACGAATAATGATAAAAAGGGAAATAAAGTTGTATGTTCTTATTATGTTTTATTTATATTGGATTTTACATTCCCTTTAACAAGAGCTGAGATTTCCATTTTATTCAAGATTGTTTAACGACGATCACAATTTTGTCATCATATAACAACATATTGCTAACGTAGAAACTGACATTGATATTTTAAAGGTGAAGTATAGACTCACTTTTGTTCTAAAACACAAACGTTCAGTTCACTTGATATTCAATGTGTTCAGCCGCAGTCCGATGTCATGTCCTTTTCAGTCTTCGATATGTTAAGGTTGTAAGTTATATCTCATACTATGTTATAGCGATCATTATTTCCAAAACCACTTACCTCAGTAAAAACTATTCGTTTTAAGTTCCTCTATTATATCATATGATCATTGTGACTGAAATATCGGGATACTGGACGTTATTGGCATGAGTCTTTTTCAGATTTTGGAGAAATATTAATTTTGTTTTTGCAAGCACTATAATAACGACAGCGTGATAGGGAATGTTTTATTTTTCCTAGTAATAAATACGTGTCTTTGTTGCTTTAGTCAATCCGAATGTGTGTTTACTGACAGTGGTCCACATGGACGGCCTAAATCTTTATATTCAATATGTTTTTTCGTTCTATTGATTAATTTAATTAAGGTATTTTTCCTCTTAAAGCAAATATGGCAATGTTTTAAATAGAAATGCATGTTGGAAGGTAACGTAAAGGTTATAAATTTAAAAATCTTGACAAATAGCGAGAACGCCATTTTCTAGTATAGAAACGTTAGTTCAATGCAAACACTTCCCTGAACACTTATATAGATAAATAATCTATTCGTTTTAAAGTTAATAAATATGATATGGATAACATTAGGCCGGCATTATAGCATATCAGTCATTCTCATTTTGCCACAGATCAAACATTTAATAGAATAGGATAAAAGATTAAAACAGTAAAACTGCCCTCCGACGCAACAAAAATTATTTATGACTTTGTGCACGCAATAAGATTTAACAGACGCAAAAACCATCACTGTATCAGCATTTCATACAGTTGTTTAATTCTAACAGTAAAAACGTTAATTTCGACATTTCTAATAGGTTATAATGTTGTTTTATGTAAAATCAATTGCTATTTTGAGGTTGATTCGGACGTTTAATAAAGTATTTAATCTGATAAACGGGTTTACGCCCGATACAAAAATAATAAATTCATTTGCGAATAGCAAAATAATGTGTCTCAATATTCATATGCTGGAACCGAGTTTGCACATATAAAGCTTGTTCCAAAAATAACAGAAAATAACAGATTTTACTTTTATTTTTCGACTTAGTTTAAAATAGTATCAAGCATTAAGTGTCGAGCATTTGAATCCTTTTATACCGACCAGATCTCTTATGTATAACAGAACCATGTTTAATTGACTTTGACTTAAAAAGGAAAAAATGTTAAGGCCAAAAGAGGATTGAGTCATTTCCTGTCCACGAAATTTTTAGTGGGTCCAATGTACCCCCTGAGAGATGTTAGAGATTAATCTAATTAACATAACACTTCTCAAAGCAAGTCATTAGATGCGGCCTATTTAACATGTCGTCATTTGGGTCACTGTTTCTGTATTAATCAATTTGCCCTCAATGAAACCATATAATACATCTTCCTGCTGCATACATCCGCGGGTCGAAATGTCAGGATTTCTTGCTTGATATATGGTAGTGTGACGAGGCGATAAATATCTCGACCTCTTTAAGAAAGAACAGAAACAAAAACTTATTAGTTTCGAGATCCTCATTTGCTCATGTATATTTTACCTCAGTATAAATCCGTTGTAGATACTTATTAATGGTTTAAAAAATCAAATAAATGTTTTTAAATGGGTATCACACAAGACGTTTGCTACCTATTAAATGAAAACAACAACAACAATGTTACCAGTACGACAACCCTTTGGGCTTTGGAACTCAGATGAAACCTCGGTTGCCAAAATTCATATTTGGAAAACTAGAACAGCCCAGGTAAGTTATTCAGAAGCTAGCACTAAATTCTCAAGTGCATGTGCGTATTTCGCAGGTTATGCTTATAGTAAATTTATAATAAAATCGTTGTAACTGCAAAAGGCAAAAATGTTTTGAAAGTAAAAAAGTTAAACATTATTTTGTTTACATGTTGAGCATCGTCGGATACCCCCGGTTGATTCTATTACGTTACTCTCCATTCATCACCCGTGGGCAAATTGCTACTCATTTCGTCGTTTTGTTTACTATGAAATGCCGCAATCCGAGTGGTTCGCTAAGAAAATCCAGCGGATCTGCCAACCAATCAAGTTTACGCTTACATACCACTTCGATGACCGATAATCGTGTAGCTAGGTCGTCCTGTAGTTTGCAACACCGGTTAAGTTTATTTACGCACAAATTACACGCAACGTCACTGACTTCATGGGCAAGGATACAGATTTCGTTTAAGACCGACGTGTATTTTGCAATACTTGCTGGAGTGCCCAAAGATCTGTAAAAACATCTGTCGCGGATCGCTATTATTTTCTGTCTGTGTATTGTCTCTCTTCGGTGTGTTTGTCACCTTAACATTTACATCATATATGACCTTTTCATATTTTCCTTTAGAGAAATAGTCCAGTATTTCATTGTGTCATTAAAAGTTAAAATGTAAAAATATCAGAATGCAGAACAGTAAGTAGTAATACAAACGTTTGTTAGTCCCTGGACACAGAAACAACGATTTTAAGGTGACAAGACAGGCGTTAAGTTAAAATAATACATACTTGTATATAAATACCACGATTATTAACCACTGTAACGATTAAATGCAAAACGTTCGTTTTAGATGTGATGACAGTTTAATCAACACGTTTCTTGTGATAACTTTAAGAACAAAGTACTTTTACTTTTTGTACATCTTTTCTTTCTTGTTTGATAGGTTTCTCAGAGGAATTTCCTTGTTGTTTCCTTGTTTTCGTTGTATAAAGTTTAACATGAACTTGCAACAAAGTTTTACTTAAATGCTGCGAGATAAGGAATCGTATGTATGTTTACAGTTTAACGTCTTTTGGCATATCAACTTATCTGCACTGCACTAAACTGTAAACTTGTGACATTCGTTCTGGTAGTTTTAGACAGTAGTTATTATTCAAGTATGTACCGGTTTTGGATTATAGAATTAGATCATATGCCATAATCAACATTTTTCGATCAACCATAGATATTTCTTTTTGTTTATAACCACAGATTACAATTTCAAATACAGATTCCTGTTGTTATTCATGTCTCCGTTTTAGTGTGCATATCAACATTCAAATTTTACTATTGTAGAGCGTTGAACGATATTCAAATTTATTGTAGCAGGTAGATAGACTAATTCATTGTCTACTGTGTAGGTATTGCCTTTCGTTATATGTGTAGGCTCTTCACAACCAAACAATCTGCCTGTCGTTGTGCTAATGACAAATCCATATGTCTCGTATACACTAATATTCTATTGAACTGTTATTGGGCACACTGCAAATAATTGTAATATGACTTGTTATATTTGTTATAAAAATACCAAAGATTGAGGAGCGGCATAGTCCAGTACTAGGACACAGAACTCCGGATCACGGCGTCCGTAGTTCTAACCTCGGACAGATCTGCTAGTTTTCTTAAGCAAGAAATATATCTTAAATTGTTCCACTCCACCCATAATTGGGTACTGGCGAGGGTTAATCGGGTCATGCACGTGTCTTCCTTGCGCCCTAAGGTCGGCTGCAGAATTATGAATATACCCAATGACCAGGGGTTAAAACTGCCAGGTCGGCTGAATATATATTGGCATAAAAGTGTACTATAAATCAGACCTCAAGAATCCACAATACAAGATATCATTTTTGTAGATTCACTTAAAATCAGTAAGTCAAAAGGCCGTTTGTGAAGTTTGTGGGCTTAACGACTCACCATAAGGTAACATTATTGCTGATAAATTATTTAAGTACCTTAATTAATCGCCCTTTGTGTTTGTTGTATAATAAACTGGCGGAGCAAGACTTTAAAACTCTGCAAACCAGGTTTAACACCATAGTCGGTCCTCTCGTCTAGTAAGGTTCTACCTGTTTTACCTCTCAATGTATGCTGTGTGCCTTTGTCTTATTTTTATACCTGGTGTGTGTTTGTATTTTTTTATCAATGGGTAATTTTAATTTTTAAAAAAAATTCTAGGGCCTCATCATATTTTCCTTTTCCATTTGCTGATCAATCTTTTCCAACTAAAAAAGTTAATTTCTAATTCGTCGGCAATTAATTGAAACGATTTCATGTATATTTACCATAAATTGTCGGTGTTAATGCGAGATAGACAGGGAGAGAGATAAAGGCAGAGACAGTGAGACATAGTGTTTGACAACTAGAGGGAGAGCAAGTGCGAGATAGAGAAAGGGAAAGGGACAGAAAAACAGATAGAAGATGTGGAGAGACAACAAAAACTATTTGCAATGGATCAAAATCTGAATATTAATTGTTGCAAATCATTATTTTTAGATACACGTATTATTTATATCTTCTAAGATGCGCACGTTTGTCTACAACCTTAAGAATACATATAATTTAATATAAAGAATTGGTGATTTTCTAATATATGTGGCATGGATTAGATAAGACATTTTTGGAGCCAACAACTGCAAGTGCATGCATACTGAATATTAAACTGTTTGTAAAAATTTCTCCATTTAACATTTAAACATCGATTTTTGAAGATGATATAAACAGCCAAAATGAGAACGATACACGAAGTGTACAACGATTAAATGTACAATCATGAATTAATGACGGTAGTGCAAGAACTGATTTTGTACACTATTAAAGGTATTCCGTTGTATAATGACATGATCTTCAGTCATTGTTCAATTATGTTAAGTTTCTTTTGAAGCATAAAGTTATATAATTAAATGTTGCTCGTATGCGGCATGCATGTATGTATAAAATGTCATCGTAATCTAGTCATAATAAATAAGATAACTTTTCTATCTTTGAAACACGTTTCATTCCTTAAGTTTAGCATACATGTCATTTACGTCAATGAAGAATACAATACCATTATGTATCCCCGTATAAAGAGTGTTTCATGTAGCTCCTGTTGAAGCTCTTGAGCGTCCTTAGCGTTCAGAAGTAATTAATAACAATATGGTCATTGCAAAAGTGTGAACGAGGCTATTTTGTTGGTTGGCCCCTTGGGTCACTCTTTATATTTAAATTATCCGGACACTAAATGAAACGTGCTATATATCTGTTCACGTCCAACCATGTGTCCTACTGTATGAACTATCGGGATTATCAACGATTTGTCATCATCGGAATGGTGATAAGACGACCACAATTGCGAGAATGTAACAGTTAACAGTAATAAATCAAATAATTTATTTTGCTTTAAGTCTAATATAACTGTCAAAGACGTTAATAAATGGTCATGTACTATACAACCATCAAACGAATTTCATGTAAGAAATACGTTAAGGCTGATCCATTCAATTGACCTTATAACTGCCTCACAGTAGTTGTTAACCTAATATAAAATAACACAATTAGATGACTTGATTGAACGATCGCAGTACCGGATTTATAATCACACTACTTCACCAGTGTTTGTTTCGCGGAAATATGTCTTCCAAGTATCAAGCTTTCGTTTTCGTAAATATTCTGACAAGAGATCGTTAGTTCTTCTGCCCTTTATAGCTGGATTTAGACAAAATGACATTCAAACTATATTCCCTTGAATAAATGTATTCGATAAAAACAATCCAAAGAAAAAAGTATATGCTGGCAGCAGTTGACACTGTTTGTGTCAGACTTTAAGTAAAATAGACCCAAAAGAGCCTGTTAAACGCGTCGAATCATAACATAAGACAGCTGTATTCAAACAACATTGTACCAGTCTTAATAAATAGTAATACTACATAGTTCATGGATTTAAGTAGTAAGTCCTCTTAACAACTATAGATTGCCATGCGGTGGGTCCGGGCCTCGAGTCTTACAAAAACCAACTATTTTTATTTATTGCTTCTTTACGGTCTTGCCTCCGCTCATCCCTTTTCGCTGGCATGTTGACATTTCGACAAAAAGGTACATTTTTAAATCAATGTGAAAGTTTGACTGGCTATAATTCAAGCTGAATTCAAAATAGATAACATCGGAACTAAGTTTTTAAAGTGCAATATAACAAGCACACCGTGCACAATATGACGATATGATATTTAAAGTCGTTATGTAGTACACTTTAAGTGTGAAAAAACTTGAAAATCTGCTAAGTTTGTTATCTGACTATTGTTTTGTCCGAAATCTCCGGTGCCGGAAATAAACACTTTACTGTAATAATAAGATTTTGGGCTTCGAAAATGTGTTGTCCCTATCACATACAAGAAGCTATAGGAACAAAACTTGTGTTTATCTCGTTTTCGTTTAGTTCAATTCATGATTTAATCACGATATCATTTCGTCGATATCATTTAGTAAGTGTTAACATGAACAAGGATAAATATGTAAAAAATGGCAGACACTTATCAGCACATATTTAAAGACGGGCCCGATTACGCATCGATCGCTGTTGCTGTAGTCAGCCTTCCGTGCCTTATACTTTTTGTTGTAACCTAATTTGTACCAGCTGTAGAAGTTTTTCCGTGACTTCTATGTTTGAAAATATAATTTACAAATATAACACAAGTGTTTATTCCCTCTTACCGTAACATTATGATGGTTTATATATATTGACAAACGAAAAATGAACATATTTGTTTCTTTTTATATTAAATGTAAACATTTTTTATTGTGAATTGAACACTTCTGAGCTTAACCCAAACTTATAAATTCTAACATGTAAGTTTACTTTAAGTTGTTTTTTAAATCTGTAATAAAATATGTTTTCCCAAAAGAATGTCGTCACTAAATTAAACCACATCTTTGTAAAAATGCAAGACCGTTAAAGCGTACATGTTTTGACCTTAACAAGAGCAATGTAACGCAGAATCTAGACAGTGATTAAAATGTCTCGTAACAGCCTTACGAATTGCTGATATCAATACGAAACTTACGCGTGATAAAATATGGATAATAACTCTCTTTGCAAATACGTTGAACACTTTTTGCAAGATGATATGTATAAATGAAAACCAACAGCATGTAGGTTTAATTGTTGGAACATTGTACGCATAAAAGAAATGAGTTAATTTGGTAATGAGTTAAAATAATGTTTGTGCAATGTACACGCACAATTTATTTAAAAGATCAAGTCGAGATTAAAATGCAAACAGCCAAAAGTAGGGACTACAAAATCGTTTGTCAAGAATGTAAACGTTTTGAAAATTCAAATCATCAAAACAAATAGCTAGTAAGTTTCTTTCAGATATTTTCAGATTTTGGCATATGTAGCAAAGCTTATAGGCCTTTGCCATATCACCTTACTTAAATAAAAAATGCATAAAAATAATAATGCTTAAAATAGCATTGATTTCCCTGAATTATTTTTAGTTTGTCACAATCTTTGATTAGCATCTAGGATTGTATGATTTATAATTAGAATGTTTTGTAATATAAAACAGTGTTAAAGTTTTTTACTTGTCAACTATGATTATATGGGACCTAATGAAGCTGTCTTAAAATGTTATGAAAAGATCCACATTAAAATAGCAATTTACGTCCTAAATAACAATCAACATTTAATTATAGAAGTCAACCTTAACCTTTGAAAGCAGAGCAAAGTCCCTGTGAATGCCACGAGTAATCAATTAAGACAATTTCTCTTAAGGGTTAAAATCATAAGCTATGATAATTCCATATACGGCGATTGGTGATAGCAAATGGTATTCATAAAACAACATTCGAATGTCAGCAAGGGGGGAAAATTGTGCTGAGATAGAAGTTTGATTGAAAATAGATTTCTACGACCAGCATGCATGCAGATAACTATTAGTGAGTAACATCTAATTATACTGTCCCAGACTCTTCCTATCAAGCAGAATGGCAGTAAAATCATCATTAAATGTTTGGATTTGATACCCAAATGAAAAAAAAAACATTAATTTATAGGCAAACAAAATGAATTTAGTAATAAATTTTTTTGTGGTTTTATTTGAAATTTTAATTTTGGGAGAGGTCCTAAAGATTATCAATGTTAACATGCAAAATCGCTCTGGAGCTTCTAGAGCTCAAACACATAGACACACTCCCCATTTAACATCCAGTGCGATATGTCTTAAATGGTTCAGTATTTAATTAAAATGAGAACAGTCTTTGAATCATTTTTTTTTTTGTAAATTGCTTTCGGTTCGATGTACTTTTCTTCTGAGTTGACGAAGGCATAACATTCTAGAATATCAAGCATTGTATTATTTTACAAAGTACACGCATTAAGCATCAAAGTAAAACGTCCTATAGTATGTCAGTTGTTAATATTCTTTGTTCAGTAAACAAACAAACCATCCTTAACTATGCCGGTATAGAATTATAGTAGTTATTTATTTATGATATTCAACAAGTTTTTTTTAAATTTTATTGCTAAATTATTATTCTTTATGTATGTGTAATTTCTTTTGGTTTATATGATTATTATTTGCAGATGCAGACAATATAAACAAAATACTTTATTATTGTTGTATATATATATAAACAATCAGTATATGTATATATCATCAGTATATGTTTTATAAGTTTGGCTGATGTATTGCTATGTGAGATCGGACAAAAGTAATTTCGACATTTTTCTTCATTTATAGAAGCAGAGATAATTTACACTTAAGATTTCATACATTGTTATCAACTCCAGCAAACAAAATAGAAATAGCTTTTTGGTTTAATGAAACAGATTATTTTCATTAAATATTAAGTCTAAAATGTAATTTAATAATTCCTGCATTAAGGATGTTGGTATATTTTCTTCAACACCGGGACATAACTTTCTAAACTTGTTCCGATGGCTTTTGCAATACATCTTTGTAAATAATGTTTATTTACAAATTAACAAACCTAATATCTTTCGACGTGTCACTCTTATATTGTATGTCGTTATGTTTCCAAAATTAATCATGAACTACGTGCATTAAGCGTGCATTGAGCGTTCATTAAGTGTGCAAGGACATAAAGTCACTCAGTAAATCTTCAGGCAATGCATTTTACGCTTTGGGTGCTGTTCTCCTGCATGACGTTAAACTTTGGTTTCTTATTTGCTGTGTGGATTACTTTGTTTAATTAGTAAATAAACTGTAGGAACACGAATGGCCATCCATCTATATGCTTATTTGAAAAAGCAGTTTCCTGAAAATAATTACACTTACACCAACGCTAAAGAATGTAATTTTATATAAATCCTCTCAAGATCTTAAAGCACATTAAAATAGATATGGTTTTGTGAAGCTTTTATTTTATTAAAAGCTTTTGGTTTATTTTAGATCTTATGGATGAGAGCGTTTCACAATATGTATCTTACAAGAAAAGTTGGAATGCTAAACCGTTATTCGACTCGTTAATAACCATCAGAATAGTGGTGGGGTATTTTTTGTTATAATACAAAAAAGCAATAATAAATATTAAAGCACAACCGACATATATATCTGCTTTTGAGCCATCGGTATATATTTCGATGTACTTATGGCATTTGTTGTTCTGTAGTTTGTAAACGTTTAAAGAGGGTCTATAATTTGACTTCCTATTTGTACAAAGTGATATATTAACAGCTGGATCATTAAACTGCCATGGGGGGAATTCAATTACATTCAATTCTATATTTTGAACTCAATTGATGTTGGATGATTGTATGATTCCAAATACGTGTATCCGTTAACCAAAAGGTTTAATAGCCTTTGGTTTACTTTCATAAAAGAGCTTTTATTTAGGATTGAGAGTGTCATTGTGTGCAGGACTTTAAGGATAAGCTTTATTTTTTAAAAATAAACTGAAGGGCAAATTTCTCTCGTCTAACATATAACAACTGGTCATTAGATTCAACCTGAAGTCTTTCGATATGCAATGTATATAAGTTTTTTCATTCATTTTCGATGATGCTAACCGTTGCTTATCAATGAGCGCTAAGAGCAGGTGAATAATAACTAATAAATCACGTTATCAACTTCCGACTTGTGTACAGGTAACTGATGCCCCTTTATAAGTACAAGCGGCAGAACCACAGGAAAAGTGCAAGCAACGTATCTGCATCACACACCATGAATGCATTCAACCGAGAATTACTTGCTGACTAGATCAAGCAATTTAATGTTGAGACTTTTTTTCCACGTTATAATAAAACATCGGTTTTGATGAATGCTTTCTAAACCCAAATGTAAAAGTAACACGGTTGGGTATTCAGTGCAAAACATGTAATTTTAATAACTGAAAAATCAATGAAAATGAATATATCAACGCTTGTTTAGTTTAAATAATATTATTTATATCAGTTACGAGTTTTTGTTAATATTGTAAGCAAAGTGTCGATTACTCTTATCATGTACTAGGAAATTAAAAGTACCCTTTTTCAAGATCAGAGAGCCGATTTTATGCCCGCACTCCAACAGAGTAAGGTCAGGTCAAACCAAAGAAGTACATGGACTGTATATGTATAAAGGTTGGTAGCGTGTCGAATACATGATATAGCCCTTGAGAGTCCTAAACGTTCGTAATCAATGGAGAAAACTTCTGCAAGAATCCATTGCGTCGATGGAGGAGACGTCGGACATTGTACGTATTTTGTTGTGTCAAATTTATTGAACAGTCTCTCGAATTTATGCATCTGTATTTATCATCGTATATATATATATATATATATATATATATATATATATATATATATATATATATATATATATATATATATATATATATATATATATATATATATATATATATATATATATATATATATATATATATATATATATATATTAATTCACCAACCGACATGGGTTGAGTCTTTTTACATGGACATTTTTAGCTTATCTAGGATTTATCAGGTTGGGTTATATAAACAACACGGCGACGAAATGGTCTCGGACGCAATGAATTTTTAAAATATTGATCGTGGCTTTAAATAACTTCGTTTGGTTGAGTTACCAAAAACACTGCCAATGTCAAAAGCGAAGGATAATGCACATTACGAACATAAGAAAGCCCAGACGAAGAATTTCGTCACTGTCGTCCTGTCATCATATAACCATTTACTTCAGCTGAAAACTTCCAAACTTAGCTTCATTTCCAAAGAAATGCCTAGAATAAACGATGGAGTAGAGACATAAACTTCCCAGGTGGCTATTCTGCCACACTTTTCTTTGTCAGAAGGGCATAGCGGGAGCTTTCGCTTTTCTAGTCTTACAAATCATGATGTCTGTCTTATTGTCATTTATACATGTAACTGGATACGCCCTACAGATCATCTTTCCGTCAGGATACAAAACTAAAAAACTTAATCAAACAGACTTTTTCCGCATGCAAAATAACAAACCAAATGGTCAGATCTAAGAATTATAAGAATTGTTTTCCAGAGATCCCGCGAAATACTGTTCATTAATGCCATACCCCTATGTGTAATTTGTAGCATAACATCCGACTTGTCAATACAAACGTGTATTTTCTTTCTGAGTCCCGCTGCCTAGTTTTTTTTTTAACTGAGGACATCAGGTGACAATTTACTTTTGACATCACACATTATCATCATATGGTTTATCCACAAACACAACCGTAACGATTGTTTTATTCCAGACAATCAACATAAGCGTAAATTACACAAAATTTTCCCGTTTATGCGTCATTAATTATTACTGGCTTTAGGAAGGCATTGTGACTAGTTTATAATCTTCTTCCATTGCTTTAGGCCTCCAAACAAAACCATTTTCCATTATGAGCTGATGGTGTTATACTTTTCGATGAAAGATGTGTGCACGTGTGTATGTTAATATAAATATCTTCTTAAAGATAGCATAACGTATAACCGATATTCTAAGATGTTAAAAATTTCAACGCTATAGAATTAGACCAGTAATGCAATAACTTCTTGATCTTACGAAAAGTGGACCGAAGCACTAGATATATATATATTTATTTATATAGATATATATATAGATATGAGTCAGTTTTTACATTATCTGGATAAGTGTAAAACCAATTCCTGACAACAATGGTAAAAATATCGTGACTGCGCCCTTTAAACGTTAATAACTGGGTTAAAATGACAAAATAAATTCTAGCTGTGATTCTAAATATAATTAGCTTAAGCGTATTTGTCAAATTGGAATGAAGCTGCTGCAACTTTTTAAATTTTTATCGACCGACAGCATTATGGATTGAACCACTTCTCAGGAAATAATAGTGCAGTACATGGTAAATGTCATTCGGAAGATCGAATGCTGCTCTATCCGACCCGAAGGACATTAAATGCAAATAATGTGGGAATTAAGGTGTTACGACAATTACACATAATCTAATCTATTTTTAATACCTGAAACCGTATTGTTATAATAATAATAAAAATAATAATAACAATAATAATAATAATAATAATAATAATAATAATAATAATAATAATAATAATAATAATAGTAAATTGAAGTAGTAGTAGTAGAAGTAGTAGTAGTAGTAGTAGAAGAAGAAGTAGTAGTAGTAGTAGTAGTAGTAGTAGTTGTAGTAGTATAAGTAGTAGTAGAAGTAGTAGTAGTAGTAGAAGTTGTAGTAGTAGTAGTAGTAGTTGTTGTTGTTGTTGTATAATAGCAGTACTAACAATGATGTCAAGCGGAATATGAATGTACCTGCTGTTGCATTTTCATAAAGAAATAATTGGATGGTACTAATGCATAAGAATTTTACGTCATTGTTAAATATATGTACATATACAATACCCATTTATTTTAATGATCTGAGAAAACACACGTTATTTTGAGTTAATGTAATATGTAGAATGTAATATAATCAAAAATGAAACATAATAATATAAATGAAATACATGGAAGAGTAATATGTCATTAGAATATTTTCTATGAATCTGGTTAGCATGCACACGTATAGGCTTCTACAATGATAATCAAAGTAACATCGGGATGGGTCTAAACATATGCAATGACATTAACGGGATTTACATTGCCATTTTATGTCTTTCAATCAATTGCCAATGTTATAATTATTTTATACGAAAACTTTTTAAAGCATATAACACTAAAATTGAAGGATACCTTTAATATTGAATATAATGATTAAATGATATCAACCGTTGAAAGCAAAAAAATCGCAGATAGGAGATAGAAAAGATAATCAACTATACAGTCCAAAAGGCTAAAAGAAAAGATATATATATAATAAATATTTTATAATTGACGGTGGCAAATATTATCAGTATTAAAGACTTCTGAATGTCAGTAGGGGGTAAGATTACCTGTAATGGTATAATTGCCTCTGTGTACTTATAGACCATAAGGTTCTAATTACGCGGTACTTAACGTAGGTAAAAAGATAAATATATGTATAGTACCGGTATTTTGTTAGACATAATACTATATAAGTTAATGGTCATTGTTAATATCAATTATTATAGTTATTTAATCTTATCATCCACCACTTGCACTTTTCCAAGAGAAAAAAAAAAGTTCTTGAGCATTTTAACTTTAGTTCTTAATAAACCGGATAATGCGCACTCTTTCGTGTATTTCTGATGTTGATGATATCATTATTATCATTATTTATTTTACATTATTATTATTAATCGCTTTGTCGGTCGGTTTATCTTAAAGTATAAACATTATCTTTATATATCGTTTAAAGCAAACATCTCGTGAATAGTTTGTCATGTTTTTTATCAAAACAACTGGAAGAAATAACTTATAACTGTTTTGATATTGAAATACGTCAACATGTATTTATTATTTTACCTGGCAGAATATGCCAGCTATCCAAGAATATCTGTTGAAATTTTTATCCAATAACTCTTTATATGATTGTGCTCTATATTTTAATGAAAATGTCTATTTATGATGTTTCAATTTACCCAGAATTACGACAATGCCATTCCTTGGGTAGCAATTAAATGGAAATATCTGCAGTTAGACAGTGTTTATCTTTTACTGATAAACCGCATAAATATTTATTGTTTTCCACTTCATTTGTGGTAAAATCAGAGCTCATTTCAAAATGTGTTGTTCAGTCTTTTTGCAATGATAACGTTTTAAACAATTATATGCACAGAAAATATGGTTTTATAAGTATATCGAGGACATGGTCAGTCATGTCGGATTTAAAACCAGGATTGACTTGCATAAATATAGACTGGAAACACTCACCTTTTCAGCAGCAAGTATCGAAACGCTACAAAGTTTTATCTTGTTTCTTATTACACAAATTTCGAGCTCCTAAGACTTTGTCATATATTTTAGTATTTAGTTTTTAACTCTATTCCTTTCAAACATAAAATTATATTATCCTATCACTTCTTCCACAGTGGGGAAAGTGTCTGCGACAGGTCAATAAGAGTGCATTTCTTTTATTAAAATAACAATGATTGACCATACTTATAACAACTCAGTTGTATGTCTATTGTTATGATGTAGGTAAATAAATTATTTGTATTTGTAATTAGACTGTTTAATTGACTTTAATTATGTATTTACAAACAAAGTATGACAAAGCTCTATAATTATTACAACATATATTAACTTTTGTAACACTAGGCAAAGGTGTACACATGCCAGTTGCATGTCCCACGTTAGGTGGACTCAAGGTGCCAATGCCAGATGTACGTCAAGGAAAATATACGCGGCTCTTTTTAACTTTACGATTATTTGTGGTTTGTGGCTTCTATACCTACATATATACTACAGGGAATATAAATAGCCAGCCAGCAGTATCTTTATGTCAAAAACAGACTTTCGTTGGGGCATTTTCCCCATGAACAGCCAGATAGCGCTGACATATTGTTTTCATGTCGATTCCTATTAAATCTGCTTTTTCTCTTCCTATTAAATCTTTTGCGATGCATCTGTTATTTTTTCTGACGATTACGTTGAATTTAAAACTTTGAATACGAAAATATGATCCATATATTAAAACTTGAAATGGCACAGAACAAAGGCGTTCAATTGCCAGTCAGCTGCAGGGCGACGAGATAGCACGTATATTACGTTATGGGCGCAAACCCAGCAGTATCTTCTTTGGAACCCAACCGTAAACGCTTTAAAGCACTGGTTCATTAACAAGGTCTAGGTATTTCTGCGACGGAAAACTCCGAATTAAGTCCGTGCAGTAATAAATCATTTATTTATTTATTAATCTACGATAGCAAATATTTATCACCTTTGAAGGGTCATGGTTAACTACTTATTCTTTATCAAACTTTGTATGACCTTGATTAAAATCCGAAATTGTCGCTTTCTGTATAAATGTATATGTCTATGTTTTAACGATGTTTGCTATTGTATTTAAGATAAGCAAGTGTTTAGTATTTAGGAGAGACGAATATAAGAACTAAAACTGAATTTTCAAATAGATCTAAATCGTTCATTTAATAGTGCTTTTAATGGATTAAATATCTATTTCAAATATTACCATTAAAAATATAAGGTATATAGGTCTAAAAAAATCACCTGCACGTAAACACCTTGAACGAACGTTGCGTCTATCTTTTATTAGGCGTGCAGAACATGTTGTAAACTTCTGACAAATATAGGTTTTACTCCTGGGCTCTTTACTAGACTGCAGTAAAGTCTTGAGCAGTTCTTCTAAACTGAGGCGTTAGTTCCAATTGAACATGAATTCATGTATTAATGTTTATTGTTAAATATTTGTGTCATCTGCTGGTCAGCGTGATATTCATACATAAGTGTTATATGATGTTAAGACACAGTAATTAATTTAGTTAAGACCGTGCGACAGTTATACCAACTTACACTCTGCAGCTCATAAGTTAAAATTAAAAGATGAAGTTACCCAAATTATTATTGGATACAGCGAAGTTGTTTATAATGTATTTATTTTAAAATTGACCACGCTAATAATATGTTTGTAAAATATATGGACCCACCAACAATCTGAATGTTGCCTAAAAATGCTTTTCAAATGAATCAGATATAATGCTGCCTTCATTTTGAAAACATAGAAATGAACACTGGGTATGATGCCATAATTAAAACATTATCCTGACACCGAGCCGGAATTTCCCTCAAATTCGCTTGACCGTTTGCAATATATCTAAACTAGTACCATTTCTGCGACTTTTGTATGTGGCCATCAGCGACTGTAAAAGCGGCATAACGAAACTTGAGCCGACGAACAGTTATTTCTTTACCGGATGTTTGCACTACGACAAATAGATATCACTTACAAAGTTCCACCCAAAAATTCTAACCTTATACCAAATGCTTAGAATAGCCTTTACTCAAAATGCAAAGTATAACTAATCGCCGAATGTGCTTTGATCGGTTGGAAGGCCCTAGGCAAACACTGATTAAATGTATTAACCACACGGGTATGTGGAAAACAAAAACGATACCCACATGTCTTAAAGCAGCAAAGTTGTACTATATTAATATTTGCATATAGATTATGGCTTAAGCTGAAATATTGCTGATATGTAATGCAATGCTGCTGTTGACATTGCTATTGATCAATGAACTAACATGCTTATGTTCAAATCGCATTTACATTAAAGCATTAACGATTTGTACCATTTGTTTGATGGCAGCGACGACAAACATTTACCAATTGTGACGAATCGCAGATAGGCAAGCTAAGTGTCAATAGAAACAGATGTTAGTAAATTGCCATGTTTCATTAGGTCAGTGATGCACGTAAATACATATTCTGTGAAATATCTTAACTTATAAAGGGCATGTTGTCTTCGCATAAACAAGAACACACTTTTTTGTGTAACGAATGCAATCATTGTATAACGGTACAGTTAACCGATCAAACAATTCTGTAGATATTTTATTTTTAATGACCATTACAAACACACGGAAAGCTATGTAAATATAGGTTTAAGTTTTCACGTAACACTATGTCTGCTTTGTATTTGTTAGAACAGTACACACATAGATATTTGATATTCGTCGTACAAAACAACCTTGTGTAACTATAAAATATCTCGACAGATCTCGTTTACGGTTGCTAAAAAGATGCCTCTGATAAAAGGATATAACATTATTTCTTCATCTTGTAGTAGACGAGTGATTTAAAATTATAATCTCAGACAGAATATATTTTTGGAGGTATATGGTTAACTTAAAATATAACAGTGACAAGCACATATATAGGCAGGAAATGAAAAAATAAAATTGCCCGTACTTATATGCAAATTTTTTATTTTAAAGTATACGTTAAGTTTATTTATGTCAAGATTTTTTATTTTATACCGAGATGGTACTTTCAAAAAGAGCGTTTAAGATAAAAAAAAAAGCCAGTTTTAAATTCATGGGTTAATGAAATAGGTTATCGTATTATACCTACCTACATGTGGTTCGTAGAGCTAAATCATGGCAAGAACAGTATCACTTTCGAATATAATTTTCTTTACCCATAACTTGCTAGAACTCTGTAATGTTTCTAGGAAGTATATATGTTTGAGCAACTGCGATAAAATATAATAGAATCGAGTTGTAAAGACAACTAAACAGACACTCACAAAATAGAAGTAGCAGATTAGGAAAATATATCTTTGGGCTTATTTTGATAATTATTAGCAAAACATCGCAAGGAGCAAGTATAGTCATAATAGTGACGTCCAGCTTTTTGGTGGAGGAAGACCCAAAACAAATGTCTGAGTATACCCTCAGCTGGTGGACCTTCACATATTTAAGTCCGTCACCTAAAACGGGACTGAAACCCAGCAGTGATAGGCGTAACAGACAGAAGAATATCTCTATGGTACGGGCGCCCTTTGGCGTTTACTGCTGGTAACATACAAGTAAAATAAAACAAGGATATATCTTTTTCAACGCAGTAACATTAAAACGCATAAAACCTTACTTTCAAAATTGCAATTAACACATAAATAGAAAACTTTTGATATTAAAACCACGCCCTCATTCGTTTGTTAACAATACGGTTGTGTAATCGTTTGCTAAATACACTGCAATTGTTAAAGATCTTATACATAAACTTATATACGGCAAATGATGACAGAAAAGACTGTCATTTAAGAATGAAATGTAAGATGAAAAATGATAGCAGGGGGTATATTTGGATGTTATTAATGTTTGATTAGTGAGTGATTGCTATAGCTTGTATTTATGAGTATTTATATGGTAATTAATGGTGATTAGCCTTGAATTACTATTTTTTCATGTTAATAAACTATTTTATCTGGACCTTTGTAAGATGTCAACCTATCATATAAAATAGCGTTTTGTGTATGAAGCTAAATTATTAATTATTTTGTTTAAGACTGTTTTGTCGTTATATATTCTGGCGCCGAACTGTATAAGGATTGTTCATGATTTATTGGTTCTGCTCTTAAATCACGCAAAGGGAACAAAAATAGTCGCCCTACAGCACGTTTTATTGAACAAACGGCTTTTTGGAAATAGTTTGCCATGTAGAAGGGAAAACATTGACAAATATGATTTCATGTCGATTCCCTTATGATTTGCATGTTTAAATGTTCCTTTTCGTATGATTAAATTTAAACAAATAGAGCGTGTTATTCTGTAAGGTGTCGTATTTTTTACGCGACATGCGCCAAAATAAGTTATTTATCAGCGAAAACCTTCCACTGAAGCTATTAAATTAATGATTTTCTTTGGGAAATTTTAGTTTATTCATTATATTGTACTTCCGGAGCTTTGTGAGCTTTGTGAGTTATTTATTTTTAAACTAAATTGTTTATATATTGTTTTAGTATTATGTATATATATGTAAATTACGTTATGATATATGTTGAGAATCGCAATATATAAAACGACATGTAGAGAAGTGGGTAAAGAGAAAGGCCTGTATAGTGTGATTGGACATACCGATAAAACGTCTGTTTAAAAGATAAATAAGCAAAGAGATAAAAGTATATCTCGGACTTTATCTCCACAATTTTGTAACAATTTCTTTTTTAAAATGTCGCGGCAGCAAATTTATACGTTTTAACAAGGGTAAATGGAAACCTCCGAGTACATTTTCTCTTTTATCAAAGAATATATGGGATGTTTTAAGAAATTGAAACAATACAATTTACTTAGCATTGAATATTGTTTTTGTCCAGATTAGTTACATGCTTGCATGTAATAAATGTATCGCACGCATTATTTCATTCTTTCATAATCATAACAAAAACTTATGCTAGACGCAAATTAACACCACAAATGTTAGAACACGAGCTCTAGTCATTGGGGTTTAAATGAGTCTAACTCTGTTTGTTATATAGCCTCAGGTTTTTTAATACTGCTTAATTTATTCATTAACATGTCGTCTCTACTTCCAACATCGCAATTAACTATCAAATTATATAACTTCAAACATCCTTCGTTCAATGTTAGCAATTGTTACCAAGTAGTTTCCTTTTTCTTTGCTTACATTCTTAAAACGATTTTTAAATAATATGTGGTTAGAAAAAAATATTATTTTTATCGATCCACAAAAATGCGAAGTCGGTTAGCGGTAAGCCTGATGATATAACATTTGCAGTGATAGTTTTGGTGAAAAAAACCTGTTTATGCGCGTAAATTTTTAACAGAACATTAACTGTTTAACTTACTCTTGGTTGTAAGACATAGCATTAACTCACAATTATAACGTATTGTAACATGTGTAACCGATAAAATCGACAGAAGAATAACACAACTGGCATACTTTCAGTATTATAATTGCAGATGACCGGAATTAAATTATTTGAAGTAGTACTGATACGTTTTGGTGCAACATATGCGTTTGGTAGTTGGCGAATATACAAATATCAACAAAAGTAAAGCATATTGAATAAAAATCAATCAAATGGGATTATCTTAAGGTATTAGAAAAATACACATTTGTCGCTTAGAATTGGTTAACATTCACTAAATGTTAACGGTATTTCTAAGTCATAACTAATTTGCAATGAGGTATCAACAATAAAATGGAAAGCCTTTATTAAATTTATATAAACTAAACTATAAATCTTACTTTCTAAAACGATTGTCAGACCTTTAAATTGTTTTCAAGGAAAAAGGTCTAGATAATTTGTTTGATAGATAGTTTTATTTAATAAAGCGCCTGAATTGACAAATGCAATTATCCTAGTCATATTACATGGCATCATTTATGTAAATAAACAAATTAACTACTTTAACGACAATAATTCAATTTTCACTTTTAAAAGCACAGAATCGTTCATGTGAGCTCAAAAAACATTTTAACAACTGCGTTGTCAACTAGAGCGAAAGTAAACTAGTGACACTGATTAATGCATATAAGGCAATCGATGATAGAAAATATCTTAAAATTAGATTTTACTTCTTCGTGTAATCATGGGGTATAATAGAATATAATAAAAGTGTGACCAATACTGATGATTTGTTCTAAGCTAGTTGCGCACAAAAGTTGACGTAATTGACTAGCATATTTTTTTTATATTTTTTCCATGTTGGAAATGTTCCTGTTAGTTTCTAAACCTTCATTTTTTTAATTATAATAGCTTTTGAAATATATCGCTCACCACTTTTTGATATAATTGTAAAATAATAATAAGCTTGGTAAATGCCATTGTCATATTAACAAAAATAATGCATTTAAACTCAAGCTTCAAGTATTTATTAATTTCCTAGCTTGCCGAGACTTCTAGTTAAAAGTGTTAAACGGTAAATGTTCATGTTATATGTTCTTTTTATGTGTTCGTTATATATTTGTGTTAAAAATTCAGCGAGTAAAAATCAAGAATCAACAGTTAACTATCTAAAGTTATAATTCTTAAAAGTTAAATTTCATTTATGCATCCATTGTTCAATACATCCAGCTTTTGTCCTTTCGCTAACAATTCAAAAATAAATATAATAAAAATTCTGAAAATCGGTTGTTCTAATAGTATTTCAATTATCAGCAAATTATTTTTTTCTTCAAAAATAATTTAACTGTATTTAGTCTGCTCTTTAATGATTCAAGTTGCATTTCGTTGTCCGAAATATTGCAATTTAAACAACATGATAACATACATATTTTACATTCTATTTTATATATGAAAAATAATTTGATATGATTCAAGCTGCCTTAGATTTATATCTATCTATCAATTTATATATGCTGCAGATTTTGTAATATGTAAAGCTTACGATAATTTATTGATATTGATTCGTTCAGCAACAGATAAATCATGTCATACGTAAAATTAAGAACCAGCGAGTGTTTATACTTCGGGGTACGTGCATTTACAACAGTTAAATCAGTGTTATAAAAATACTGCATTTTTGTTGGCGTTGACAGCAAAATGTAAAACAAAATCAATTTAAGCATATACTGACCGATACATTTTAGATATTTTTATTTATTTGTGAAATATATCTGCCTAATTTTTGGCGAGCAATATTTATTGATGCTGGCCCCTATATGCATTTCTTTCCAAATATTGATCTCTTCATAAACGCTTTGAAGGAAAGCCATCTAATAGCTTTTAGCGTATCAATTTTGAAAACGTTTATGTAATATTGCAGATATATATCAGATATATCTTAATTTGATTCAAAATATAAACAGTTTAAGTCAATCAGATATATATGTTTGATCTTAGGTTTCCTTTTAAAGCTAGATATTTTCTTTAATGTTTATCGAATACATATAGCTTCTTTCCAGTATTTAAAATTGTTTTATATCGGTTTTAAAGGTTTGCATTCTAGACAACTACAAATATAGTTTACACTTATACAGTGTGTGTTGTGTGTGTTTGTTTGTGTGTGTGTGTTTGTGTGTGTGTGTGCATCGTAGATATAAGTTCATCGTCAACGAGTACCTTAATGTAAATTAATCAGTAGATTTCAGATACACACAATTCCCACAATATAGAAGAAGTTAGATGTACGGTCGAAGACTATTTGTTCTCTAACACCTGGTCGATATTATCATCCTCAAATAGTTTACTGCATAGCCCTCACATGCCATTGAAGACAAAACAACCGATGATCTGGAAAGAAGAAAGATTTTGCAAATGCAAATTTGATGTTAAAATTTCTCAAAAGTTTCATATTCGTAGTATTTCCTCAAAGAAATGTGTATTCCTTAAGTCAGATTATTTCTCTTCATAAAACGATTGTTTTAAAGTCTTATACACCGCTTTCAAACGAATAGGTATCATAATTAAGCTAAAATAACTAAAATTACTGTCAGTTTCTTTGAAACTTCGGGTTTGCGGTTCAAATGCAAGTATGCATAACGATTTTAGGTAAAAAGAAATAACAAAGTGTTTGTTCCAAATGGACATTTACACTAAGTCATAGACAGCATCACTGGGGAAGTACAAGATGCTATATATGTGGAATTCCCGTGACTGCCGATAGCTAAAGTGCCAATTACCATTACAATGTTACTATATCACAGTGTCCATTCTTACCATTTGATATTTTTTGCATGTGAACCAAGATTTTTGTTTGTTTGAGCTTTGTTAGTTTTGTTTACTGACAGAATGATGATCTGTAAGGCCTATAATAGCTATAAATACCAAGAAGACAGACATCCTCAATTATAAAAATATAACCGCCGACGCAACCGGTCTGCTAAAAGCCCTTCTAACAAAACTAGTTCGTCCAACTAGCCACCTGGGGATAGATCTTGGGAGTTTATGTCGTAGATTCTCTCTGGGAATGAAGCTTACGAGGCAGTTTACAGATAAACTGAGTAGCTAAATACTACTAGGATGCAAGTGATGAAATTCGTCTGGGCTTCGTGTCCTTCATAAGGTGAATCGCCTTCGCTTTTTATTATTGGACTTTTATTTTATTTAATTTAGTCATCGAGCAAATGACGCTATTAGAAGTCACAACCAATAGTTAAACGTTTTCGATTTTGTTTTCTTGTGTTAATTGGGAGTATTTTAATACCATGTTTCTCCTGCCACTCAAACTCAAAACGTAGATCAGCTCAAGTGTCAATAAAAGAAGACACTTAGATCTTTGTAAGCAGATATAGTGCTGCCTTCACTGTGTATAGCATGCCGTGACACCGGGCCAGCCAGTCGTGGAACGACCCTTATATTTGCTTGAGCGTTATCAAGGGAGCTATGCCACTACCATTTTAAACTACTTTGGTATGTCGCGGCCCTGTATCGAAGCAGGGGTCTCTCGTACCTTGAGCCGACGCTCTACCGAGTGCGCTAACAGGTCCTGTCATTTATACTGTAGTGGTTAAATGTTATTTTTGTTCTAGAAACTCAATAAAAATCAAAACATGGGGAATAGATATATATACGCATGCATACCTATGAAGTGTAATTTTGTAAATGCTGTATAGAGCCGACCAGAGATAGTAAGCAACGCCGGTCCCATCCTGGAGGCGCCCGCCTTTTGTCTTGATCTGTGCACCTTTGCATCCGTATTCTCTCTGTAGCACTTTTTGTGATATTTTGGGCAGGTCATAGTAACACTTTCCGTCAGGATGTCACCAAAACAAGCAACGGGTGCTAATAGCCAGGAAGCTTCCCTCTTGAAAGCTTCTTGAATTTCCTACATCCAAATTATTAGTTAATCACGTCGGGCATCTACTCGTGCGTACACAATTCTGCTTTTCATTTTACATTGAAAGTTGTACTTATATAATACATGAAGACATACGAACAATAACATGAAATAAAACGACGAAACAGAAACATGTCTACGTCAGCTTCCGGTTATTTAGCTTAAATAGACCCACGTCCAAACAACCATGGCCACATCATCTTGAAAGTACCATTTCTTGCCGGATCACCGAAGGTAAGCAACGTCGAGCCGGGTTATAACTGGACTAGATAACAACCCGCGAATACCAAGGCTGCACACTGTTTTGTTTTACTTCACGTGATTTTTTTTAAAATTTCATGTCATTTCTTTTTTACACGAAATAAAGATGACGTTTAGTGCTAAAATAAAGGGGTAACATTTATTAAAATACACTAATTAATTGAATTTTGACAAATATCCTTTTGTACATGCAGTGATTGGTATAAACACAACCGATCAGAGATGTTAAGCATGGCCAGTCCCGGTAAGGACTCGGATAGATGACCGCCTATCTGTGCCTTTTTGGCTACCGCTTTCATATGGAATACCCACTGAAATTGGTATACGGGGAAGTCTGTTTTGCAGACTTTTGTAACCCTGATAAAATACGGGTCCTAGAAAGGTAAACGGCGTTCTAGTTCTATTTATTTTCATATTTAATTTTGTGTGTCTGTATCTTTTTTATGCAAACACGACAGAAAACAGAATATTTTGATAATTTCTTTTTGTTATTAACAATTTTAAACATTTAACGTATATGAACCTGGAGACACTGTACGTCTTCAATGCTCGGACTGCATGTAAACAAACTGAGATTATCTCAGCAGAATATGTTCAGACTAATCATTACTCCTTTAGACCCAGATTTTTTAAATTGCATTATTCCACACAAATAAAATTAAAATATTGCTTTTCATAATAAGTCGGTTTGATATTTTGTAGTATTTCAGTCAATATTGAATGACATACTACCTTTCACTTGACAGCAGCTGTTTGTTAAGTTGTATTGTTAATGTCAGTTCACTGTGTTATCATAAATCACTACAGTAAATACTTACGTAATAACATTGCTCTTGTTACAACATTAGGTATCCGATTGTTCTGTTTTTTACTGTTTATTTCAGTTTGTCTTCATTCATTTCACTTTAAATGTGTGAAGTGGGTTATGTGAAGGAAATAACAAACATTGTTCTTTGTATAACTTAGATGTGTTCAAACAAGACAACTTTGAAAAATAGAAAAAGGATACCGAGAATGAAAAAACATACCACTAACCTATTAAAAGGTGTAGGTTTTGCTATTTTTTTATTTATTTACTATTCATTTACATTATACATATTTTGTTCTGAGTTTTATAGTATACTAACAACTTTTAAATACAAACATGTCAAGCATCCTCGTGGGCATAAGAACGTCTGCATTCCTTTTACAGTGTACGTTGTACTTATATAAGGCACCAAAATCGTCATACAACAACAAAAAGCAAATAAAAGACGAAATAAAAATATATACACGTCAACTTCTTGCTGTTAAGCTTAAATAGACCGATTTCCAAACGTTCAGTATCTAAAATAATAGTATGCTATAAATCCGGTTCTCGTTCGATCTCCCGTTAGTACTACGATGGATGGCCGCCTTGAAATATATGGGAACCGTCTGAAAAAACAAAATGTTTAATTAATAAGAATACATTTTTACGACTAAAAAGTGGTATTCGACATTTTGTTTATATAAAAAACATGTTTTATTAATCCCCCCCCCCCTATTTATAGAAAATGTACCATTATTTCTGAAAAAAATTCGTAAATTTAATCAGGTAAACACAATTTCGAATAAAGCCGCAATTGTTATCTTCTGCAAAAATCAATTGTGGAAAAATGCTGTTTGTTCGTGCTTTACCAGTCCACAAATAAGTACGATCGGGATTTTTTACCTAAAAATAGATACATGTTCCGACGTCAGAGCCCTTTTGCCGAATGATAACCTCGCAAGAACTCAGAACAAAGTGGTCACGTGTTTTAAATGTTCCAAAATAGCTTACCGTGCAGCGTGGCTTACTAGTCAACACATGTTCGTAATAAAAAGTGTGATGTTATCTTTTACTTTTTTACCAAACATGTATTCATAAGAATTGTTATTTGGCTGTTTTAAAGGATGACATGGTCCAAACAATGAATATCACATTGAAAACAGATATATTTCTAAATAGCATCCTCATCACTTGCTGTGAATTTTAAAATCTGACCTCAACGTTGCTTGAGGCTGATCTCCGACCCAACCTCAAAGTTTTATAACCGTAGGCCCAGATTAATATCAACTACCGATTTGTGAAAGGTTTACATTAAATATTGTTCAGATGATCAAAGATTTATCCGTTTTAATTCGGTCTCTTATTTCAATTCCTTAGACTGAAGTTTCAATTCTACAGACAGTTTTATTTCCTGCAACTTTATGGCTAATATATCACATCAAGGTAAATATTTCAGGGAACAGGCATATGAATGGGTGACAAATCTTGTTTCTAATGTTCATTGACTAAGCGTCAAAGTCATGCATTATAGCTTCAAAATTGAGCGAATGACTTAATTCATTTGCACACTTCATGCATTTTGTTCTTGTATGATTTCTATTCCTATTAAATTTTTTGCGATGCATCTGCTTTTCTTTCTGACGATTACGTTGAATTTAAAACTTTGAATACGAAAATATGATCCATATATTAAAACTTGAAATGGCACAACACAAAGGCGTTCAATTGCCAGTCAGCTGCAGGGCGACGAGATATCACGTATATTACGTTATGGGCGCAAACCCAGCAGTATCTTCTTTGGAACCCAACCGTAAACGCTTTAAAGCATTGGTTCATTAACAAGGTCTAGGTATTTCTGCGACGGAAAACTCCGAATTAAGTCCGTGCAGTAATAAATCATTTATTTATTTATTAATCTACGATAGCAAATATTTATCACCTTTGAAGGGTCATGGTAAACTATTTATTTCTTATCAAACTTTGTATGACCTTGATTAAAATCCGAAATTGTCGCTTTCTGTATAAATGTATATGTCTATGTTTTAACGATGTTTGCTACATGTATTGTATTTAAGATGAGCAAGTGTTTAGTATTTAGGAGAGACGAATATAAGAACTGAAACTGAATTTTCAAATAGATCTAAATCGTTCATTTAATAGTGTTTTTAATGGATTAAATATCTATTTAAAATATTACCATTAAAAATATAAGGTATATGGGTCTAAAAATCACCTGCACGTAAACACCTCGAACGAACGTTGCGTCTATCTTTTATTAGGCGTGTAGAACATGTTATAAACTTCTGACAAATGTAGGTTTTACTCCTGGGCTCTTTACTAGACTGCAGTAAAGTCTTGAGCAGTTCTTCTAAACTGAGGCGTTAGTTCCAATTGAACATGAATTCATGTCTTAATGTTTATTGTTAAATATTTGTGACATCTGCTGGTCAGCGTGATATTTATACATAAGTAATATATGATGTTTAGACACAGTAATTAATTTAGTTAAGACCGTGCGACAGTTATACCAACTTACACACTGCAGCTCATAAGTTAAAATTAAAAGATGAAGTTACCCAAATTATTATTGGATACAGCGAAGTTGTTTATAATGTATTTATTTCAAAATTGACCACGCTAATAAAATGTTTGTAAAATATATGGACCCACCAACAATCTGACTGTTGCATAAATATGCTTTTCAAATGAATCAGATATAATGCTGCCCTCATTTTGAAAACATAGAAATGAACACTGGGTATGATGCCATAATTAAAACATTATCCCTCAAATTCGCTTGACCGTTTGCAATATATCTGAACTAGTACCATTTCTGCGACTTTTGTATGTGGCCATCAGCGACTGTAAAAGCGGCATAACGAAACTTGAGCCGACGAACAGTTATTTCTTTACCAGATGTTTGCACTACAACAAATAGATATCACTTACAAAGTTCCACCCAAAAATGCTTACCTTATACCAAATGCTTAGAATAGCCATTACTCAAAATGCAAAATATAACAAATCGCCGAATGTGCTTTGATCGGTTGAAAGGCCCTAGGCAAACACTGATTAAATGTATTAACCACACGGGTATGTGGAAAACAAAAAAGATACCCACCTGTCTTAAAGCAGCAAAGTTGTACTATATTAATATTTGCATATAAATTATGGCTTAAGCTGAAATATTGCTGATATGTAATGCAATGCTGCTGTTGACTTTGCTATTGATCAATGAACTAACATGCTTATGTTCAAATCGCATTCACATTAAAGAATTAACGATTTGTACCATTTGTTTGATGGCAGCGACGACAAACATTTACCAATTGTGACGAATCGCAGATAGGCAAGCTAAGTGTCAATAGAAACAGATGTTAGTAAATTGCCATGTTTCATTAGGTCAGTGATGCACGTAAATACATATTCTGTGAAATATCTTAACTTATAAAGGGCATGTTGTCTTCGCATAAACAAGAACACACTTTTTTGTGTAACGAATGCAATCATTTTATAACGGTACAGTTAACCGATCAAACAATTCTGTAGATATTTCATTTTTAATGACCATTACAAACACACGGAAAGCTATGTAAATATAGGTTTAAGTTTGCACGTAACACTCTGTCTGCTTTGTATTTGTTAGAACAGTACACACATAGATATTTGATATTCGTCGTACAAAACAACCTTGTGTAACTATAAAATATCTCGACAGATCTCGTTTACGGTTGCTAAAAAGATGCCTCTGATATAAGGATATAACATTATTTCTTCATCTTGTAGTAGACGAGTGATTTAAAATTATAATCTCAGACAGAATACATTTTTGGAGGTATATGGTTAACTTAAAATACAACAGTGACAGGCACATATATAGGCAGGAAATGAAAAAAATAAAATTGCCCGTACTTATATGCAAATTTTTGATTTTAAAGTATACGTTAAGTTTATTTATGTCAAGATTTTTTATTTTATACCGAGATGGTACTTTCAAAAAGAGCGTTTAAGATAAAAAAGCCAGTGAAATAACCATTTTGTCAGCATTTTAATATCACCTTCAAAATGTTAATATTCCAATTCCTTGAATTATATTTAACAATAATAACACGATTTTTTAAATTCATGGGTTAATGAACTAGGTTATCGTATTATACCTACCTACATGTGGTTCGTAGAGCTAAATCATGGCAAGAACAGTATCACTTTCGAATATAATTTTCTTTACCCATAACTTGCTAGAACTCTGTAATGTTTCTAGGAAGTATATATGTTTGAGCAACTGCGATAAAATATAATAGAATCGAGTTGTAAAGACACCTAAACAGACACTCACAAACTAGAAGTAGCAGATTAGGAAAATATATATTTGCGCTTATTTTGATAATTATTAGCAAAACATCTCAAGGAGCAAGTATAGTCATTATAGCGACGTCCAGCTTTTTGGTGGAGGAAGACCCAAAACAAATGTCTGAGTATACCCTCAGCTGGTGGACCTTCAAATATTTAAGTCCGTCACCCAAAACGGGACTGAAACCCAGCAGTGATAGGCGTAACAGACAGAAGAATATCTCTATGGTACGGGCGCCCTTTGGCGTTTACTTCTGGTAACATACAAGTAAAATAAAACAAGGATATATCTTTTTCAACGCAGTAACATTAAAACGCATAAAACCTTACTTTCAAAATTGCAATTAACACATAAATAGAAAACTTTTGATATTAAAACCACGCCCTCATTCGTTTGTTAACAATACGGTTGTGTAATCGTTTGCTAAATACCCTGCAATTGTTAAAGATCTTATACATAAATTTATATACGGCAAATGATGACAGAAAAGACTGTCATTTAGTAAAGATGAAAAATGATAGCAGGGGGTATATTTGGATGTTATTAATGTTTGATTAGTGAGTGATTGCTATAGCTAGTATTTATGAGTATTTATAATGGTAATTAATGATGATTAGCCTTGAATTACTATTTTTCATGTTAATAAACTATTTTATCTGGACCTTTGTAAGATGTCAACCTATCATATAAAATAGTGTTTTGTGTATGAAGCTTAATTATTAATTATTTTGTTTAAGACTGTTTTGTCGTTATATATTCTGGCGCCGAACTGTATAAGGATTGTTCATGATTTATTGGTTCTGCTCTTAAATCACGCAAAGGGAACAAAAATAGTCGCCCTACAGCACGTTTAATTGAACAAACGGCTTTTTTTAAATAGTTTGCCATGTAGAAGGGAAAACATTGACAAATATGATTTCATGTCGATTCCCTTATGATTTGCATGTTTAAATGTTCCTTTTCGTATGATTAAATTTAAACAAATAGAGCGTGTTATTCTGTAAGGTGTCGTATTTTTTACGCGACATGCGCCCAAATAAGTTATTTATCAGCGAAAACCTTCCACTGAAGCTATTAAATTATTGATTTTCTTTGGGAAATTTTAGTTTTATTCATTATCTTGTACTTCCGGAGCTTTGTGAGCTTTGTGAGTTATTTATTTTTAAATTAAATTGTTTATATATTGTTTTAGTATTATATATATATATATATATATATATATATATATATATATATATATATATATATATATATATATATATATATATATATATATATATATATATATATATATATGTAAATTAAGTTATAATATATGTTGAGAATTGCAATATATAAAACGACATGTAGAGAAGTGGGTAAGGAGAAAGGCATGTATAGTGTGATTGGACATACCGATAAAACGTCTGTTTAAAAGATAAATAAGCAAAGAGATAAAAGTATATCTCGGACTTTATCTCCTCAATTTTGTAACAATTTCTTTTTTAAAATGTCGCGGCAGCAAATTTATATGTTTTAACAAGGGTAAATGGAAACCTCCGAGTACATTTTCTCATTTATCAAAGAATATATGGGATGTTTTAAGAAATTGAAACAATACAATTTACTTAGCATTGAATATTGTTTTTGTCCAGATTAGTTACATGCTTGCATGTAATAAATGTATCGCACGCATTATTTCATTCTTTCATAATCATAACAAAAACTTATGCCAGATGCAAATTAACACCACGAATGTTAGAACACGAGATCTAGTCGTTTGGGTTTAAATGAGTCTAACTCTGTTTGTTATATAGCCTTAGGTTTTTAATACTGCTTAATTTATTCATTAACATGTCGTCTCTACTTCCAACATCGCAATTAACTATAAAATTATATAACTTCAAACATCCTTCATTCAATGTTAACAATTGTTACAAAGTAGTTTCCTTTTTCTTTGCTTACATTCTTAAAACGATTTTTAAATAATATGTGGTTAGATAAAAAAATATTTTTATCGATCCACAAAAATGCGAAGTCGGTAAGCGGTAAGCCTGATGATATAACATTTGCAGTGATCGTTTTGGTGAAAAAAACCTGTTTATGCGCGTAAATTTTTAACATAGAATATTAACTGTTTAACTTACTCTTGGTTGTAAGACATAGCATTAACTCATAATTATAACGTATTGTAACATGTGTAACCGATAAAATCGACAGAAGAATAACACAACTGGCATACTTTCAGTATTATAATTGTAGATGACCGGAATTAAATGATTTGAAGTAATACTGATACGTTTTGGTGCAACATATGCGTTTGGTAGTTGGCGAATATACAAATATCAACAAAAGTGAAGCATATTGAATAAAAATCAATCAAATGGGATTATCTTAAGGTATTAGAAAAATACACATTTGTCGCTTAGATTTGGTTAACATTCACGAAATGTTAACGGTATTTCTAAGTCATAACTAATTTGCAATGAGGTATCAACAATAAAATGGAAAGCCTTTAATAAACTTATATAAACTTAACTATAAATCTCACTTTCTAAAGCGATTGTCAGACCTTTAAATTGTTTTCAAGGAAAAAGGTCTAGATAATTTGTTTAGTAGATAGTTTTATTAAATAAAGCGCCTGAATTGACAAATGCACTTATCCTAGTCATATAACATGGCATCATTTATGTAAATAAACAAATTAACTACTTTAACGACAATTATTCAATTTTCACTTTTAAAAGCACAGAATCGTTCATGTGAGCTCAAAAACATTTTAACAACTGCGTTGTCAACTAGAGCGAAAGTAAACTAGTGACACTGATTAATGCATATAAGGCAATCGATGATAGAAAATATCTTAAAATTAGATTTTACTTCTTCGTGTAATCATGGGGTATAATAGAAAGTAATAAAAGTGTGACCAATACTGTTGATTTGTTCTAAGCTAGTTGCGCACAAAAGTTGACGTAATTGACTAGCATATTTTTTTTATATTTTTCCATGTTGGAAATGTTCCTGTTAGTTTCTAAACCTTCATTTTTTTAATTATAATAGCTTTTGAAATATATCGCTCACCACTTTTTGATATAATTGTAAAATCATAATAAGCTTGGTAAATGCCATTGTCATATTAACAAAAATAATGCATTTAAACTCAAGCTTCAAGTATTTATTAATTTCCTAGCTTGCCGAGACTTCTAGTTAAAAGTGTTAAACGGTAAATGTTCATGTTATATGCTCTTTGTATGTGTTCGTTATATATTTGTGTTAAAAATTCAGCGAGTAAAAATCAAGAATCAACAGTTAACTATCTAAAGTTATAATTCTTAAAAGTTAAATTTCATTTATGCATCCATTGTTCAATACATCCAGCTTTTGTCCTTTCGCTAACAATTCAAAAATAAATATAATAAAAATTCTGAAAATCGGTTGTTCTAATAGTATTTCAATTATCAGCAAATTCTTTTTTTCTTCAGAAATAATTTAACTGTATTTCGTCTGCTCTTTAATGATTCAAGTTGCATTTCATTGTCCGAAATATTGCAATTTAAACAACATGATAACATACATATTTTACATTCTAGTTAATATATGAAAAATAATTTGATATGATTCAAGCTGCCTTAGTTTTATATCTATCTATCAATTTATATATGCTGCAGATTTTGTAATATGTAAAGCTTACGATAATTTATTGATATTGATTCGTTCAGCAACAGATAAGTCATGTCATACGTAAAATTAAGAACCAGCGAGTGTTTATACTTCGGAGTACGTGCATTTACAACAGTTAAATCAGTGTTATAAAAATACTGCATTTTTGTTGGCGTTGACAGCAAAATGTAAAACAAAATCAATTTAAGCATATACTGACCGATACATTTTAGATATTTTTATTTATTTGTGAAATATATCTGCCTAATTTTTGGCGAGCAATATTTATTGATGCTGGCCCCTATATGCATTTCTTCCCAAATATTGATCTCTTCATAAACGCTTTGAAGGAAAGCCATCTAATAGCTTTTAGCGTATCAATTTTGAAAACGTTTATGTTATATTGCAGATATATATCAGATATATCTTAATTTGATTCAAACTATAAACAGTTTAAGTCAATCAGATATATATGTTTGATCTTAGGTTTCCTTTTAAAGCTAGATATTTTCTTTAATGTTTATCGCATACATATAGCTTCTTTCCAGTATTTAAAACTGGTTTTATATCGGTTTTAAAGGTTTGCATTCTAGACAACTACAAATATAGTTTACACTTATACAGTGTGTGTTGTGTGTGTTTGTGTGTGTGTGTGTTTGTGTGTGTGTGCATCGTAGATATAAGTTCATCGTCAACGAGTACCTTAAGGTAAATTAATCAGTAGATTTCAGATACACACAATTCCCACAATATAGAAGAAGTTAGATGTACGGTCGAAGACTATTTGTTCTCTAACACCTGGTCGATATTATCATCCTCAAATAGTTTACTGCATAGCCTTCACATGCCATTGAAGACAAAACAACCGATGATCTGGAAAGAAGAAAGATTTTGCAAATGCAAATTTGATGTTAAAATTTCTCAAAAGTTTCATATTCGTAGTATTTCCTCAAAGAAATGTGTATTCCTTTAGTCAGATTGTTTCTCTTCATAAAACGATTGTTTTAAAGTCTTATACACCGCTTTCAAACGAATAGGTATCATAATTAAGCTAAAATAACTGTCAGTTTCTTTGAAACTTCGGGTTTGCGGTTCAAATGCAAGTATGCATAACGATTTTAGGTAAAAAGAAATAACAAAGTGTTTGTTCCAAATGGACATTTACACTAAGTCATAGACAGCATCACTGGGGAAGTACAAGATGCTATATATGTGGAATTCAGCGGTTCCCGTGACTGCCGATAGCTAAAGTGCCAATTACCATTACAATGTTACTATATCACAGTGTCCATTCTTACCATTTGATTTTTTTTGCATGTGAACCAAGATTTTTGTTTGTTTTAGCTTTGTTAGTTTTGTTTACTGACAGAATGATGATCTGTAAGGCGTATACTAGCTATAAATACCAAGAAGACAGACATCCTCAATTATAAAAATATAACCGCCGACGCAACCGGTCAGCTAAAAGCCCTTCTAACAAAACTAGTTCGTCCAACTAGCCACCTGGGGATAGATCTTGGGAGTTTATGTCGTAGATTCTCTCTGGGAATGAAGCTTACGAGGCAGTTTACAGATAAACTGAGTAGCTAAATGCTACTAGGATGCAAGTGATGAAATTCGTCTGGGCTTCGTGTCCTTCATAAGGTGAATCGCCTTCGCTTTTTATTATTGGACTTTTATTTTATTTATTTTAGTCATCGAGCAAATGACGCTATTAGAAGTCACAACCAATAGTTAAACGTTTTCGATTTTGTTTTCTTGTGCTAATTGGGAGTATTTTAATACCATGTTTCTCTTGCCACTCAAACTCAAAACGTAGATCAGCTCAAGTGTCAATAAAAGAAGACACTTAGATCTTTGTAAGCAGATATAGTGCTGCATTCACTGTGTATAGCATGCCGTGACACCGGGCCAGCCAGTCGTGGAACGACCCTTATATTTGCTTGAGCGTTATCAAGGGAGCTATGCCACTACCATTTTAAACTACTTTGGTATGTCGCGGCCCTGTATCGAAGCAGGGGTCTCTCGTACCTTTAGCCGACGCTCTACCGAGTGCGCTAACAGGTCCTGTCATTTATACTGTAGTGGTTAAATGTTATTTTTGTTCTAGAAACTCAATAAAAATCAAAACATGGGGAATAGATATATATACGCATGCATACCTATGAAGTGTAATTTTGTAAATGCTTGTATAGAGCCGACCAGAGATAGTAAGCAACGCCGGTCCCATCCTGGAGGCGCCCGCCTTTTGTCTTGATCTGTGCACCTTTGCATCCGTATTCTCTCTGTAGCACTTTTTGTGATATTTTGGGCAGGTCATAGTAACACTTTCCGTCAGGATGTCACCAAAACAAGCAACGGGTGCTAATAGCCAGGAAGCTTCCCTCTTGAAAGCTTCTTGAATTTCCTACATCCAAATTATTAGTTAATCACGTCGGGCATCTACTCGTGCGTACACAATTCTGCTTTTCATTTTACATTGAAAGTTGTACTTATATAATACATGAAGACATACGAACAATAACATGAAATAAAACGACGAAAAAGAAACATGTCTACGTCAGCTTCCGGTTATTTAGCTTAAATAGACCCACGTCCAAACAACCATGGCCACATCATCTTGAAAGTACCATTTCTTGCCGGATCACCGAAGGTAAGCAACGTCGAGCCGGGTTATAACTGGACTAGGTAACAACCCGCGAATACCAAGGCTGCACACTGTTTTGTTTTACTTCACGTGATTTTTTTTAAAATTTCATGTCATTTCTTTTTTACACGAAATAAAGATGACGTTTAGTGCTAAAATGAAGGGGTAACATTTATTAAAATACACTAATTAATTGAATTTTGACAAATATCCTTTTGTACATGCAGTGATTGGTATAAACACAACCGATCAGAGATGTTAAGCATGGCCAGTCCCGGTAAGGACTCGGATAGATGACCGCCTATCTGTGCCTTTTTGGCTACCGCTTTCATATGGAATACCCACTGAAATTGGTATACGGGGAAGTCTGTTTTGCAGACTTTTGTAACCCTGATAAAATACGGGTCCTAGAAAGGTAAACGGCGTTCTAGTTCTATTTATTTTCATATTTAATTTTGTGTGTCTGTATCTTTTTTATGCAAACACGACAGAAAACAGAATATTTTGATAATTTCTTTTTGTTATTAACAATTTTAAACATTTAACGTATATGTACCTGGAGACACTGTACGTCTTCAATGCTCGGACTGCATGTAAACAAACTGAGATTATCTCAGCAGAATATGTTCAGACTAATCATTACTCCTTTAGACCCAGATTTTTTAAATTGCATTATTCCACGCGAATAAAATTAAAATATTGCTTTTCATAATAAGTCGGTTTGATATTTTGTAGTATTTCAGACAATATTGAATGACATACTACCTTTCACTTGACAGCAGCTGTTTGTTAAGTTGTATTCTTAATGTCAGTTCACTGTGTTATCATAAATCACTGTAGTAAATACTTACGTATTAACATTGCTCTTGTTACAACATTAGGTATCCGATTGTTCTGTTTTTTACTGTTTATTTCAGTTTGTCTTCATCCATTTCACTTTAAATGTGTGAAGTGGGTTATGTGAAGGAAATAACAAACATTGTTCTTTGTATAACTTAGATATGTTCAAACAAGACAAATTTGAAAAATAGAAAAAGGATACCGAGAACGAAAAACATACCACTAACCTAATAAAAGGTGTAGGTTTTGCTATTTATTTTATTTTATTTATTTACTATTCATTTACATTATACATATTTTGTTCTGAGTTTTATAGTATACTAACAACTTTTAAATACAAACCATATTTTTGAAATATAATTTTGTTACTTGCTCCCATAATGCTTTGACCTGTTTAAATATTTCAGTTTTGGAGTCACCTTTGATGCACATCGACGACTTTTCTTGACTACGTCTCTGTTCCTTTTTGTAGATTTATTTCTTGTGGTATTTTTGGCCAGGACATACATAGTCCTTACGTCAGTATATCCCTTAAACCTACAATTTGCAACAGATGCTAATTGCCAGGAAGCCTCCCAGTCGAATTCAAAAGATCCAAAAACTAAGTAAACATGTCAAGCATCCTCTTGGGCATAAGAACGTCTGCATTCCTTTTATAAAGCATATAAAAGACGAAATAAAAAATATACACGCCAACTTCCGGCTGTTAAGCTTAAATAGACCGATTTCCAAACGTTCAGTATCTACAATAATAGTATGCTATAAATTTGGTTCTCGTTCGATCTCCCGTTAGTACTACGATGGATGGCCGCCTTGAAATATATGGGAACCGTCTGAAAAAACAAAATGTTTAATTAATTAGAATACTTTTTTACGACTTAAAAGTGGTATTCAACATTTTGTTAATATAAAAAACATGTTTTATTAATTCCCCCTAACCCCCCTATTTATAGAAAATTTACCATTATTTCTGAAAAAAAATCGTAATTCAATCAGGTAAACACAATTTCGAATAAAGCCGCAATTGTTGTCTGCTGCAAAAATCAATTGAGGAAAAATGCTGTTTGTTCGTGCTTTACCAGTCCACAAATAAGTACGATCGGGATTTTTTACTAAAAATAGATACATGTTCCGACGTCAGAGCCCTTTTGCCGAATGATAACTTCGCAAGAATTCAGAACAAAGTGGTCACGTGTTTTAAATGTTTCAAAATAGCTTACCGTGCAGCGTGGCTTACTAGGCATCACATGTTCGTAATAAAAAGTGTGATGTTATCTTTTACTTTTTACCAAAATGTATTAATAAGAATTGTTATTTGGCTGTTTTAAAGGATGAACAATGAATATCACATTGAAAACAGATATATTTCTGCATAGCATCCTCATCACATGCTGTGAATTTTAAAATCTGACCTCACCGTTGCTTGAGGCTGATCTCCGACCCAACCTCAAAGTTTTATAACCGTAGGCCCAGATTAACATCAACTACCGATTTGTGAAAGGTTTACATTAAATATTGTTCAGATGATCAAAGATTTATCCGTTTTAGTTCGGTCTCTTATTTCAATTCCTTAGACTGAAGTTTCAATTCTACAGACAGTTTTATTTCCTGCAACTTTATGGCTAATATATCACATCAAGGTAAATATTTCAAGGAACAGGCATATGAATGAGTGACAAATCTTGTTTCTAATGTTCATTGACTAAGCGTCAAAGACATGCATTATAGCTTCAAAATTGAGCGAATGACTTAATTCATTTGCACACTTCATGCATTGTGTTCTTGTATTATTTAGAAAAAAAAAAAAACATAATAAAAAATTGAGGCGTCGAAAGACTTTTAGAAAAGATGACCAAGTTCATGTATTTATCTTTATCGCAAATACCTCAAGTAACTGTGGTTCTGTTTAAATAACAAACTTCTATATGTAACAAATGTTTATAACTTTTAAGACTAAAATACAATACATTCTGTTAATCAAACTACACACTACGCTTCTGTTTTGTTTGCATTTGGTTATTTAAATGCATCAAAGGCTTATATGATTAGAAAATGTCATAGTTTTTTGTTTTTTATGATCTCATATAGTAACGTATTAACATAACAGATTAAATAATCGACATCACTAAACGTTGATAAATAATAATTACGTTAACGAGTTGGTAGGCATCTTTAGTTACTGATTAATAATATACCAGCATAACGGATGAATTAATCGGCTTCTGTCATTTATATATAATAAAATGAAATCGTCACCAAGTTAGCTTATCCTTACTCAACACGACTTATATCAATAAAACCTTTGATTCACTTTAAGTAATCATGGATGTTTTGAGATGCTTTTAGTTTAAACCGTGGATTATCAAAGATAACCCAAGTCTACACGAAAATAATTCAGGACATTTTTGTCTGTTCACAAAACAAAGGTTATTAACAACTGACATGCTATAGTGCATTATCTTAGATGCTTATCATGGGTTCTGTCTAAAATAATAGAAACTTCAATTCTAGTATGTTTGGCCTTCGTAGTCATGACAACTTAGGAAAAAGAGATGTAAACGAAAGCAAATTGACAACAAAACACAAACGATGACATAAAATTCATGAGCTCATACTTTTAAATGTAAATGTATTTGCTCTAACTTCTTGTAAAAATATAAACCATTTGAAATTCAGATGTCATGAGTGTAATAACGAATACGATTTTGAATATACCTATTGTTATGTACCTACTGCGTTAACAGATAACATCGCTAGAACAAGGGCAAGAATGACAAACTATCAGTATTGTAATTTTAGATGCCCGGGATTTGATTATTTGAAGTGACACACTTTATTCGTGTAAATAATGCGTAGGGCATTGTAAAAATATAAAATTATCAAAATAAAGCATGCTGAACTGAGCAAAAATCAAATCAAGTGGGATGAACTTATGAAAAATTAATTACATATTTGTCACTAAAACCTGGTTAACTTTGACAAATGTTAACGAAAAGTCATAAATCATAACTAATTTGCATTGTGGTAACAACAACTAAATCAAAATCTTAATGCCTTTATATAAACTACACTGTAAATATTAATTCATAAAACGGTTGCTTAGCATTTTAGTTGTTTTAAATGAAAATGTTTAAGATGTTGAATAAAGTGATTAAATTTATGAATGTAATTCTCCTGGTTATCGTACATCGCAGCATTTACAAAAACACAAAAAACTACTTTCACAGCAATTATTAAATTTCCACATTAAGAAGCACAGACTCGTTCGTAAATTTGACCAACTGTGTTGCTATTAAAAACAGTGAAAGAAAGCGAGTTACACTGATTAACCCATATACAGATATCAATGATAGCAAGTGTCTTTAAAATATATTTTATATCTGCATGTTATCAGAGGCTTTATAGAAAGTATTGATGGTGTGATCATGTGGCAAGTATTGATGACAGTTTCTTGCTAAGTAGGCACAGTTTGATGTAAATGGCATTTTTTAATCTTTTCACCTGCTGAACATATCCCTGTTAGTTTGTGAACACTTAACTGTTTTGTCGGAATAGCTTTAAACTACATCACTCACCACTCTTTGGTAAAACAACTTATTAATAAGCTTGCTGAATGTCACTGCCACATATATAGTAATCATGCAACTTAGCTTTTTTATTTATCAAATGTTCGATATAGCCTTAGATAAAAGTTTTTTACTGTAAATATTTATGTTAATTGTTCTTTTTAAATGTTCGTGTCCTATTTGTTAAAATGTTAACAGGTTAAATGTAAAAAACTATCTATAGTTATTATTCTCAAAGGATGAATATCATTAATGCATCAATTGTTTATTAACCGAGTTCTTGTCATTTCGTAAACAATTAAATTATCAATATATCGCGGAAAATCGGTTAAACATTTAATATCAACATTTTTTTAACTTCAGGAATAATTTAATTCTATGTGCTCTTTAATTTGGCAAGCTACATTTTTGTTGTCTTTAATATTGTTTCTTTAACAACCTTCTGATACATTATAAAGTATTCTAATTAAAATATGAAAAATAATTTTATGTTTTGAGCAACATATAAATAATGCCATATCTTGAACTTTAGGATCAGTGAGTTTTTATTAGACAGATTACGTGCATTTGCAAGTGTGAAATAAGTGCTATAAAAAATATTGCTCCATTTTTCTGACGTTGAAAACAAAAATAATCAATAAATTAAAGCACATTCTCATAATTACGTTTGAGATTTTTCTATTGAATTGCGAAATAAATATATTGTAATTTGGTGAGGAATATCTAGGGAGACTGGTACCTATTTGGAAATGCAGCATTTCTATCTTAATATGTATCTCAGCATTAAAGCTTTGAATGATAGCCAACTGATGCTTTTAGCGTATCATTTTAACAAAAAGCCCTCATGTTATTGTACAGAAGCATATCAGACATAAATGAATTGAAGTGAAAATCTAAACGGTTTAAGTCAATCCGTATTTGTTTGATTTATATTTTCGTTTAAAGCTGGATATTTTCTGTTATGTTTATCGCCCATATATAGTTAGTTTTCAGTATTTAAATTTTAGTTTTTTATATGTTTTAAACATAAGACAACTTTCAAAATAGCTCCAGTGTGTGTGTGCATCGTAAATATAAGATCATCGTGAACCACAACCATATTTTAAGTTATATTAATTGATAATATTTTGGATCCGCACAATCCGCACAGTATAAAATATGTAAAAGTGATGGTCGGAGATTATTTCTTCTAAAACACTTATCAATATTATCAACCAAAATATTTTACTATATAGCCCTGACATTATGTTCAAAATAATCTGCAAAACAACCGATGGTCTTGAAAGAAGAAGATTTTCTTGTAACCGAAACGTCAACGTAGTAACGTCTTATAAAAAAACTACGGATTATGCATCATTCTGAAAAAATATTACTGGAGACTGTGACTACTTTTATTGTTATATGTTTGTGGCTGACAAAAATGGGTAATTATAATGATTTTTTTTTATTTGTTCAATGTTGCACAACAGTCTCCCAGCGATTTTCTTATTTGAACACACAGGGACATTTTCCAAATGTAGTGCAGAGTTGTGAAGTGTCTTCGCAGTTGCAAAAATGGTGTTTAAATTTGTCAAAAGTTTAATCATCACATTGCATCCTTGAAAAAAACAGGGTTATTCATTAAGCCTTATTTCTCTTTATAAAAATAAGGTTTTAATGTCTAAAACACCATTCTCAAAGGAAATAAGTATCACAATTAAGCTAAACCACTGCCAGTTTCTTGGTGTTAGGGTTCACAAGCATATATTTCGATCGTGTATACATAATTATTGCTATTATTTTAGTTAAGGAGCAATACCATAGTGTATGTGTTTTTTTTTTTTTTACAAATGGTCATTTTCATTGAGTTATATAAGTAATCATTGGACATTTTATATGCTATAAATATGGAATAATGCGGTTTCTCTATTGAGATTTCTGACAGCTATAGTGTCCATGACAATTACAATATTACTTGCTCAATGGATGCCTATTTACCGTGGGAATTTTTTATTTTGCACGAGGACAGTGTCTGTTTGTTTTTGTTTTGTTAGTTTTGAATACTGACAGTACAATGATCTGTAGAGCGTATTCAGGCTATAAATGACAAGAAGGCAGACATGTTGAATTATATGCTGACGAATAGAACTGATGCTACCGGTCGGTTGTAGCCCTTGTCAGTATAGCAACCTGGGATGGAATATGGGAATTTATGTCGCAGATACTTTACCGTTCATTCTATGCATTCCCTTGGACATGGAGGTCACGAGGTAGTTTTCACGTAAAGTGAGTGCTTAAAAGAAAAAATTGAACTGTGTACAGCATAAACACAGCCGACTATAGTCAAAATTGGTCCCGGCCAGAACTTGGACTTCAACTTGCAGAGATGACGCACACCTTTTTCTTATCCTCATTTCCCCTCCGTATTCCCTTTTTAAAACCTTTTAGGTATATTTTTGGACAGGACATACAGTACTGAAAATCACGAAATTGACAATTTTCCCGTTTCCACTCCGTTTTGTTTCCATTTCAGTTGGAAGCGTTTGCCGCTCCGTTTCCATTCCGCTTCCGTTGCGTTTCCATTTCGGTTTATTCGCTTCCAGCGCTGCATTTCAAACGCTTCCAGCGTTTCTATCGTTTCTTCCGTTTCTATCGTTTCAAGCGTTTCATTTCGCTCCGTTGCGGTTTTGATTAAACAATTTCGTTAATAAATTTCTAAATGTAAAATACTTCCGGTGTGTTTGCATAATGACGAAAGAGGTAAACATTCTAGGGAGAGGAAAAAAATCATCCATCACAAATAAAGGAATCGGTAGTAGATTATTTGCGACGAGGATATTCAGTGTCAGCCATTCAGGGAAATTGCAGACAAAAAATACCCTAAACAAACCAGCGCCTGCACCTAATCCTCAAAATTCAGGGAGTGCAGTATTGAGAAGATGTCTTTATAAAGAACATTAGGATGGAAGGAATGCCAATCGACGACGAAAAGCCACCCACAGACCCGTTACAAGGAAGCACACACGTCAATAAGTGAACATAAGTGCATACCTGCTACAGACGATATCTCTGTTATGCAAACACTGATCCTAAACGATAATAGTTCACAAACACAATTGCAACTCTATCACAATTTTGTCCAAACACGGAATCACCGAAGATAGTCAAATTAAGCACAAATTAAAATTAAAGCTCTCTAAACCGTTTAAGAAGCAATATAACCTTTTGATCCAAACATACAACAAAATTAATATTGTGGTAATTTTGGACGACTTAAATACCATCGAAGTTTTAATTGTTTAACGAGAAATCTCGCGTTGATTCTTTTGATTGGATATGTTATTTTTACGAATTTGTCAATATGACGTTATTTCAACACCTTAACCCAAAGCCCTTACCTGACCTACTTGTCGTCGCCAGACGTCATATGCCGGAATAAACAAACCAGAAATAACTTTTAAATATGGTCCACACACACCCAGTATCCTAATAAAGTAACTTCTCTGTGACGTGTTAATCCGCAAAAAAGGCGTAATAATGATACGATCTTAGAATTCGGACGATGGCACACTCAATTTTTTAAAAATCTTGCCCGCCCCCCACCCCCCGCCGTTTGCCGTTTAACGTCTCGCTGACAGTAACGTGTTATATCCAAGAATTTTAGGAAAGTATTACTCACTACAGTCACATTTCATCGTTAATATGATTATCTCATATAAACATGAACACATGCTGTTTTGCTGATGCAATATTGGAACACGATGGGCGTGGTTGGTATGATAATTAGGGGAAAACTAGCGTAAACACTAAGTCAGTTAGATTCCAAATAGAGAAACCTACATTGAAATAGACACGCCCAGTCGGTCGCTACCGCTCCCTCCTTTGCTGTGCCTATTTCATGTAGATCTCTCTATTTGGACTCTAACTAATACATAGAGAGAGTGTGAACGTTGGGTGCTGTTGAGAGATTAAAAATAATAAGTAAACGTGAACGGGGTGTGCTATGAAACAATATGCAACGTTATTGACGATTTACCTTCGCGGCATATATATAAGTTCTAAAGGAGTGAGAGTGGAGGGGGGAAACTGTCCTATGTAGTAATATTTCAGACTGTGCATGTTTTTACTTATATAAATATCCTAACAAACTTCTCTAGTCCATTGAATGATCATTTTCTATAACATGAATCATTTATATTTAAGGTATGGATTAACTACAAAAGAATAGGCGAGCTATTGAAATAATACATTTGCAATAAACACGAGATGAAAATATACATTAGATTGCGTTCCTTGATTTGTCTTCTTTTGATAACATTATTTACAAAAATAAACGACAATTAATGTAGTATTTACTATAAGAAATCCCCTCATCCACGTTTCCTCTTCCTTAACGAAAAATAGTGGGATTGGAAAAGGGTGCACCATTGTGGGTACTGCTAAATATAGCGTTAGGTCCTTTTATGAGGCAAAAAAGATATTGTAGACCTTAGTGTTTGTCCTTTTTGTTGTCCTCGCGTAAGCCAATGCATATTGCTCTTTAAATGGTGAAGGTCATAAACCACACGACTGCCATATGGTGACATTTTCAAACACAGCTGCATAGCGGATGCATGTGCTCTTGCAAAGGGGAAAAGACGCCAAAACACGGTCACACTTTCTGTCCACTAGACAAACAAGGTGTCATAAAACTGCCAATTAGCTTAATCATTTGGGGTGTCCGCTCATGTCTTAAAATTCAATTAGAGTAGAACTTGATGATGTTATGAAAGGGACCCGCGCGTAAAGAGAAACATAATATGAATTTACAAAACGATACATTTTAAATACATTTCTATCTTTAAATGGGTACAAATTAAAATAAAGTACCCGGTAGGACCCACTTTAGACCACATTTTGGCATAGAACATTCAAGCAATGAATGGGAAAATAAGCCGTAGCCAAGCGTGTAGACCCTCATTCAAATAGTTGCAAGTCAAGTAAAGTCAAAAGTTGTATGCAGATTTTTAATCGCGGTCCACGAATTCCGATTAATCATATATACGCAATAACCCATTATGGGAACTATGCATTTAGAAATAGAAATGTTGACACCATTTTCCAAATTTACAACATTGTTCATTATAAGATATATAACAATTAGGATTAGAAGCACAAGAAAATGTGCTTGACAAACAGGCAAGATAAAATAAAGTATATATCCATACCCCTGTAACTAAAGTAAAGATAATGCAAATGACGGTGCTGCTGCTGCAACTGCTGCTTCTGCTGATAATGATGACGGTGATACCGATGCTGTTTATGATTATTATGTAATATTATGTGGTAAAAACAGTTACGGTAATGCTGATGCCCATGACGATTATGATGTAGATCGTGATGCCGTAGCTGCTGCTGCTGCTGATGATGGTGATTAGTGGTGATGTGTGATCAGGTGAAATTAATGGCGGTAATGATTATAATTTCTTCAATATTTTTCAAGTAAATGGACGTGATATAAGTTCGTTTTTATTACGGTTATTTAACTGTCAATCGATGATTTTACACGTGCACTATTTGGCAATCTATGGTTTTTCAGACGTTGAACTTTAGGATAACACTCTTCATTGGCTCTGAGTGCCGGGGAGAATGAAATTGGTACTTGATTGGGTCACACCTTGCAATAATGCATAGCATTGTTTGTTTTATGTTTAGTTGTTTTATGTTTTTGTGTTATATGAGATGTGTTACCTTATTTTGGTTGACGTTTAATTTCATTAAGTAGCTTTATTTTGTATCACGTAATGCATTCTTTGTAAATGAAAAATACTTTAAGCAAGTATGTTCTCACAAAAAAATGATAGGCGTTGTTGATCCGGGAACGTACCATGCAGCTTCAGAGTAATAAGTAATTAGAGAAAATTCAAACTCATGTAATGCTGCGACGTTGCGCGCGCATACGTGTAATGTCAGCTGTGTACACATTATCTTCATATGCCAAACAATGAAGACTAAGAATGTCCAAGGCGGATGTTAAGCTATTCATTGGAATTAATTAAAACATCAGTTTCGACAGAAACGCAATTTTATAGTTACATTGTGTTTTATCGTGCGGTGTGAATTTTAGTGCAGTTTCTGTTTTGACTTGGACAACTTGTGCTGTTTCGGAACTGTAATGTACGAGTTTGGTTAATACGATTATGTGATAATAATAAAGATTTATTTTTGTTATTTTTTACAGATTACATATAAAAGCGCGTTTTTGTTGATAAATTGAAGCCAGTTATTGTGTTCGTTTAAATTTATTTTGTACAAAGAAACGGTTGGACAGTTACTATAAATAATCGGGTGACTTAGAAACGCTTGAAGCGGAAGTGAAAATGACTCTACCGTTACGAGCATTCCGACTTTTGCGTTTCTAGCGCTCCGGTAATGGCGTCGATACCGTTTACACCGTTTCAAGCGTTTCTAGCGCTCCGTTGCATTTCCATTTCGATAGCATTCCGTTTCCGTTTCAACAGGAAACGAAAAACGTTCCATTTCCATTTCCACTCCGTTTCGTTTGTCAATTTCATGATTTTCAGTACTGTAGTAAGTTCTGAAGTCAGTAGGTCTCCAAAAGCTTCAACAAACAGTAGAAAATAAACTTCAGGAAAGAGAACAATACTCAAAGTGTAAAATGCACAATAGCCTTAAAGTTGTCTGAGTGGCTTATTGTATATGCACACTTAATGCATTTTGTTCTTTTATTGAATGGAAAAATTACAAGAATTTATTTTTTAAAAATCTGACACGTAGAAAGACATATTTTTTGTTTGTATATAAAGAAAGCTGCACTGCAAAGTCATCGTAGCACATGTAGAAATGATGCCCAAAATAATGTATTTGTCTTTGAAGCAAAACCAACCAAAAATTTTCACTATTACCTCGGTTGTTATGTTAAAATATCAATATGTAACAAGTATTAATAACTTCTAACACTAAAATACAATAAATACTATTTAATTAAACGACACTGTATGGTTCAGCTTTTGGTTTTATCTGCACTTGGTAATTGAAATGCATCAAATGTTTCTATAAATTGAAAAATGTCATATTTCCATGTGCTTTTACGATCTAATAGAGTAATATATTAGCCTAGCGAATTAATTAATTTGCATAACTAAATGTTGATAAATAATAAATTACATAAAGGAGTTAGCAGGCATCAATTATTGTGTAAAGCACTGGGATGGCATAAACAATAAGAATTGTTTTACAGCGAAGCTTAAAAACTTCGTCTATTACTAAAGACACCCTAAATCTATACTGGAATTTCAGAATGTTTATTTTTGCTTGCTTACTGAACAATGAATATAAAACGGACATACCATAGGGCGTTATAACACTACCGCACCAAAAGTAACCAGAATTCTCTTCACAGCTATACGGGATTTTTTAAACAGCTGTAACGACTTATTTAAGTGTTTAAGCAAGGTGTCGAGATTTTTATCGTTTTTGGAAATAGGAAGCAATGTATTTTGTTAATCATGGCGCAAATTGTATGCCTTTACTCTTACATAGACGGTATACATCTAAAGGTTTGCCTTTGTTTAGAGGTAGATTAAATTTAAATATCTGTGGAAATTTAATAGGACCTTTTCTTATTTATCTATTGTAGTGTGTCGAATAGAGCCTTTAAGAGTCATAGAATTTCGAAATCAATGCAAAGACATCGCTTATGGTTCATCATTTGCTGAGTCGCTTTTTTGCGAGTTATCCCTCGAATAAATGAATCCGTATTTATTATCGTGACTTTACTGAAATTCATCAACCTTCAAAGATGCAAATGTTTGTATGGAAAGCTTATATACTATTGGTCAGGATATTAGTGATAGAAGAACCTAACGATAAAATAATATACGTTAAAAATACAATAAATAACTGAAACATTTTAAATATTCATTGTGGCTTTACATAACGTCATTTTGTTCAAAGCCTAAAATAATATCGATGTTAAAATCAAACGATAATAAGACAAGACGAATTTTATCAGTGCCATCCTGGGGTGCAATAAACACTCACTTCTTCTGAAAACTGCCTCTTGCGCTCCATTCCCAAAGAGATGACCAAAATGGACGGAGGAGTATCTGAGACATCAACTCCATAGATTCCTTTCCATGTAGTTTTTCTGTCTTTGTCAGAAGGGCATACGCTGACCGTGTGCGTCGGTGATTATTTTCTGATAATGCAGCATTTCTTTTTTCTCTCCTTTATAGCATGAATACGGCCTACAAATAAATATTTTGTCAGTATAGAAAACTAATAAAAGTAAAACCAACAGTCTCGAAGAACGGCTTTTTTTTCATATGTATAGTTTTACACGCTGTCTTAATTTGCATGTAAGGGCTATGAAGTATTATAATTATGAAGTAAACTCTTTTGGTTTATGATATCAACAAGGTGTTAAGAAGAAATAGTCCTCTACTACCGCTCTAGCATGTTCTACATTGTGCGAATTATGTTTATACAAAATATACAAATTAATATTAATTAATATAGGTTCATGATGAACTTATGTTTATTATTTTATTTATTTATTTGTTTGCACTTTCACAGGAACTATACTGAGATTGCCTAAATTGTAAACCTATAAAACAAAATTAAATATTGAAAAGAAGGCATATGTGAGGAATAAACATAAAAGAAAATCTAAAATAAAAAATCTCTGACTGACTTATACTGTTTATATATTCAATTAGATTTAGTTATGTGTGATATATTTTGAAATTAACACGCTAAAACAATTAATTGGCTGTCACATTAAGTATTTGCGCAGAGATACATAGTAAGATAGAAATGATGCATTTTCTTATATGTACCAGTATCATTTAATATGCTTCATCAAACATTGTAAAGGCAGATTTATTTATAAAAAATAAAAACAAAAATGTTTTAAATGCAACAGTATGTATGTTTTAAATAGATGTTAAAATTGTTGTCAATGTCATAAAAAATGCAGTCATCTTAGTTATAGTACTAATCTAACATTTGCAAATGCATGAAATCTGACGTATAAAGACTCACTTATCCTTAAATTAAAATATTACATGAACTAATCTGTTGCCAAACGGATTAATAGTCAATTAGCCTAAGCTTAATATATTACAAAATCTGCAGTACATATTAATTGATACATGGGTTTAATACTAAGGCGTCTCAAAGCACATTAAACTAATATTTCATATCGTAATTAGAATTTGAATATTGGGTTATTATTTTGCTTAAGGTACTATATTTATGCCAACAAAAATGTAACTTGAAAAATGAAATCCCAAGGAATACGATTAATATATTCCTGATGTAAAAAGAAAAGTCGTGATGATCATAAAGCCGTTTTCCACGGTTTATTTGTAACATAGTTACATTCGAATTGTTTACGAAATGGCAACAACTAGGTAAATCAGACAGTTGACACACAAGTGAGTTTTTAATATTGAAGAATAATAACTATAGGGTTTGCTCTTTCCGTTAAATGACTCATCACAAATTGGTTCTTACTTTTTGCTTGGCTTGCATGTGAAATACCTTTGTTCTGTGCCTTTTCGGAGTTTGGTATATGTTGCAATGCTCATAGGACTTTGTCATCCATTCTTATTTAATATTGAATAATAATAACTATAGCGGCAATAATCAAGTGTATACATATTTGACTTTGTCATATATTCTTATTATACCATAAAAATCACAAAACGATATTTACTTAGCTTGCATATTAATTAAAGTTTCGACATTGAGACATCAAATCTAGACAGTTAGTGACGATAATTAGTCATTCTGATTGACAGGAAAAGTCTGTAATGGCCTAATTAGATGTTACTCACTAATTATTGTCCTCACGCATGCTGGCTGTGATTAAGCTTCCATTCCAGCCCAGTTATATTGACATTCAAATGTGTTTTATTTTGATACGATTTGCTTCACCAAGTGCCGTATATGGAATCACCATTGTTATTGTTTTTAACCTTTAAATGGAAATAAGAAGTTATCTTAATTGATTGCTCGTGGCATTCGCAGGTACACTGCTGTGCTTTCTGAGTAAAAAGTTGAATTCAATTACGAAATGTTGATATCTATTTAGGAAGCAAATTGCTCTTTTATATGAACCGTTAATTACATTTTAAGGCGGATACATTAGGTCTCATATTATCAATAATGACAGGTAGAAAACAATTACGATATTTTATATGACACCATTTATAATGAAAAATAATTCAATCCTAGATTTTAGATTTTAACAAAGAATTGTGACAAACTTAATACTCATTCTAACAAAAATGGGACGAGGTAGATTAATGTTTGCAATAATAATTATCACATTATTTTATTATTATTATTATTATTATAATTATTATTATTATTATTATTATTATTATTATTATTATTATTATTATTATTATTATTATTATTATTATAACCTTTGTCTATCGGTAGTTCAGATTTAAATATCTGTGGTAATTCTTAAAGGATCTTTTCTTGTTTTTCTATTACATATCATTTCTAGATTATGATAAAATTATCGATACATTGCATGATGCACGAATGCGAGTATCATTTTATTATTATTAGTTATTGTATAACTATTTGTTGCATAAGAAAGTAAACGACAATGAAAATGAATATAGATCATGTAATTGAGGAATAAAACTTCAATGAACAAGCTCGGATCTTTCACTGCTGTCACTAATTGTTTATGTTATCATTGTACACACGTGCATTGTTCTCATATTGGTTGTATAGATCATATATACAATCTGAACTTAATTGTAAAATGGAGAAGATCTCTTTCAAACATTTTAGAATAGTCGATATGCATGTACATGTACATCTAATTTTGGATGAATGAAACAACAATATATTAAGCGGATTTTTGCCCGTGATACTTCCCATTAACATTGTTGGAATGTTATATATGTCCCCGGCCAAATGTATTCAATTATACTATAAGCTATTTAAAAGTATAATATAGAGGGTGAAAATAGGAAATGAATGGTGGCAGTCCAATCAATGTCCACATTCATAAGTTACAAACAGACTATATATATTTTATTTATATGTTCAGGTAAGGTTAATTAAGGATATAAATGACAAAGATCACAAATGCGTATCTCTCAAGATAAAGTTATTGTTTTAGTGCGTTCATCTGAATAAATATTGAGTAATACGTGTAATTTATAGTACTGATTTGCAACAATTTATATTGAGATTGTACTAATTTATTGCAAATAGTAGTCTCTCATTATATCTATCTCTCGCTTGTTGTCACCCGTTCTGTCTCCCTGTCTCTCCTTGGTCGTCTTAATATTTTTTGTTTTTTCTTTATCCCAAACCGATCCTAATCTCACATTGACAAAATTATGGCAATCTTACCTGAAAATGGTGCATTAATTGCCGAAGAGTCAATATATTTATTTTTAAGTTAAGAAAAATGGCCAACATATGGGATAAGAATATTTAATGAGGTCCTACAAAATTATCATTTTAATGACAAAGGCATACACACAAGAAATAAAGAAAAGAGACTAAAAAGCTGAGATGACACGCAGCATACAATGAGAAAATTCCAGCAGGTAATACCTCTGATATCCAGAAGGCAAAAATACCGAATGGGGCATTTAAACCTAGGTAAAGAAATCTTGAAGTCTTGCCCTGACATTTTATAAAAAGATACACAAGCAAAGTGATAAATAAACTATTTAAAATGTTTTGACAACAGCAATATAATCATATCGGTACGTAGTAAACTATTTAAACTTCAAGAAACTCTTTTAAACTTGCTAATCTTACGGAATTCGACTTTTTACAGGTTTCTAGCCACACCACATTTTGTTGTTTAAATAGATTAAATGTTGTATTGAAAAACTGAACAAAAATTAAGCATTAAAGAAGCTACTAATCTTGTAACAAACTAGCAATTAAACATTTAATTTTATAGTGTTTATTTAAGCTGGTATTTTAAGTGAATCCGTAGAAAACTATTTTATTAATTCCTCAAACTAAGGCAAATGATTTCCTAGGGGAATCAAACAACAGGCTATACGACGACTGTTTTAAGTTTTTAAATAGAAGAACCATTCAAAAGAAAAGAACAAGCAAAAATAGGTGTTTTGAATCATTGAAGCTTGATTGATCATCTTCTAACTTATTTTAAACAAATCCATTTGAAGCAGGACTGTCCATCTAGTATTCGTATTATTTATGCTCAGATGAAACAAAAATAACATAAAGACAGCATCAGTTAAGTTAAAATGTTTACACGATGTATGTTCTGTAGCTACGTATCTATTTAAGATAGAATTATAATAGGTTGCTTAATTAGTGCATAAATGGAAAGACAGCTTTTCGCAAATACGTATTATTTAAGCTCAGCAATTTATATGTTTTCATTTACAACGGGATTATAGTTAAGTAACAGATAATTTCTTATGAAGAAATTGTGTGATATTTGTGCACTATAAAGGTTTCAGTAGCATTTACAAAATGACAAAGTTGTATCACGCTATTTATGTGTACATTTGTTATATTTACCTTTAGATCAGTCAATAGCTCACTGCTTAAATGAACTACTTATAATACCAAGTTTTCCTTGTAAATTTGCTTAACTTTTAATTACGACTTAAAGCCACTGGATAGGTTAAACGTTGTTTATCGTTAACAAGGTTCGTTTTAAATTGATATTATTTTATATGTTTATTATAAACCACGAAAAATTGATTTAGTAGTCAACGTAAGTATTATTACCTCATTTTAGATAACATTAAAGCACATAGAAAATGAAATCTAAAATATGCTCATCAGTAAAGTTGTCAAGAAAACAGTCTAATATGTTATATCACATTTAAAATACCTTAGCGCCAAATAATAATCATTAACACTTATTTATTTAAAAGGCAGCAAAATCAGACTGGAAGTTAAATATATCATGATATATTTCAATGTCTATGGATACGTCCTAAAGCGGTGTTTGGTCTGAATATTTTATTATATACAATATTTTATAAGGATTATACATTTTCATACAAATATTGCAAAAGACAGCAGTATCAGCATTATAAATAAGTAAATAAATAAAGGTATTATCAAAATTTCCACAGTAATTAAAATTTAATCTTCCTCTACACAAAGGCAAACATGGTTGATACAACCAAAATTGCTGTATTTAGCTATCCGTCTGTGTTAATTGTCGTCGATTCGAAACTTATAGTTTCTGCAAATCATAAATTCAATTGAAAAGCGAATATTCGACACGTGTATGATAACAAATGCGTTGATCTAACAAAATGTGAAATGTGAAAATGTGATGCCATCAGCTAAATTGGTGACTGCTTTTTTTCTATAAACTCTATTAAATACCCAAAGCACAATAATATTTAACTGTTAAATTGGATATATACGATTAAATCTTTATTGTTGTGGTAAATTATTTAAATTTATCCATTGCATTTTGCAAATATAAAGGTTTTACAGATTTTAAACAGAAATGGGATGAAAAATACTGCACAAAATACTCACAACGTGTTGTTGTTATTGACATCATTGACAAATTCTTACTCGAAATAGACCTTAATGAAAAGACCATAAAACAAACATACGAGTGGTCTATCTATGTTAAGCCATGCATATCAGAGGTAAAGGTTGGCTTACTTGAAGAATTTATGTATGAGATTGCTGTGAGAGCTAGCCAGATAAAGATATAACGCCATATATATCTAGTCACTTTTATTGCTACATATATCCATACACTAACACTTTTTTAACTTCCTTTTATACATCATGACAACGTACATAAACATCTTTTAATGCATACTTGTTAATGAAACAAATATGGGGAATCAATTGCATATCTTCACACAATGTTGTAATTTGTAATTTAGTTAATTAAACCAAAAATGACAAATGTGTTTTTCTTTGAATAGCAAATTTAAAACAAATAAAAAATAAGTAAAATCAGACAGGCGATATCTTTGTCAAATGATTAATGTCTTTCCTCTGACAAAAAATTAAACCCAACAATGTATTTGTATCGTGTAGGGTATATCTTCGAAATTCTACCCTATGTTTCGTCTTATTGTTTTCACCTGTCTGTAACATGGCATTTTCATAATATCCGTGAAGTAACTAAATTCCAGACGTGTTCAACATCTTCAATTTGTTTGACCGATCATCATATTACAATTTTATAAAATTTCTTGCCAGAAGCTACAAGGGTTGTCTGTTTTGCCTTTTAATTTTCAATTTACAAATTCAACAGCACTCTTACAAAATGTATTTGAGAAACAAATGTCTGTTAGAAAATATTTACTATAGTTTTCATGAAACATCTGTTTTTAAGAAATCGAAGAAATTGCTATACAATTGTACCTATACCGAAAAATAATTGTAGCTAAAAGTTGAAGTATGTTACAAAACGTTTAATATAAATAACTTACTCTTTAAATATTCATTTCATCTTAGCTATTAACAAAATACATAGTATTAAACACTGTACAAAGCCATGGCTAAAGTAAGGAAAGCAAGAAAATACTTTCGTAAAAGTTAAATAGATGTAATATTGGCAGACAATACTATCTGTTTAAAATAAATTTAAAATGCATCTTATTTTGTATATGTAACATGTTTAAAGACATATGCTGTAGTACCAGATATTTTATACACATTCTAAAGGTATAAGAAATAGAACCAAGTAATAAAATGTATAGATCGCTATGATTATTTGCTCGCAAACCTTTCTGTTTTAGTATCGCATGTATTTTGTTTTCATAACCAAATATTTACTAAATCCCTGTCCCTGTAAAGGTTTATGATTTACAGAAAGGGTATTTCTTAAGAGACAATTCTATAAGTTTTCTATGTCGACAGACAACTACCTACCGTAATTAAAACTGAGAGAAAGCACAACAACTTGCAAAGTTGGCTAATTCAGTGTTATATGAACTTAATAATTTCCAATAAGTTATTAGTGATTAATTTGATATTTTATCAAATATTGAAAACGCTGCATGTTATGGCGGGTGCTTTCTACATAACGAGATACTACAACTTAACACGGTGTAATAAAAAATTAAGGATGCTAAAACGATGGTCGGTTTCGCGATAAGATAGGTATAACTATTAAATTCACCAGGGTCTTATTATACAAACAATTATATGTATATTGTTATTGTTATGTTTTGGTCTGCCTTCCATGGTTAATCAGTAGGATGTAAGATTATTTTGCAGATAACCATAAACTCTACCAGTTTCCATTTTAAGTATTAAAAGGAATCCGAGTACTCTTGTAAAGACAATATTTGTGGAAGCTAACACTTAAAAAACAAATGTCTATTTTTAGCAACAGTTTACATTAAAAAGACGTATACTGGCGGCAGTGAAGCTGGGTTACAATGATCAACCCAGACCCACCCTACCCTTGAAGAAATCTTTGTCAGTTTTAGAACAGAAAGGAAAGAAATAAAAATGTCGGTTTGAGTTTAGGAATTATAGAACTATCTTTTTATCTTATTTTAATTGGATATGCGCTACTACCTTCAACCCTGACCAATCCAACCGCTGAAGAAATTTTTGTTGGGACACGGTTCTTACACTTAATCCCGTTCTGTTTAGATTAACAACTGTGTGTAATGTGGATAAAATCCTTTTATTAGCCAACGTACGGGTCCTATTTCGGTAAACGACGTTCTTTTTATTATATTACCATAGCGAGTATGCAGTTTTAATATTATTTGTAAAGTTGTTCTTTGTATTAATATGTTAATCTTATGAAAACTATTGGTTATTCGTTTGAAATTTACTATTTTCTCTATTTTTAAAAAGTTGATCGATAGCGTCTGTAGTGGCACGTTATAGAAAATATCATTGTTACTCACACACAGTTGACAATCGTGGAATAGCGCAGTGGTTATGGACTTGTTCTGATGTTAACGGTCGCTTGAGTTCGAATCTATACGCAGTCCCGACGCAGTCGGAAAGAAATTTCTGAGACTTTCTTCTTCTTTGCTTTTACAATATATATAACAAACAAAACATTCAAACAGACGAACAATATTGATAAATAACAAATGTCAATTATTTTTATTACTGATTAGGATCTTTGATCAGTTATTGGGGACGCTATAAAAATGCACATGCAAGCGGATCTCCTGGGCCATTCTCGTTCACGCTAGAGAATAGGCGAGCAAAATGGGCGAGGTGTTCCGAATTTCGGAAGTTCCGCGATTTACACGTTTTCAACATACGGGTCCTAATTCGGTAAATGTTGTTGTTTTTATATTTATGGTAATTTGTATTTATTCTTTGTTTGTAACTTCCTCGCAAACGAGGTATTTTTTTTACTTTTTAAATTTCATAACATTAATAATCAGACTGTTATATTTGTTGATGAAGATATGCTTGTCCCTTTTTTAGGATTGTACACACAAGTAGCCTTATATACCATAATTAAATTATTCTAGTGATTTTAATTTTTAATTAATAAATTAAATCAGTCATCTCTTAATTTCTTATAACTATAAATATTTATCGATGCGTCGCCCTTTAATGCTTCGCATCAATGCTTTTCCTGTTAGTTGCAAAGTCATGCTCCAGAAACAATAAATTTGCGCAAATTTTGACCTTTGAATACTTAAGTGTGACCTAGATAGAAATATGGTTCATGGATGCAAAACTCTGTTCCAAGAGTTTTGAAACTTGTGCTGATGGTCGCTACCGTAATGTCAGACAACTGCAATGGTTACTGAGAAGAATATAACTTTCACAAAAAAAAAACGTAATGAAAATTCTAAGTGAAAAAAGGGTTTAACTTTGGTAAAATAGAGTCAGAGGTTATGAAACTTTTTTTGATAATCGCTCCTGTGATATCAGACAATACTACTAAATTTCAAAGCTCTATCTTGAACGGATCCTGAGAAGAAAAAAAACTTTCACAAAAACGTGATGAAAATTAAACGTGAAAAATGGGCATTATTTTAGCAAAATAGAGACATGGGTTATGAACCTTGTCCTGGTAATTGCTACTGTGATGTCAGACAAGTATGTTCAGTTTCAAAGCTCAACCTTGAAGGGTTATTAAGAAAAAGACACCTTTGACAAAAATACGTCATGAAATGTTGACTCCCGACAACTCTACCGCCAAAAAGCGACGTGGGTAGCCTGACTTGGCCTCCTTTTTGTAAGACCGAAAAGACAAAATATGGTGGCAAGCAGTCATCATTGTTAACCTAAAAAGTATTTATGAAACCGTGAATGTATTATTCGCAGTGCAGATTAATTATATTATGCATTCGCTTTTTTACTGTTATCAACGGGGTGTTAGATATGCCAGTAAACAATAGTCGATTAGAGATGAACATCTCTTGTAGCAATGCAAATGTATATTAAACATTATCGATACGCATGTATGTTAACGTATCGTATGAATTTCTCCTTCGCGAGTTTATAAGTTTTGTTATCTTAAAGTGTATCTAAAATACCGGTTTTAACACTCACAAACACCATTTTTAACACTAGAATGTTTTTAAATATCTATTATTTATGATCTGATGGATAATAGTTCTATTGACAGTGCAGCATGAATTAGAGTTGATTGTGCTATATAGAACGACATCTAAAATTTTATAGTTAACTAGAAACACGGGAGGAACTAGAAACAACACATATTCATAACACTGAAAAAAAATGTCAAAGATGTTAGCGATCTAAGCACCTGAATGCTTTTGTTAATTAAAATGTTTACATATCAACATACCATTCGTATCCGTTGAGTCACTTCAAACTATCAATCAGTGAGAAAGAAATCTGTTTAACATTAACGCAGCACATACTTCCTAATAAGAAACATCGTTTCCTATGATGGCAGAGATGTCATCTTATTATACAAAAGGGTAGAATGAGTATCATTATGAATAAATAATTATTCTTTTTAGACAGTTGTGTCGTTATATATTTGGCACTGGCTAAAATAATGACCATCAATGATTTGTTGCTGTATAGCTGTTCCAGGCAATGGGAACACACATGGTCTCCCAGAAGTATATTTAATTGAACGAAGAGCTTGTTTAAGAACTGTTTTACCGTGAACAAGTAGTATGTAAAACATTTGACGTTTTCATGTCGATCTCCATATGATTGCCATGTTTCACTTTACACAAAACACTCTAGTAATTCTAAGAGTATTAACCATTTTTGAATTGGTTAACGCTGAAATTTAGTTTTTAGTTAAATTATTCATTATCATTAACCTTCGATTGAGAGTTGTTTTCAATGGTTTATTATAGCCTCTTTTATTTCTCAACGTGTTTTTATTAGTCATTTAGTTATAAAATGGTGTTGTCCACGTAAGGTTCAACAGATGTACTCAATGACATTGTTATCTTTTTAACGGCTCGAAAAGGAGGATTAACTAAATGAAAGTAAGCTGTAAGAAGTCAATTAAGAGAAAGAAGAAAAATATTGTCAATGGATACACTAGTTTTCATCATTAAAAAATCTATTATTTTTATTTATTAATTTGTGTCATTTTTTCATAGATTTTATGGCACTTGGAGTAAATAAGCCATAAAGTTTCTCTCCGATGCAACCGATCAACGGTTTATGATTTAAAACAGATTTTTACCGTTAAAAAGATATTTATTGTCGGATTAAGGTACAGGAAAGCCAAAAATGCTTCTGCATTTTACCCATTGTTGTATTCTACAGACAAATACATACATTCAGTTTTTCGGCTGTTGAAATGTTCTTAGTTAATCATACACTATCGAATCTAATAAAGGACGTCTACACCATGATGGAAGCAAAACCTTTATGACCACAAGGATTTTTGTGGTCTTAAAGGGTTTTAGTTGTTTTCTTTCCGAATATATCTCCTATTGCACGTTAATTATAATTGTACGAGATATAATACTAATTCTATCAACCTTTCAATAACATACGGCATACTATGCCAAACTGCAGTAATATGGAAAAAACAATAATAAATCTTGCAATATCGGAATTGTAACCATAAAATGCTGTCGTGTTCTAACCGGCAGTACATATAGGCATCGAAACGAAAAATGCACAACTTACATAGCGTATAGTGAGTGGAATTTAGACATAAGTAAGAATAAGGAAGTTATAAATAAGAATATATGACAAAGTCCTATGAGCACTGCAACATAATATATCAAATTTTCAAAAGGAACAGGACAAAAGCACTCATATGCCAGCCTAATGTAAAAGAACAAATCTGTGACGACTCATTTAACAAATAGAGTTAACCCGTCAGATTGGAATAGTCAGTGGGCATTCTGGACCGACAGGGGTGCTCAAGCCGGTTTAACAGAGCTCTAATCTCGCACTTCCTGATGGGTTTCTCAAAGGCACGCAATGAAAAGATCACCGATCTATTGGAATAAAAACTGTCAAAGCGCTGACGTTTTCTTTGATAAGTTATGACGAAAGTTGTGACGTCATTGAAACATAATGTCCGCATCGTGTTAAGAAGAGAGGGAATCAAAATGATTGATTGTAAATGAAATTAACCTTTTGAACCAAGAAAAATGCCAAGAGAACTGTAAATGGTTGTAGCATCCTGTCCATGTGAAGATGGAATTGAGGAAGCAAAGTCCAATGTCAATCAAAAGGAATACACGTAAAAATCCTTATAGGATAAATTAAATGACAATATAAATTACACGCACGGGAGATTTTTAGGACCGCCACACAGCACAAGTAACATTGTTGTGATCATGAATAAAAATATATTACAAAGTTCTATGAGCAATGCAACATAAACCACAATTTGAAAAGGCACAGGACAAAGGCATTCACATGCAAGCCAAATGTAAAAGGACAAATCTGTGATGAGTCATTTAAAAAAAGAACTATCCCGTTGGTTTCTGACTTGGAACGGTCAGTCGGCAATATGGAAAAAATGATATAATAGCGGTAAAGGTATCTGAGTTAATTTTGAAAATATTTTGAGGATAATGCATGACCAACACATGGTAACCGTTTTAGTGTAATGTTTTCACATTGATTAATTGTATCTTCATTTGTTTGTTTTAAGATGGATTCCCTAGTGATATCTTGTTTATTTTTTGCTAAGATAATCGGATATAAGTATTGATGTCAATCTGAAATAAATATCTGCAATTTGTAGGTTTATCAAAGAGAACATTAAATGTATGTGTGTGATTCCAAAAGAAGATTTGTGTTGTTATAACTGACGTCAACATAATAATTCAGCAACTATTTGATTTACTTCAAATTATTTTGAGGATCGTTGGTTTGAACAAGTGGAAGCGACTGTACATTTTTGAATTGGATTTTGTTTATCTATTAGTTGAATACCTGTTGAGAAAAATAAATGATACCGATATTTGAATTCATTTTTTCTCATCTTTCTTAGATTTATGTACATTTTAAAGAACATACAGTTCAAGTAACTCTAATAAGACAGAACTGAAATAAATATCAGTCATCCTTTTACAATAAGTATGTAGTTTACACAAAGAACTTTTCAACGACAGATCCTTACTTTATTGGACTAAGTTATGTATTCATTAAAAGTTTTAAAAAAACAATAACAGTAGATGTTTAAAATTTACTTTTGAAAACGAAAAGCTTATTCCGTGATCTAATATTTTACATTGACGGAATCATAAAAGGTCTCATAGTGTTGTCCAACAAATAATTGTAATAGTGTAAGTAACGTCCAATTTAAAATCAATGCCAAACATAAGATATTAAGGCTTTTTAATATAATTCATCGGAATCATCACTAGTAAAATTTCACGAAAAAGTGAAAGTACTTCAACTGTTAATTGTTTGAACGAACTAATTTTTTAAACATATCGCTTCGTACTGTGACATATTATGTAATCATTGACAACAATGAGAATATTCAAGACACCATCCATAAGAGAAAAATCCCTCAAGCTAATGTTTAACAATATTTACGTCATTATTATGTTCTGACTACTGATTACTCATTTCTGGTGCTAACTAGCGGATTGTATGATTTAACTGTCTATTAGGAACAGCAGCTGATGTCGTCCTGCCTTCTGTGGGCCATTTCCACGATCGTATTAAAATCGATGCAAACCTTTTACAAATAAAGTATGGGATATTGTAAAATCCGTTCATGCAAAGCAATCTTGTGCATAAATAACAGTTTTCCGACCTCGAAGACGACGTACGGTGGTCCTATGTTTAGCTCACAATTGATCCCATTCCAAGCTTTTTCCCGACATGGTGGATACGTTTTTTTATGTTAAAACGGATTAAAAAAAGTATGCACACACACCGTTCTTTACGGGGTGTGGTCACACTTTGCATTTCCTACATACACAGCAAGTTTTGTATTTGCTTTTGGGAGATGGCATCAATTATCGTTTTTGCCCTGATTTAATATTCTCGGATGATCGTCCTGATCCAGGATGGTTTCTGTATGCTTTCACACATTGGTGAGATTGTGGTTTGTATTAACATTTCCAAATAAATAGCAACGCAAATCTTCGATTTCTTTAAATACTGATATATTTTATTCTACAAAAGTATATTATTACAGTTTCGGTGATTTTTAGGATTTATATATTTTGCAAATGGGTAGATTTCGGAAGTACAAGTATGTGAAATTATCTGCTGCTGAAACTACCCGTAATGGAATCAAAAGGTAAGAAGAATGAAAGAAATATTTAAAATATACATCAATAACACACTTTGTCTGTAGGTATTTGTGAAACACAATTAACAATGGCCCAGCGGTCTTTATTTAAAATTGTACACATTCCTCCTACTTAAGACAGTGTATGTAAAATTTTTGAAATACTCGATCTATATTTCCCAATGTATTATTAAGACGAAATATGGATTTTTATAAATACATAAATCGAAATGAAATAAAACATTGTACTTCTACAGCAAACTTTGGTCTAAATATGTACCTCCACGGCCCAATTTATGTTTGTTGAAACTAAAAAAGTATATAAACTATATTTTAAAACCACTTCGTTTTTGCATAACCATTTCCTCACTTGTAGTACTAAGAACGCTTTAATACATTTTAAACTGATTTACGAATAAACAAATATAAAATTAAATCTCGTTTACAATATAATAAATTTTCCGTTTTCAAACTTAATGTTAACTTTAACATTTCTGTTTTATTTAAGTATTGACCTGACAATCATTATATTCCCTAAGTTTTTATATACGACTATGAAAGATATCTTATTCATCCGGTACAGGATATAGCCAATTAAACATGTTATAAATATATGTTATACAATGACAGTATATTATCAACCGTAATCACATGAAGAATGAGAGTATATCTTCAACCGTAATCACATTAAGATACGGTACAATGGTAAAACATAATTTGAAGATTAAAGGTTCCTAGTTCAAATTGATAGTCAAACTATATCTTTTATCATAGTTTAAAACGTGTTTCAAAACTGGAGAAAGAAACTAATGATCCAGTTAGTTGTTTGTTTTATATGTTTGATATTGTAATATCAAGTTATTGAGGGTGGGTGAAAACATTTCCATTACACGTCAATTCTCGCACACCAATTGTTATCACTCAAACAGAACAAACAGTGGCACAATTAAAAGTTACGTTATATAAATATATAGAACAAACGCTCTGCTGGTTCTGAGCTTAATGATGCAGCTGGCATATAAGTACATATGTCAATCCAATTACTTACTTCCATATGCAGTAGCCCAATATAAATTGTCTTATATTGATACAAAAACAGAGGAAGTGCGAGATCGGCGATAGTAAACCGGTTCAAGCATCCAGTAGTCTCGTGTTAGGTTTCGTATAAAAAATAATGAAACCATTTTATGGATGAAATATGCTTAACAAGTATACTACCCTTAAATCGACCAGAGTATTGAGAAAATAGTGATATAATTGTTTTCATACAAAAATCTTTGCACAGCTGAGGTTCTTACAGTGATCTCACGCAATGTTCTGCCTTAAAACTAGGATATGTCAAAGCAGTCCCCAAGCGATAACCACCATACTTACTACAACATTTGCTTATGGATAATGCGTATGTATAAATAGCATGTTTCAAACACAATAATTTTGAGTTCTTGCGAGAAGCATTTCATAAGTGAAATATATTTAATGTACTAGTGTAACTTTATAAACTTCGTCAATACACTAGAATTTCAAAGTTGTGCATTACATGTTTCACAATTATTTATAATTCTAAACAATGCATTTAGTAGTCTTTTAACGTCAGCCGGATATTGTTACTATAACTCACGCGCGCACACGCATACACACGCGCAGGCACGCATACACACGCGCAGGCACACGCACACTCATACCCCCCACACAAATACACTTATAATATAATATAATATAATATAATATAATATAATATAATATAATATAATATAATATGATATAATATAATATAATATAATATAATATAATATAATATAATATAATATAATATAATATAATATAATATAATATTAGATTATATAATAAAGTATAATATAACACAATACAATACAAATAAGATGTTATAAAGCAGACTGTTTTACATCAGCACTAACAAACTATTCGTTGTGTTGCAAAAATTAATCACTTTTATTGAAAGAAGAATATCAGTTTATCATTACCGTCGCAAATCCATTCTAACAAGAAACGTCTTTTCTTAGATTCCCCAGATGACATTTTTAAACAAGATGATGGACTGTGCAGCATTCCGGATAAACAATTGTTATGTTGTAGACTGTCATCTTTTATTGTTGTTATTTATTCGTTGCTCCGGACAACATCATGATTATCCATGATTTAATGATTCTGTAGTTATACTGAAGGGAACACTAATGTCAAGCAGATTATCGTAGAAATAGTTTTACCCATAAGACCTGTACAAGATAGACGATTGTATATGTGGATTTAAAAATGAATTCGCGGTGTGTTCTTTGTGATGTTGACTTCGCTAAGCGTTCACCATTTTGGGAGGTAATGCTACTTAAAAGCTCCAAAAAGAATAATCAATGCAATTATAAATGTCAACTGACAGTATTAAGTATCATTTTTGTAGACCAGTTATTACTTAAATGTTAACTGTAACATTCATATTGCTTAACATGTGCTGGTCGGTTATTTATCATGAACATGTTTGTGTTCTTATTAATCATGATTAATAATTCGTATTATTAATATATTTTATCCTTTATGTTTTCACTTTACCAGTAATTCACTGATGTTAATGTGAGAATAAAAGGTTAAGAGAAAATACATTTATAAATGTATAATATTATGAGTATAAATTAATTTTATTAAATTTAAGCTGAAATGACCAATAAGTGTTTTAGTGTAAAATTGTTTGTCAATGAACACAAACTGTCTATGCCGATTATGTTTTGTTCGATTTGTGTTTTTATATTAGACCTTCTGTAAGTGTATTACCAAAAAGACAACCTTGGCAGTCATCTGACTAGCCGAGGTGTATTGTTGTGTCGTCATTTGTCTTCTCCAGTGTCACCCACTATCATTGAGTATGTCGGCTAAGTTTTACGTGCTTGTTTGATCGAATTATCAAATTAAAACGATTTTATCTTTTTAAACCAACATATTGACTACACTTTACATACCGTATGCTACATTTATATTGAATCTATAGAACCTGTTCAGTACATAGAGTTATTTCTAGTCGTGTATGTTGTTTCTAAGGTATAAATACTTTCAACCATTTTAAACTTGGAAAAACGTTGAAAGTACTATATACTGGAATGGCAAATTTAAAACAGGCAGATTGTCTACATTCATTATTTAAATAACTATACGATCTTAAGTTGTGCATGGATAATAAACAAGCGAGATGTTTTATCTCTGAAGAGATATACAACTGCATACTTACAGGTTAACTTGAAAACAATAACAACACACGAATAAGCGAGATGTAATATTTTTGTAGAGGTATACAGCTGCGGACTTCAGGCTTAGTTGGATAATTAACAAACAATGAAAAATATCTTTGTAGAAATATACAGCTGCGGACTTACAGGGTAATTGGATAATTAACAAACAATATCTTTGTAGCGGTAAACAGCTGAAATATTCTGCAATACTATGAAGTATTATACATCCTTGTAAAATACGATTATTCCTTAATTATTTATCTTTTACGCTATCGCAACAACATTCATATTTTAACTACAAACAAGATTTCGATTCTATTTAAATTTTGCACTACGCTATCAACCACCAACAATAAAAAGAATGCACAACTGTTAAAGATCTTTAGTGTGCAAAAGCAAAACCATCAACAACCAGGAGGAACGTGTAAAATGGATCATGTCATAAGCCCGGTAAAGAAGTTATAAGAAAACTGAATAGAAGTAAATGAAGCGAGGAATTACAATCTATTTGCCAATTCGGACTCTTTCGCCTTTCGGGCGCCGCTGATCCGATTGTTCTGCAATAGGAAACGTTGTTTAATAGGATCCGGTGCCCGTCTTCTTTCGCTGCTATATGAATCTAACCAACCATGGTCATGTGACCGTCAGATGGGGATCACGTGAGTAACAGTCAAGGAGACAAGGCGGTATTAAAGAGCGTGGTTGTGTTGTCGGCTTCCATTGGATTTGAGACGTAGATATTCACTCGGAACTAAACTTTTGACATCGTCTCATCAACAAGGTATGGGGATTCTTTGTTATTTTGACTAGCATAGCATGAATTGTGATGTTATAGTTGTTGTTTCTTTCATTGATACCTAAAGTGCGTGTGTAAATTTTGTGCTATTTTCAATGCGCTTAATTCTTACAGAATTAGAATATCGATACTAATAATAAATTGTAACATTGAATTATCTATTTAATATACTAAATTCTTGTGTCGTTGGGCATATTTGATGTTAAACATACAAATGTATATCAATAAAACTCTTAAAGCAGAATTTGAGTATATAATGTATATTGCAAAAAAAAACTTTTTGAGAAATTGCTGTTAAGGGTATAGAGAATTTGAATAAAACAATTTTGAATTCACTTCAATATCAAAAGCAGTTGTAAGCCTTGTTGCCTATTGAGAAAACATTATACGTTATTTAGTTTTATAGTTAATTTAACAGAAAACATAAACTGCTTCTTCTTCGGATAGGACCTGCTGGTGAACTTCCAATTAATTTGCTGCAGCAAAATCGGTAAAACAAATCAGTTATATTAATTTATTGGTGCGTGTTGTACACGTGTGAAAAATATTATCAAATAGGCATTTTTGAAGGTTGCCTTTGTTGGCATCTTGTACTTACTATGTGTAAAATGTTTAAGTTCCGCAAATATGTCTGAAAATACCGTTTTTCAATTGCAATCGCTCAAGAACCTTTTAAAGAAAGATATTCTCTATACAGACAGATATCCAATGACAGGTCATGGCGGTTTTATTCATTTTGGGGCAATAACACTAGAAGCGAATGGTCAAAATGATTATTTATAGATGAAAGTTGCGTGCAGGGCCGCAGTTTGTGTCGTTTCGCGAAATAAAAACCTATGGAATGACGTCCCGTGAAAATGGACAACGATGAGTTCATGTTTTTTAATGTAAGTGGCTTGCCTTTTATTTGGTATGTTTGATCAGTGTAATTAAAGTCAACTGACATGGTCTCTTAAATGGGTCTTATGAACAATGATTTGATGCCGTCGTTATGGAGAAAAGATTGTTATAGTTAAAACTAAATTGATGATATATATATAATATCAAAAATTATTTTTTGTTGTTGTTAAAAATGAAATATTTTGATACGTTTAACGATTTCTTTGCCGCATGGATCAGACATTAACATGCAAAATGTGTTTCTACACGTAATTTTCAGCTCATAATTTGGTTCTTTGCCTTATTTCTTAATATTTAGGTCATTTTGTCACTGAAAATAATAAATGAATTGTGCTGTAATCTGAATACTAAAATGCCAGTCAGTATTAGTTACAAATAAAAAAAATAGCACATGTAATCAGAGTCTGCACATATGCTGTATTTCTACGGGCAGCAGGATATATTCATTTAACTTGTTACACTCTTAATGGAATGCAATATTAATTGTTCTTTTAATCATAGCGGATGTAATGATAATTCAAATGTGTAAGTGTCTACAGCGTACCAATTAAAGAACAATTATCGCTCTAGTTTTAATAGAATTAGCACCAATCATATTAATAGCATCAATGTAACACAATCTGACGTTTACGTCAGTGTTTCCAGATGTCCCGTTGATCCCAGTGTTACAAGTAACTGTTGTTACAGATCTATAAAGAACAGAAAGTCCGCACAATAGAGAGTAAGAAGATGACAAAAGAACAAAATGACGAGTAACAGACAACTGACATAAGTAATCAACAGACTGCCATTAATGCTGTCAATTGTTGCCCACATCAGCCCATATACAACTCACCAATCTATTGCCAGCATCAAATCACGTTAGATAATTTAGCTACACTCATACCGTCTTGCGCTCTTTTGATTACTTTAACGTAAATCTCACTAACAAAACATTGCCATATAAGAATTCAGGTGTGGCGTATTTCCCCAAAAGCAACCCCACTAAAAGGCCAATAACAACACAACATCAACAACATACAACAACATTTTGCAACATGACATTATTTCTGAATGCTTCAGAAATTCAAATTTATCACAAGAGAAGTAATTTATTCGTAGTAGTAACGAAAATTGGTCTTCTCGTACATGCTTTATAGGTTAGAATATGTGTACAAATATATGAAGTTTGTGCAAATACTATCATACACTCCATTAGTTATTAATTTCTGGATCTATCAATTACAGTTAACATGTTCTCGAAATTGCGTTAAAATGTGGAGAATAAGATAAAGAAACTAAGAGAAAAAAGAAAATTATATATATTCAATATTATGGAAAAGGCTTTCATTTAAAGTCGAATTAAAGTCTTCAAATACGGTATAAATAGTTTAATATGCTATTTTGGCACAGGTAATCAAAAGCTAAGGTATTTCCGTTTTTACCGCCATATTCTTAAAATGCATGGCGATTATAATCAAGATGCATAGCTTTTAAGACATGATATAGTTGAAAAATAGAGATGTTTTGATAACACCGCTTCTTGTTCTCTGTTTTCACTGCTTCTCATCTAGATTAACTATCGTTATCGAGTAACCGCATTAGCTTTGCGTTTAAAGATATTCAAAATATTTCAAAATCTAATCTAAACATAATAATATCATCCAGTCTCATTTTATTCATTTTATTTGTTGCGTTTCGTATAAAACATAGCAGATTTCACTTTCAAAATGTTTTTCTATACAACCTATACCATCGAGTTACGTAAATGTATTATCCTAATTGCCATATGTCGTCAGTAAATCTTTACATTTACCTTCAATTAACGCAGCTTCGGCGTGGAAAGCGGCAAGGAAAGCAAGATGCGTTACATTGATTTCCATTTATATATACAGAATTGTAATTTTTTATTATATAAAAAGAATTGTAAATTTTTGTTTCCAAAATAATTCCACAAAAATGCCGTCAGTACGAAGATATGTTAAAACTAGAAGTTATTTTATTTTGAAGTAGGTTTAAATGCGACAATGCTCGCTCCATACTATTTTGCATTCTGATTCGTAAACCTGTTTGGCACGTATTACACATATTTGGACATTTGTTTTGTGTTTGTAAAATGTTTATACAAAGGAACAGAAACACAAAACAGTATGACCACAACTCATGTTTATTAGATATATACACCTGATAAATCTTTGAACATGTTATTTGGTTCAAATAAAAAGTGCCGTTTTTTTTTCTTTATCAAATTTTAATTTAGTCTTTGTCGTTCACGGTTATGTTTCCGTATACGAGGTGTATATGTATCTACTGCTTTATGGACCGTTAAACTTAATCATTGCTTTGGTACTTTCGGATTTTCATGGCGTATATTTAATTAATGACGGTGTTTATATTGCAACGAAGCCAAGTTGGTATCCTATTTGCTGTCGATGCCACTGTTTGTAACAGGTCCATTACGTAGGGCTTTATTTGTAAGACAATATTTACGTCTCTGTCAAAGTGAGGTATTGCCTATCTAGTCACACGTTTCTTCGATACGCTGTGTTGTCAGTAACTATGTAATGAAACTATACCCCAATATGGCTTCTAACCAAGATAAAATAGTTAACTATGGGGTCATTGTTTTAATATCCGCTATAAAAATGTGTATACACCTAGCACGGTTTGCTCAAACAAAGATAGTGCATCTTGGAGCGACGAAAATATATTTTAAGTGAAAGACAAAGAATTTATTAAAAGCTCTGGTCATTTGCCTCAATGCATAATTAAGTCCCTACGTATTAACCAGGTGCTCTCTACTGTTTATTAACTCAGCGTAATCATTTACGCACAAACTACTATGGATATGCAAAAAAAAATATTACAGTGCATGTTCTTTCTAAAGTCTAAAAAGGCGCTTATAAGATGCTAATTACTGCAAGATTGCAGTAACTTTCCCCACACATCCACTCGCATAGAATTGTGGATTTGCTCCAGAAGATAAAACGTTCAACGCAGGATTAGAAAAACCATTTCGTTTCTTAATTGTGTCAACATCTGCTTAACATATTGATTTCGATTGCGATTGCTAAATCAGCGTTTGCTTCATTCCTCTAGCTAACTGTTTCTGAAAATGACATCCATAACAGTCACGACTGTAAAAGGCTTGTTAATGTTCACGTCTGTCAAGGACTTAAAAATGGTTGAACAAAACGTTAATATTCACGACGTATTTCCATTTTTAACAGCACAACAAGAGAATGTAAACTGGTGTATCAGTAAAGAATTATATAAGTTATTTCATTTTTTAACTTATTTTACTCATAATTCAACGCGCGCAGAACCGTTTTAAAACATTTTAGATATATCAGTTCTGTATGATACATCTTAATAATAATATAGCAATATATAGGTTAATCATTTTATGTGCTCCTTTCCGTACATTACAATGTGTATAAATATTTTATTTCAAAACATTTTCATATATACAAAAAATAATTTAGATTGCTACTAATGTGGCAGTTTGGTGTGATATAAAGTTTGTTTCAGGCTCTTAACATGTTTGCTAGGCTGAGAGATGGTAATCGGATATAATACTTACATATTTGGAAGTTTTGTTTAGGGTCATTCCGTCTTTACTGGGTAATCCAATGAAATACATTAAACATGAGCTTAACGTTTAAAAAAAGTAAAAATGTTTATGTATGAATACCAACAACACCATGAAGAGTTACATAATTAAAACTGTGATTAAAGCGTGTCGTTGAACTTCATTTTCTGCTCGACGATATTTTTATGTAATTCGACAAAATCAGTAATAGCCTGACTGTGGTGTTTTAAACGTTTTATAGTGCTTTTACATTACATTTGCTAAAATCAAACTGTCTCAATAGAAATACTCGATCACAGTGAGACAACTTACAATAAATGCATGCATCAGGAATAGAGCCAAGCAGATAACGATGAATACTTTTACACTCATCATAACAGGTCGAAACGACATACCTAAATCTGAGGATATTTAACAATAAGAATATATGACAAAGTCCTATGAGCATTGCAACATATACCAAACTCCGAAAAGGCACAGAACAAATGTATTTCACATGCAAGCCAAGCGAAAAGTAAGAACAAATTTGTGATGAGTCATTTAACGAAAAGAGCAAAACCGACAGTTACCGCATTGGAATGGTCAGTCGACAATATGGACCGACTGGGGTGCTTAAACCGGTTTTACAGAGCTCTAACCTCGCATTTCCTGACGAGTTTCTCCAATGCAAGCAATGAAAAGAAAAACGATTTATTTATAAATAAAATTGACTTTCTGAATCATGAACAAACATGACTAGAGACGAATAAATGGTTGTAGCATCCTGTTCATGTAAAAAAGGAATTGAAGAATCAAAGTCCAATGTCCATCAAAGGAAATACACGTATTAATCCTTATAGAATGAATTAAACGACAATAAGAAAAAGAACAGTTGAAGGTGGTTGTTGACCTGACAAGAGGATAATGTGCGTTTTTCAATTGTGATACGTGCTATCATTTCAAAGGCATTTGCAGATAGGTGAAAGCTTGCTGGTGGTGAGTAAAAAATGACATTCCACAAAATAGCAAAGAAAAAAGAGGCTTTTAAATATTCAAGTGACTGTGATTTAATTGTCTTTGAAAAATTGACGTAGAGTAAACTTACTGAAATCAACTGTTATATCCTCGTACAAAACGGAGACGCTTTAATTGACATAAATAACTGTTGAACAGTTTAACGAACCATTACATTCATTGCTCGTTATTACTTAAAATGGATTTTAATTGAAATTGTTCAGATTATGAATGGTATAACAGGACAAAATTCCTTAAGGGTCCCTTTGGAATAACCAAATCTGCGTATTACGACCGCTACTTCATTCTGTATTTGTTAATTAGCAAGAACGACAATTAAATAATTACATTTTAACATCTAATCTATGCAAGATAATTTCATTTTCATTATGTGACGCATGTGTGTTTGTTATTGTCTTTTGCTCAATTTGTTTTTACATCCCCTGAGATATTCATGAAGGATTCACTCAACACGCATTCAGTTTGAGAAAAAAAATAAGAAAACGAGAGATTTGATTTCAATTTCTATGCGGTCGTTAACATGCTGTTTAAAGCATGTTAGACATATTGTACATTACGCTTAATTGCCATATCACATGAATAGAGGCAATGGCTCTAGAAGAAACCAGACAGTGAGACTGCGTTGAATATGGTTATTCATGATTTTCTATTTTTAAACGATACATCCCTTTCACATGCAAGAATTAATGAAGAGTTTGGTTCTTCTATGTGCGCATGTGTCCAGTTTTATAATTAAGTAAAACTGATAATATACATTTAATTTCTTTGAGAATGTCAACACATATACATTCTAACTAACGATGTAGTGCAAAGATAGATACAAAGACGAACGGTGTAATATAATATAAACATACACACATACACACATGGGCGACCACAAATCAAACACGCGTACAAAACTACACTATATATATATATATATATATATATATATATATATATATATATATATATATATATATATATATATATATATATATATATATATATATATATATATATATATATATATATATACAATGACCAAAGCACGCAAAACTTGTTATTTTTCCATAACAATATCAGAATTCCACTCGTTCATATGACTCGTTCTCATCATATTTGGTAAAAAACGCCAAGCATACAGCATACTTTTTTTCTTGTATTAAGCAAACCGAGTGTATTCAACAGATACATCTTGTTTCCATTTGATAAAAGCGGTCTTTCAACTGACATTCTCAATTGTAGTAAGTCATATTTTTTCTGCGATCTGCGTTTATTAATCAAATCATGTCCATAGCCGATATCCTGTTTTCTATCATTCTGTCATTTCCCGTCACATTAGTTAATACTGAGGTATGTCTTGAGGACCTTTTGTCCAGCCGAATCTCAGGCTTTACTCATTGCTGCTTTTCTTCTGATGCCCCTACAAAAGTACATTGTATGACTGTTTTGTATATAAAGTAAACCTTACAGTTTCAATCACATTAAGATAATAATTAATTAATGATAATAATTGATTATGCAGAAATATTCAGATTTATGTCTAGTCGACACTGCATACACACTACAGGCCATTCTTAGTACCAGCTTATATAAATGTTTTTGCATTGACACGGCGTCTATACGTAATCGTTCCCGGAAAAGGCCCTTGGATGGCGCCATATTTTTCTATAAACAAGTGCTACTCTTTCATACTTTGAAGTTTTGTTACTATTTAATTTTGGTGACTACATGTATCAGAGTTAAATTACATTGTAGTTTAAATTGTCGCTACATCACTACCTGTCACTTGAACTTGGTAATGATCCATATGTATAGTATGATCTGTTTAATTTAAATTGCGTTTGGTACGAAGCTTTACCATGTACATGCCAAATATTATGCTCTATTCTGTTGTTTGTATTTGGACCTTTCCCCATGCGATCAAAGACAATTCGTTACTGCATATAAATTAAGGACATGGCAATTTGACGGCGTTGTCAATCTGTTAATTACAGCAAGGTTTTGCTGTTTGTTGGTCAGTTTGTTCTTAGGCCAATATGTTTCATTTTCAACAGTATCTCGACGGCGAACTTTGTATCATTGCTCTCTTGTCATGGAATGTATTTGGCCTCTTGATAAAGAGATGAAGCAAGTCAACAACCATTCCTGCTTTACCAGCGCCACCGCTTTTCAATTCATTGAACTCTTATTTGAGTTCCTAAAATGTGTTATCCAAGATATTATTGAATATAAGCCAATTATTTTCGTCAAAACATATTGGATGTATCTTTGTAATCTTAATTTTATTTCAGTATATGGTCACTAATTCAATACTCTCTTTCACGGCGTCAATTACAATTAGAAACTAATGGGATAATGTTATCCGCGCTTGATTAAACAAACCAAGTGATCGTAATACCAGCTCAGTACGATACTGATTAACCTGTGAAGTGTCCCGTTATTCGCGGTGATGCGATTGATTAAAAAGTTTAATTGCTGATAAAATTATTAGGAATGACGACTGGTATCTAGTTTTTAGATTAAATACAGATCTCTCGTAATTCTATACGTAGGTGATATGATTTCAAATGAGATCAGTTTAAATGGATGAAACATATAATGAAAACTCGTCGGTGCAGTTATCCGGAATATCCCATGGGACAGGAACGATGCGGGCGCTAGTTATAGGGACTAGATGACACCTCTAATTATGTAATCTATTTTGACACTCCGGACTACATTAACTGTTTTGTAGATGTCTAGGGATCTGATGTCAGGAACTGCATTGGGATTAGGTTTTCATTTACTATCAGGGTGTTACAGCACCACTCTGAAATGGTTTTAGCGATGTTTGAACAAATATCAGGAATCACAATATATGAATTAAATGATGAGTGTTTTATCTGCATGTTCGGTACAACGCTTACATATTGTTCCATAGTAAACGTTATTCTAAAGAAAAAAGATCCCCAACAAAAGCATCTAAACAGTGTTAGACGAATTGCAAGAAAGAAATGTTTAGAAAATTGTGTTCAATTTAATTACTCGACTGCTAAATTAGATTAAACGTTAATATTTTTCTGATTTGTATTAAATGTTGAACAATAGTCAGTGTGTGTTTATCCATAAAATTAAGATATTAAACAAACAAGAATGATTGAAGTTATGGCGGTCTTTACGTACGAATAGATTAAATAAATTTTTTGTCGAATTAAGGACTATGCCGTGAAGGCTTCTAGAGCTGCAAGCTATTTTGAACCATACAGCCAGATTCATCATGCAAAGGATACCATTATAGTTGTAAGTCCGGAGTGTGATGTTGCATGTCAGCCAAAATATGTAACTTAACAGTTCATAATATGAATAACTTTAAAGTGTTTAATGGCATAGTTTATGGTTTAAATAAAAAGCTTTGCTCTTTTGTTCACACTCAAAGACTGCAAACTAGCTGCGATACAAAAGTTATGTAATAGGTAAAAGGACAGTCTGTTTTTTGTAAGATAAATCTACATTTTACTTACACAATAAACATACATTTTACTTGGAAATTGTTAATATTTTTACAACACAAAGGATCACCCTGATCGAGACACACGATAGACGTCTCTCTGAGCTTCACGATTCAGTTTTGTACCACTGTCACTGCACGTACAATGTGTTAATGTAACGTGCCATGTGATCGGTTCAACGTCAACATATCATTTTGAGCTCAAACAAAGCATACATCGTGGCAGGAATTCTGATGCGAACACGTTTTGTTGTGTAAATTGTAGACACACGTGTCTCTAGAGATGATTTCGAAGTAGAGCTCTTCGGAAACCAGTTCTATTCAGTCCTTGTTGCATTTACTTCTTTCACTCCAGTTTTTTGCATGCCAGAACTCCGATCGGCGATTTTTTACAAGAGACATGTTTCGTATATTTACAATGGTGCATGGGGACCCCTTTACTATCAGACAAGTAGTATGGTGGGAAAGCCCCTTAGCAAATTACTTTAAATCATTTGAATGCTGAAATGAGATTTACTACCGTGACTGGAGATGGTGATTGGTTTCTTCTATCTTAATATAATACACTTACAACAGTTATAAGACTATCAACACAAACGCCTTTTTAGTAAGGACATACAATAAATTTTAGATGGACCTCACTGTCAACATATTTGATTTTGCTTATTATTTTTTAAAAATCGCCGTTGGTTTCATTTGTTGTTATTATTTTGTCTCATTGTCTGTTGTTGTTTTTTTTTAAATTAAATAATTACTATGTCGTTAACTCGTATATTTTGTATCGGATCTCTCAGACCTTCTTAATCATGCCTCTGTCTGCCGATTGGGGATTAGTTTGTACTCAGTCAAATGATTTCAAATAACATGTCATCTTAAAATTACAGACATTACTGTTGAAATTAGGAATGGTGTTCTCTGTGATAAAATATTTAAGCGTCACAAAAACTGACAACATTTTGGCCAGTTTACTTAAAAGACGTTTTTGGGAGTGGCAACTTTTCTATTTGGCATTTCTTTTTAGTAATATCGTACTTTTGTAAGTTTAATTGTGAAATCTAGCAAATTATTCGGACTTTTGCGCGAATATTCAGCATCGAAGATTTTAACCCCTTATTTACGTGTTTTAACAAAGTGAAGAAGTTTGGATACCTTGATTCATTGAACAGCGGAAATGTTTGAGAAAGCATAAGCACATTGTTCACGAAAATCGCCAAAGTGCGATGCTTCGATCGCCATTTACAAGAATTCAAATTCGTTCCTAAAGATAGTCGAGCCTTAAATACTCTCCTTATAAAAATGTATTTCATGTTACTCAATAATGAATAATTCAATATATCTTTAGCTTTCCAATACTTTTAACAATTCATTATGCTTCGTAGATCATTTACATTATCGTTCATCCTTTGTTCCTTTATTCGAAGCACAATCACAATCGATCTCAAAATTTTACATATAATGCAGAAAAATGCATAGTTTTTGGCTCAAGGTCAACTGAAGGTGTAAAGAAGTGTATAAGCTGATCCATTGTTGGATTATTTCAATATGTTTTCTACTCTACCCTTAATTACACATTTTGTTCCAGAAATACATTGTCCTTTATAAGCTGACATAGATGATGAGTCATTTCGCTCACTGTTAAGGCAATATGCATGTGTTTTGTTGTTGCTTTTGAAAAACATCTAATTATTATCAGGCAGCGCATACTTTGTCGGTTAACAACTAATGAAATCTACGTGATTACTTTAATGCTATAAAAACGTCGACATTTCGTTCACGAAATTCTTTTTAACATTTGCCATAATGTCCCTTTCTAGATATCCATTCTAGAGGGCGATGCATTGTTATTTGTGCACATTATTTGTCACCATTACTATCGGGAAATTGCATATGCATTTAAACACTTAAAAAAATGTTAAACCATATTTTTGTACATAACATTTGGTCAATATTCAGAGTGAAATATTAACACCCAAAATATTCCCTTTACTATACACACATTGTCGAGTTTTATTGCTGGTAAAGAAAATCATCAATCGAGAATTGATATCGCCTGTCTAGCAATGCTCCTGCCTTATTTGCTTTAAATTAATGTAATTAAAACAAAATGTTCTCCGTGTAACAAAGTTGCAACGTTGCATGTAGATCAGTTAGTATTTGCTTTCAGATATTCGTTTAATTTATTACTTATAGATACGTTATGTGATGATGTTTAAAAAGGATAACTGTATGCAATTTTTTATATTTACTATATACTATTCTTACTATTCCTTAGGCCGACATTGGAATATGGCTAGCCCTCAAAATATCAGTAGTTTCGTACATGTTAATTTATTCCTCACTTGAGAAAACCTGAACCTCTAGCTTGCCTGGTAAAGCAAACTAATGCAACACAACCACTTTCACAAACATGTTGATGTTCCGTTTTCCATGAGTTCATATAGTTTAAGACAAATAAATACCACAGCTCAACATATCACATATAAGTACAGACAAGCGGTTAACTGGATGGAATCACTTTGAGTGTACCGACGGGTTCTTTTTTTGTTCATATCCCATTTGTTTTATGATGTTTGTATGAAGATGTAATGTCATTAAAATATACGGATATTTTGTATTCTTTTCTAAAATGCGGTAAATCTTACGAGAACGTTTGTAGATGGTGTCCTGCACTCACCTCTTTTGATCTGGCTGCAGACTGAGAAACCAAAGAAGTAGTATATGACAGAAAACTTAATCCTCATAAACCATGGATATAACGTCTGAAAACATAACCCCATGACATATCTACCTGCTAGCTGTTAGCTTGCAGAAATGGAATTTTTCAAACAAGAGATGTTTTTGAGGTCTGATTTGTTGTTTTTTGTCTGACTTTTATGCAAAACCCACAAGCATTTACTATTTTTATAAATGTCAATTTCGGTCATTATTTATTCTGTTAGGTTCCAAACGCCATTACCAAAATACACAATTGTTTGATTTCCTTCCTAGGAAGTTGCTTGTTTGCACACGAGAAAATGTTTAATTGTCGGTTCACCACATTGCCTTTTGCCTGAGTCTCTTAAGAAATCATTTGCTTTAGAATGACTGACACAATTTGCCTAGGAATCTCCTAAAATACCCGTTTAAATAAACCCGTGCTCAATTGCCAATTTGTTAATCAAAGTAGTAGCTTTCGTGTTTAATTAGTGTTCAATTTTTCAATACAACATTTAAACCCTTTAAGCAAGTAAATGTTATGTAGTTAGATAACGTGTTTGATGGTACAGGTACATAAACGCATCGTTAAATCAAAGGAACTATTTAATTGCAAACTTTTGTCACAGGAACCAATCAACAATTTGTACCATAAACGGTTTTAAGCAAGTTTCGTACCTTTTAACTTCTTAATATTCATTTAAGTAGACAAATGTGTAAACCTCATTAAGCAGCGTGTAGTTTACATCCACAAAAATGGAACAAATAAAAAGTAAAACGTTGAATAAAGGATGGTTTAATTAAAACTATTGCAGTTAAAGCAGACAAGTTCTACTACAAATGTAATACTGTCGTTAGTTTAAATATTGACATCAGATTTATCTTATACTTTTACTTGCTAATGTCAACACTTGTCTCGGACATGTATTCGGACAGTTGTCGAAAGACAGTTAACAAAAATCAAACATTTATATAACATAAAGTTTATTTACCTAATCAATTGGGAAGGGTTTCATATATTACAAACATTATGTACCTACTCTCTTTATTTATGAACTGTTAAAAGCAAAACTTCAAACACACTTGCATTCAAGAACGTTATATCGAAAATAGTCCAGAAATTGTCTGACTTCAATCGTAAAACTTCGGGTATTTCCGTATGGTTCGTAAAATACACCTCGTACATAGCTCTAGAATACACCAAAGTGCGTCGCCTGAGTTATGAAACAGTGTCCGTTCGCGAGAAAGTAACAAATTATATATATATCATTTAGTTGAGTATATCTTGCAATAACAACGATTTTTTTATCAATACAATCTATATGATTTACGGAAAATTGAAAAGTCAACATTAAATACCCAGTATTAAAACTAAGACACACAAAGTAGATCCAAGATGGCGCCTTATTATGTCAGAGGTCTCTTGCATAGCATAAAGGCCGAGGTGATCAGATTGTGTCTGACTTGAGATATTCGGAGAGGTTAAGTTGTGGTTATTTAAGGATTCGTATTGGTTTGAATGAAAGGGTCTGAAAGTGAATATATGAAAACTCCTTCGCATGCTTTACATGAATATATGACAAAATTCCGCCTGGACTGCGTCATATTTTCCTATTTATAACTGTTAAAAAATCTAGCATATGTATAAATGTAAATAACGAAACATACAATATACACAAGACAAAACTGCCCATACTAAGCATGGAAACAGGGTCATTAAACAGACCTTTAGGTGAGATATTTAAGCACTGTTACTTGTCTGTCAGCAAAGAGATCACAGTAAAGGAAATTGTATCGGTCTATGGTCGTCAACATGGTCCGGTGAGTAACGAGTCATGTAAACACTGCAGGGAACTGAACAATAAATGAGGATATGTATACATTCTTTTCTTGATTACAAACATGACATCAGAAAGTACGTACGTGTGTGCATACACTTTACGGAACAGAAGGGTGATTAATATAGGTGGTCGAGTCTTGCTTGACTATAAGTTTTAAAGATACTTTAATATTAGTTAAAATTGTTAGTTTTTACTACCGAAGCTTTATATGTCGATGGAATAGAAGGGAAAGATGGCAGAAGAAGCTTTCTTGTGTTCTATGATAACAGCCAAACTGATAAATTCTACTAAAAATTATTTTGTCTATACGGAATAATACAAAATAAAAGTTTGCATCTTATTTCAGAATAACGATTAATGAACACTCAAGACCTTCTTTCACAAGAAGAGAGGCAGAACATAAAAATGATTAATTCAAATTTTGTCGTTTAAATTTGCCTGTTTTGAATGGAGTCTGTATTTGAGAGATTATAAATAAAAGAAAACCGAACGTGTTGCAAGATATCGTATTCAGCTTCAACAGTACACTTAAGACCTTAATTCGACTTCCGATCAAGCAGGTGCATAGGATTTCCAGACGTAAGGAAGTCATTGTCAAGAAAACGAGACAGACTCCCCGGGACACACTGCCACGAGACAATTCTTGCCAACCATCTCGGCTAGTGGATTTCTCCAATAAATGTATGTTTCAGTAGTTTAACTATCCATATTTGATATATTTTACAAATGGCTTAAAGAGAAATTCTAAGAATGAACTGGTTTATCAATATTATGATTTAAGTGCAATACTTTTTTCTTTTATACTATAGTAGGTAAAAGTGTATCTTTTAGATTCCTTTGTCAGTTTCTCAATTACTTATCTAGCTAGAAAACTAGTATCTTAAAAGAAATTTTTAATTGGAATTTACACACGCAGAAAAGATTAACAGTCGGAAAAGTCCGATTACATAAACTGAACTATTTCACCAATTAAAGTTTAAAGCACGCGAAGCAGCATGTTAGTTTTTTTGTTGTTTTTTTTGAAAACTCTAAACAGGTGTACCAGCTTACACAACATGGTTTCTATTTTCCTATTCATATTTGTCATACAACTGTATGTAACTTGCTCCTGGGATTGATTTTGGTGTTGCAATTACGTTTCCTTATAAAATCTTCTTCAAATACATAGTTTGTCTTTCGAAAGCCCATTGGTATTTTTCGAAATGTGACAATCGTCTAAGAACCTTATTTCAGATTTAGCATTGTTTGAATATGAAAACATCTCTCTCAGTCAAAAGACAAACAATTAAAGAAATCGATCATTTTTTCTATCACTTTCCGTTCTGACTTGAAAGGAACAAGTTTTAAACGAGATGTTGTAAGATATAATAAGAAAGAATTTCAAATTATACCCACTTTTTTGTGTTCCTTTTGTTGTAGTTGTTGTTTTCTTTTTTTTTTCTTTTTTTTTTTGCAAACAACAGTTTTTAAACTGTATCTGGTTATAGACATAAAGAAGTACAAATATGATCACTTGCGTCATGCAAGAAATATTTTGCAGATAAATAATAAAGTAGCCCGTTGAAACATTTTTGTTGTGTATGCTTTTACAACTTCGCTTTGATTTGTCTTGTTGAATGTCTTGCAGAGGCTCATCTGTCATGTTTGAAGGACAATAAACACGTGAATTTCCATGAATCATCACCTGTAAAATGGATGGAAATTATTAAAGGCCGCCTCGCGGCTTCTGTAAACAGAGCAGCGGACGTTTGATAGATAAGCCAAGAAGCGAAAACATTTTTTTCTGCTTCATTCCATTGTTGTTGTCTTACTATTTTCTTATTTAAGTACTTTCTTTCAAGGATCTAACTTGCCCAATACCATTTATTTGATACAACAAGTCAGCGTGGTATTGACTTATTATATTGATATTGTCAAGTTACAGTCAGAAAGAGATCCAAATATATATATAATTATTTATAATTATACTAATGCATATATTTGTTGTTCGGAGAGTTAGAATATCAAGTGTATTTGCTTGTACATCTACTTAACATTAGTAATCATCTAAGAACAAATCACTATTTAGACTGTTTTGTTTTATGTTGATCTGTTTTCTTTTCGCTGTTTGTATTTAAGAAACCCTTCAGTAAGTGCACATTTAGAGCTCTGTAAACCAGTTTAACCTTCTGTTAAGACCCGTTCCAATGCTAAAATACTGTTAGGTTTATGGTATCTCTCGTATCGGTTTTCTTTTCAAGGCATCGTTTAAATGACATGTGAATACTTTGCTATACTAATGCTATAACACAATGAACGCAATGCCGCTATATCTTATTGTAAAAAAATGTTCCCGGCTTAAAAGAAAAAGTTGTTGGTAAAGCACTTTGCAAAATAGTATTCTTTTTTAAACCTTCCATTAAATATTAGTATTAATATATAACGCTAAGAAATTAAGTATTTACGTTACAATAAAAAATCAAAATTAGCGGAGATTAAACTGAAATCTGGGATATAATATCGGACAATATACTCAATTAACATTGTTGCCGAATGCTTTTTATGTCAAATAAAATAATAAAATGTAGCAGTGTAGACACCATCAATCGCATCCGTAAACAAACCAGATTAAATACTGACACATTAATGTCAGGAAACAATTTTTAAAAATATATATCTTTAGAGAAAGCTCTACTAATAGAAAAAGATATGTTAGTTTCGATTCAAATAGGTTTTCGAATTAAACATTTTACTATATCATTACTTTAGTAAAGTAAGTAATTTTTTGGTTAATGAATGAAGATTGTACCGTTTTCAAAATGTGTTGTTTAAAAAAGGACAACCGATTGACAATAAGTGAATACAGCTTTTTTATACGATGTGAAACAATAAATTAGGGTAACTGCAGTCACGAGTTGGTATTGTTCTTGTATTCTAATCAAAAAGACTTTACTAAAAAAATCGGGATGTGTTGTGTATTTCCATATTCATTATTCGATGTTAAACTTTTTTGTTTTGAACGTGCATATTTATTGACGCCAAGGAGCAAAATGTGTTAACACAAATGGTTAACGATCTGTAGAAATAATTTTCGCGCCTGTCACCAACAGCATTAAAAATTTATTAATTACTGCGCGTACAACACACAAACACCCACACCCGTACCCCCCCCCCCCCCCCCCCCCCCACACACACAAATACACAAACACATATACACAAACACACACACATACACACACACAGACACACACAACACACAGACATAACACACACACAACACACACGCAGACACACACAACACACACATACACACACACACCGACACACACAACACATACACACAATACACACACACAACACACACACGCAGACACACACAACACATACACACAACACACACACAACACACACACGCAGACACACACAACACATACATACAACACACACACAACACACACACGCAGACACACACAACACACACACACACAATACACACACACGCAGACACACACAACACATACACACAATACACACACACAACACACACACGCAGACACACACAACACATACACACAACACACACACAACACACACACACAACACATACACACAACACACACACAACACACACACACACACATCACACACACACACACACAACACACACACGCAGACACACACAACACATACACACAACACACACACAGACACACACAACACATACACACAATACACACACACACACACACACACACACACACACACACACACACACACACACACACACACACACACACACACACACACACACACACACACACATACACACAAGAAGTAATGAGGATAAATGGCAAGTGAATTAATTTAATATAAATTCTATTTTCTGTACAGTTTGCTTTAGTACGTTTTTGCAGTTGTCATCCAATCGACAATGTTTAATTAAATCTTGGGAAAATCTTGTATGCGATGGTGGTCTTATCCAAATAAGCAAAATGAAACCTAACACCGACTTTCACCCCTGAATCTTACTGGTCAATCACGCAGACCTTGTTAGCTTCGCTCACCTCTTTTATTGTTCCGCAATTATCTGAATGAAATTCATAAATGTCAGCCTCTTCGCTGGATAATTATGCAACATCAATATGCAAAGACTAGTGTATGCAGTGGTCAACAGTCACAAATGTCTGATTACATCCCGCAGACTTATTAAAACAAGCCTTTCTCATTACGCATCGTATCCTCCCTTTCTCTCTGTCTATCTCCCCCTCTCTCTTTCTCTCTCTCCCTCGCTCTCTCTCTCTCTCTCTCTCTCTCTCTCTCGGTCGATCTTTCTCCTTCTTCCTTTTTTTTCTCTCTCTTATTATGTAAATCGCTTCTGCTTCATTTTCTGTTTCTCACGAGCCATTTCTCTTTCTCTCTAATAATAAATATTCGGGCACAGTGCCCTAGCTGGTTGATTCGTTTGCTGATAAAGTCAAGACCCATTACAATCAGATACTAAGAAAACATAAGTTGTAATAGTATTTATGTGAAAAACACATTTATAAATTATTCAGTTGTTTTGGATCTAGAATATGATTTTCAATTTCTAGCTTGTAATTTTATGCATCATTGTGACTTTATATTCACCCCCATGCCAAACGATGCACTTTTACATAATAAAACACTTTTACGTAAGGTAACTAAAATGGTTATTCTTATTTTTATTACAGTAGCATTAACTCCTACATGATGTTAGTATTTTACAGCTCTGTAGTGGCAAATGTCAGCTTATGATCAAACACAACGCCAAAATGCTTTCGAAATATGGAAGGTTACAACACAATGAAGCAAATGCAGTGACTGATATATGATTGCACGTCAGAAATAAAAGCAACCGAGTTCTCTTCATCCAAGATTCTGAAGTAAATATAATGGCATATTACATATTCTGTGCAATGGATAAGGACTGCTTTTAACACTGAATGTTGTACAATAATTATTTCGATTTTAAATGCCAGTACATTTCATTTGAAAAGACGACTCATCCATGGACTTTATTCTTGGTGTTGTTAATTTTATTTCTATTTATGTAATACAATGTAAACGACACTATAAGGATTGGAAACGGAATGTCAAATCTTCTGCTCCTTCGAATTAATCTAACAAAGATCAAAGTTTGGTCGTTATGTCCCATATCATCCGCCAATAATAACCGCGTTGTTGTATAAAAACTCGCCAAGCCTTGTTTTTCATCATTTGACTTCCATTTGTTTTAGGGTTTTTTCGTTTTCACTAATAATAAACGCCGCCTCATTATCTCTTAGTATTTTTGACCCGCTGTTCTTTATGACGTATCTTAAGCAGTGGCCAAATGACTAGTTGTCTAGTTTACTTTACTGTTTATCGAATCTATAAGTTAATACTAAAACAAAAATCCAATCAATTAAGCTGTATGTTGAAAAGTTAACTTTGATTTATTAGAATAGTAAGTGTTCACCGACGTTTTTATGTTTTATTCACAGCGTGTACTTTTTTCCAAAGGTTTATTGGAAATAATTTTATGTAAAAGTAGGAAAAATGATAAATCATTTACTGAGTACGGAATCAAAGTTAGGGGATAATCTATCAAAGTTATGGGATAAACGATCAAACTTATGAGATAATCGATCAAATTTATGGGATAATTGATCAAACGTATTGGATAAGGAATCAAATTTATAGAATAATGAAAACGACTGAAATCGTTAAAGAATTTTAGAAGTTCATCACAGTAAATGTCTTTAGAAAGTGCGAGGGTTAAGAGCTCCTTTACGGGTCAAAATACCCCAGACTGTATTTTTGCTGATTGACCATTCCAAGTCAGTAACTGATTTTTAATATAGGTGGCAATTCTAATAAAATAGTTTCATAATTCCATTTCTTGCTATGTTTAAATATTGTACAATATTTCAGTCAACCAACATGTTGAGATACATAGGGGTACGACCAATCTATTTAACATTGATATAATATTAATACCCATGACGATATGTATTCGAATGTTATAAAATGTATATGTCCCTTCTTGATATTTTATTATCTCAGTTTCAATCTCTTTTGAAAGCCCAACTAGATATGTAAGTTGTCTGAAGATTTTGAATTGTTAGAACTTGTTCTCCCTTTTCGTCTAGCTGTTTCACAAACAGTACTGAAGTAGTTATAAAGCTGTTTGTTTGCTTTATCCATTCCTTAAATAATAAATTCTTGAAATAGCAAAAGTGATAATAACTGTAATAATTCGATTTTTTTCCAACAAAGTACAGATTTATGTTTGAAAAATGTCATTTTGTTCAATAGATATTACATAACCATTGAATAACATTAAAATAAGGTTTTATATTTATTACGATATTTAGGAAACTCAACAGACAGCATAGGTCTTTTCCCCCTTCTTTTTTGTCTTATATAGTCACAGCCAGGCTTTTAATTCAATTTCTTTAAACAGTAATATCTGTAGTGAATTAAAAGGCATTAAATAAGACAATTAACAAGCATCCCACTGGCTCTGGTTTGTGTCTGGTATCACGTGGGCAGCACGTGGCGTCTCGGTGTTAATTTGGTTTCCGTAGCAGACGTATATTATCACAGATAATGACCGTGATATAAACAATTTGTAGGTCTGAGACAAACAAGAATGGCTTGCTAGATATAACAAAAATATTTCGGCCAGAACAGGTTTCTTAAAAGACGTGGTAGACACTTACACCAGAATAATCCGTAAGTTTTGTTAGCATTGAATTAATATAATTATCCCGCCACTAATACTTTTTAAAGAATTTTAAATGCATTATGACTTTTTTGCTTCACTTGTCAATGATTGAATTATTAAACCCAAGAAAGTTCTTTAATATTGTTTTAAAGAATACATAAAAGGTAAACATGTCTAAAGTCACAACGAAGCATTGATATGTTTACCGAATGAAACATGTCTGATAAGTGACATTTTAAACAATTGCGCGATGCGTGAAAGAGTCAAGCCATGAGTGTAGACTGTGCTCACCCCAAAGTTGTACATTCACTGCTGACTTGTGCTCAGGACAAAAGACTAGAACAGCAAAACAACACTTTCGTCAGTGGCAGCTAAAGTGCAGTCAATCCGGCAACAGATTCTTATATATGACATATCATCATAACTGATAATACATCTATACGTGAGCAAAACTGATATAAAAATCTTGCAGAAATATTAGATAACACCTTCTTACAAAGAATTATATTGCAAAAAATATGACAAAAACGGGAATTTTCCATTAGCCCTCGGCGGGTCCTAAAGAAATTGATATAATTTCCGAGCTTTTCTTTCTAGATCTAATGTTACATAAAACTACTCTTTTCTGGAAGACTTTATCTTCGGAGAAAAGTATAAATTACGATGTTGTTTTTCACAGTATGTTTTCCGAACAAGGTCAACCTTTTTAACTTACAAAAAGAATGTTTAATTTAGTTGTAAATCATTTTAGGCAAGTTTAAAAGTTTGAAAGTATGTCACATGTATGATGTAAGCTGCGATTAAAGTGACGGAAGTTAACGGTCGCTGTGACAATCCACTATTGCGCAGCACATTGTACGCTCACTTAAACGACTGGCATTCCTGATCGATCATAACCATAAAACGCTCAACAGTTAACTTAGAAATAATTTCCAAAAGGTCGATTTCTATTATTTCTCGGTAGTAAATCGCACACAATCTTTTTCTCCTTCTTTGTTTCATGTTCATCAATGTTTATATATTTCACGTGCTGTTGCTTATAGCATAGTATGCTTATTATTACACCATGCATAGAAAACTAAACAATTATTTCAAACACGCATGTTTGTTTGGTTTTTAATTTTAGGAACGTGTTTAAATCAGGATTATGTACTTAGTGAGTCTAAAGATACCAGCAAGTGAATCAGTTATCTTATATTACGAACATACATACTTTTAATACAATCTACACATTGGAAGGGTTAATGTTGTTGTTTTTATTGCAAATTGATGTATCAATTGTCTAACAGTGTTTGAGTGCATTTTTATTAAACTAAAGATGTTTATAAATTTACTACTTCTTTATTGTAATATATGGATATATTTTGGAGAGAAAAGCAACAAATTTTTCTACCTTGATGAACAAAATTAACCATTGCTTAACCATTGATAACATTTCGTGTATGTTAAACATAGTTTTGCATCATTTTATTAAAATTATAGAAATGCACATTTGCATTAATTTTTAACTTTCGTGTGCTATTGTTTAACATGTGCAATAGCGAAATAAAAATTCTTTTGAATTAAAAATATTGAAGAATTAAACGCTTCGTTTCATTCATGTTCTTTAAATATATCTGACGGAGATGATAAAATGGATCATAAAACAAAAAATCGAAGCAAAAAAGCAACAACAAATAAATAAAAACAAAACAAAAACCTCCTACAACGTTAAACAGTAATTTGAAACTGTATATGTATCATCACATTCTGTACATGTCAAATTTGAATGATAACTTAATTACGCTTGCTTTTTTCATAAGTTGTTTTTGAAGACAAGTAATCATGACCGCTGTGTGCTGATGATAATTGCAATTTTCCTAATTTTACTAACTTTTTAATACTAATTCTACCCTTAAATGAGCCTTTGCTTTAAACTACATCACTAGTTATATGTGCGTATTTATTGAAATATTTATAAAAAAAAAAAAAATGTGTTAAATTGTTTTTAGATAATTCCTAATAGCTTAATGTGATCAACAGTCTGCCGAGGGTTCGCTCTCACGGAACCAATCATTTCGCATATGATTCTTTGTGGTAACCCACAGGAAACCCTTGCATGAGTGATTAAAACATATCAATATTAGGATGAGAAATGGTTGAAAATATAAAACATCATCCACGTTATACAGCGTCTTTTTGTCTTCTAAAATACAAAACGCTTATTACCGATGGCGGCTATAGCAATATACATTCATTGTATAGGCGTGGATGCAACGCCCTTTGATATATAATCTTTTAATCATTATCACACCGGCTCTTTGGTTTAAATGTTTCTGGGAACCTTATTTGCGTAATTAAGTGAAAATTGAAAGAAATGTCGTTTTTTCGGAATTTCATTGAAATCATTTACCAAATCTATATTAACTGATTCGATTTTACTGTTGGTGTCTTGGCAATAAAAGTGAGATAATCAGAAGCGCTCACGCTATAATAACTGTTAAAGTTTTATTCGTCTGAAATACCGTCATTCGTTTTTTAATTCACTGAAACAGAACATCTTTCAAAATCTCAAGTACATACACAGTTGCTTTCTAGTTTACCAACAAGAATAAAAAGAGATATCGTAGATTTGAGCTTTCTAATTTCTCTACCAAATTAAAAATAAAACGCATTCAAAAAAGAAACGAGATATAAATATAAGCATACATGCTGTTAAGGTCCGGCAGTAAATACTGTATATCCGAAATAAGTGTATCCATAAATCGGATAGAAAACTGCCGACTGCCCTTTGACAAATAAGATAGCAGGTTTATTCAATAAGAAAAAAAAACTACTATAATAGAGGCTTTTTTGTTAGAATAACTGACCGAAAATAGTTTCTTAGACTTCTGAATATATTAACTCGGAGTTATAATCTAAAGCCCAGATATTTATTCGGATATCGTTCTTGGATGTTAATCTAAAATAAAAATTATTTGAAATTTCAAGCAAATCTAAATTATATTTAGAGCTGTTTGTTTTAAATATTGACAACTTTTGAAAATGCCATTGAGCTAATAAACTAACTGGACGTTTAACATATACTCAACATGTGGTCTTTGATAGAAGATTTAGTCATTCCTTTAACTTAATAAATGTCATCTTGTCTGAAATATGCTACTATAAATTTACACCGAAACAATCACAATACACTCTACAATATGTTGAATTCAAATAGCGACTTTTCATATATACTTGAGATGCTTTACTTATCAACCGGTCAACACATTTTGTCATATACGTAGCCAATTTTAGTGAATTATGTGAAGAATGTTACGGACACTGTTGACAAATTGTTGGCATCATTTGCATAATACTTACCTTTTGTTAAGGTCTGGTAGCTGTTTTGGGTCACCATGTTTCTATATTACCTTTGTCTTTCATCTTACCACCGTGTCGCCGGAACTGTCAACCCCGGAGAGAGTTCAATGACAGTCTACCAGCCACACGCGGTGTGCCTGGCAACGCTGACATTATTACCGTTGATAGAGCGACAAGGTTACTTGTGATAATTAGCTTGTGACTATTAGAATGACTGGTTCCTGCCCTGGGTACTTTACGTCTAACGGCATTTGTCCTTGATCAGGATAACTACATTGAGGCACAGAGCCCGCCAGTCTTGTTGCATACAATCCACCATTGGACAAAGATTGGTTTCAAATTTACGTTTTAGAAATAACATTCTTTATGAAAATGGAATCCCAAGAGTTCACCATGTTAAGAAAAAAAAGATAACTTGATATCGATAGTCGGTTTTTGTAATGTTAACTTGAATAATTTAACAGGATAAAACAATCCTGTCTGTTTTTCAAACAGTACAGAAAAGAAGGTGTGTATCATTTAACAAAGGTTGTAAGTTACGCTCGAATATTTCTAGAAGCCTACAAGAAGCGTACGCAAATGGCGTTTCACATATTACTTTTTTTAGCAATTGTTATGAGAAGTAGTCAGGTAGAGTTAAAACCTGTGGTAGTTTAGAAATGGTAAAATTTGTGTTATTCAAGCTTTAACATAGTTTAACAGTTAGATATTCTCGATAATATAGGATCACATTCTGCTTAATTTCACTTAATTACAGAGAACATATTTAAAATTCTCTTGAGATCATAAATTGTCCGAGTACCAGTAGGACAATTTGGATGAACTTTTGCACTTTCAATCGGCAAAGATGGTCACAATAAGAAATTTATTGAATCTAGAAACGCTGGCTATTTTGTTTGAAATACAAACTGTTTTGTTGTTGTTGTTGTTTCAGAATTTGAAATGCTTTTGTAATTGCAATAATTTTGTAACACAACTTCAATTAATATTTTTGTTCTTCAGTAGACAATAGAACTTGGAAATTACATTATACATAAAGCAGCGTAAGCTACTTTGATAGATTTTCGATCGGCCGAGTGTCATCTCCATGGTACGATTAGTAACGAGTCATGTACACAACAATAAATCAGAATAAACGTTTATCCTTTAGGATCATCACGATGTCAGGGAGATCGGAAAAGTTCCTGGTCATTCTGTAGACACCATATACAGTTACAACTGATGAAAAAAAACTTGTTGCATACACGCTTTTGCGAAATGGCCTCTGCTAATAAATGTGTTTTGTCTGGACTTGTTTTACATTTAGTGCTTTTGCAATATTGTTCTACTCATATTGTCTCTTCATGAGTTGTTATCCTCGAAACAAAAAGCACTACCGATGTTGATTTAAGTATAGGATTATATTCTTTATGGAAAAAATCTAAGTAACAAGATCCATATGAAAATATCCTTACCGACACTTATATAGTACAAACCACGAAAGCACAGTGAAGCAAATTTAATAACGCATTTATCCTTATTTACCATTGAACCTAAAAAAAAACAGTTTAACTATCTTGAAAATTGAAAACGAATGTATTGCCTTCTTTAAAGTAAAATAATAGTTACGATAAGTAGAGAAAGTATCATTAATCATCTATAAACCCATGTCTACATTATGGAGTCAAGTCTTTCAGTTATGTGCTTCGAAAAGACAATCAGACAAAACGAGAATGAAACTGATTAACGTCGGACATTACCTTGGCAGCGTTAATTATTTACAAGCAATCTGCGGGAAGGTTAACCAAAAACAATTAATGACTCGAACGTTGCTAATTATGCTAACTATAGTGGACACATAGCTTGTGAAATACGTCGGCTTGTCCGTGATTACCTTGGTCTTGTGTCTTTTCAAATTTTTGTATATGTTGCAATGATCATAGGACTTTGTCTTATATATTCTTATTGATGTTTCAGCTCCACTGCCGACAGGTCTCTCTGTTCGGCAGAACCTTTACCTTTATGGATTTTATTTAAATACCTTTATTCTTCTTACAGTTTGGTTCGTCTGGACCAACTATTACTATCTCTCTGCATCGTAACAGAGAGTAAGTTGTCCATACAAGCCTGTGTTTCTATATATGAGACACTATGTATATCTATCGGCAAATATATACAACATATGCGCAAGCTAAAAGCAAAGGCGATCTATTTAATGTTGACCAATAGTTTCACGTAAATAAATTGTATTCTTTAAGGCTTAGTAGGCGAAACAGTCGTTTTAAAACATTTGTGTTATCACGGAACCATCTCTTCCTCAACTGAGGGCAAATGGGCCACGTTAGGAACATGCATATTCTTTAAACTGAATAATAGTGTGATGTTGCAGCTACTGTTGTTTTATAGCTTTATCGATAAATGATTTTACACCTTTCACAACACTAACATAATAATGTCAGCTCAAGTATGTAAAAGGAGACAGTATTTAAGTGAAACAAGTTATTTCTATAGGAATTGCCAGTGTTTGTTCCGATGTTTCATCTTAAAATAAATATATTAAATAAATATATTTAGAATTGCTTTAGAACTGTTTTGAATAAGCATTAAATTCAAAGCTCAAGTAAAATTCTTATTCTTTAATTCAACGGTAGGTTTAAGAGCACGGACACTCATTTTTAGCGTTTGAAATCGTTTGTAAGCATCACACAAACATAAACTTCTTACTTAATATAAATTTAAGAAAAAAAATGGAGTTGTTGAGTTTAAGTTTAAAAAAAAAAACGTTTTTTTTTTTTTTATTATACTTATCAGTTGTGAAACCCGATTATTCAATATAACATAGGTTTGCAATGAAAAATGTATTTAATTGAGTGAAATGTGTAACAGGTATTAAGAGACTTAAAACTTAAACCTGTATTCCTAGAGTAAACACAAAATGTTTAGAACCAGAAATCAAAGTGATTTGTCAACTTTCTTTAAAGGTCAGCTTTTTCTTTTTTTTTAAAAAAGAAAAGATTATGTGTGTGGTTAATAAAAACGTTTAACAAACCAGGTTATTTTTTTCCAATACGATAAAAACTCCGAGTGTGGTGAGACATTTTATTAAAATTTATGATTACATAATGGACCATGCTCTTGAGTTTCGTTCTTTGCCTTAACAAAGCAAATATTTTTTATTAAGATTTATACCTGAGGCATTTCCGCATTATTCTTGAATTTGCGCGGCAAACACAAATATTAAACTTTAAAAATGTGTAGACCGAATAAGCATTATAAACTTTATTTGCTTTCATAACTTGCTAGGACGCTTCACGTAAATACGGCTTTTATATTTAATCAAAGACTCGTCTGTTGACAAAAACCAATTTTATGCCTCGAAGGCCAGCAAACACGCTTTTCAGCATGAAACATCAACGGAACAATGGATGTGGTGTATTTTAGAACACCTTAAGGCTCATATAAACACAGTAACGGACTTCTAATAGACAGGTCTACATCGGAAAAATACCATATTTTTCTGTACCATCCTTATTTTGCTACGAACATGTATTTCCTTCTGGAATTAGGTTTCCGGATATTAACTTGTCGTAAATGTGTTTGTTTTAAAGCAAAAGCATGACATCAACTAATTAAACTATTTTTGAGTTTGAGTATGCTATATAGTGTTAAAATGGTACTATCCAGGGTTTATATGTACTTATATGTGTTGGTAAGTAAATAACAATGACTTATGCAACCTCGGATATTAATTTAACATTAGCAAGTATTGGTTTATATAAGGTTATGCTCGAAGATAGTTCACAGCATATTTTTTAGTCGTTTTACAAAAGATTAACGGAAAACGCTTTAGTGGCTTAAGTAAATACATTTTTATTGTCATAAGCAAAGATTGGCTTTAACACATTAAATCCATAATACATCGACTTTGGTTTTATACATTTCTTATGTCATGATTAACACACTTGAATAGGAAAATATTCAAGTGAAAAGCAGCATAAACCATACAATAACAAATTTAAAAAAAATACATCATAAGTTAACCATCTCAATGAAATACATTGTATAATAGATACTTAATACACCATTGATCAGCTTGTGTTATTGTGAAAGAAAATGGATGTGTTAGCAATTTACAATTCAAAGTAAGATGGTGTGTAAGTGCATTGTAGTAAAACTAATTAAGTGTGTGCATACAATATCTATATATGCTTGTACTGTTGAAATCAACGAAATATAGCTATCATTGTAACCTCACGAAACCGAAGGAAACAGCAATGGTGACGTGTCATGCGTGGTCCTGTTTAAATACTATTTTAATTAATTCGTTGAAAAAGTATTTGAGATCAAAAGTTTATTAAAATCGTTTCACTTGATAAGATTTTATTAGCCTTAGTTAATGCACTACACAAATTCCTTATTTACTGAACAACTACAGAAATGCATAAATGAAAATGCATTCAAGGGGACTTACGTGTGAATATTTTATTAACATTGTTCATAAATACAAATCAATGCCAATAACTAAAGTCTCAGAGGAGTATGCCGTTCACATGCATTACAAAATAAACTGACCAGTCGACAACAGAAAGGTTTGGCGGCATGTTTGTGAACATTTTACTGGAAGTCGTTTCAACGTCGAAACAGTGTCCCTAGTGCCGCTGCCATGGCTTCAAGCCGAGTTAGCTGGAAATTTGGTTAAATATGGCCTAAATTCTTGATAAGAAAACTTAAATTTATAACAGAACAGCAAATCTTTCTCAAATCAACGGAAAGTAAACAAAACCAACATGATGCAACAAATCTGTTGATGCTGGTGTCTAGGTAAATTTTGTAAGCAGAACTATATCTTTATTTGAATGCCAATTTCTATTAAGTATCATACACGTTTATGTACCTTAAATATCTTGACCATTTGAAACTGTTACTTGTAAGAGTTCTTATACATTAGAAAAGATGAGAGAAAAACATCATACAATTAAATTTGTTTGTTTATTGGGTTTATCGCCCCACCAACAATATTTCAGTTATTTGGAGACGGTCAATAAAAATGATCAAGACTAGACAAAGGGAAAGACAATCAAGAAAAGACAGTAAAAGATTGGCAATTAGGAACAAAGGGTTCTTAAATGGGCAATCGGGAAAGAATGTCAGAAATATGGAAAATACGAAAATATTAATCAACAAAGATTGAAGTGTAAGAGTTTAACTCTTTGAACAGTGGACGTGCATTTTAGAGACCTAGCATTGAAATCTTCTACTTTAGTACAAATTTGTGCAAACCTTGTAAGTTGTGATATGTAAGTAGCATGAGGTGAATCACCGTCAAGGTATCGATAATTCACATTACTTAAGTTGAAATCATCTCTCTTGTAATAGTTTTATTAGAGACGTTGTCACTGGAAATAGCGATCTCAATGTCTAGAAATGCTGCATTTAAATGTAAGTTATTTGCTTTATTAAGGGTTAGTTTTGGAGGGTAAATCAAAAGGATCATTTGAGAAAAAGAAGGATTATCTACAGATAGCAAACTTAAAAGCTAACGAAATATTATACATGTTAACTTAGCAGAGTCTTTGTTGTATTCAAAACATTTGAAACATGTTTTTGTTGACGCCGTTTGTAGACTAACCAGAACAAGTTTAAGCTGCATTTTTAGACGGCAATAGTAACAAAATCATAGCTTGTCTGTGTGAGAAGTGTGCAAAACGTCTTATTTGCATTTATCTAAAAGAATTAGTAATTGCAACACAAATCAACAAAAGAACACTTTTAACATGCTTAAAGAAAATGGGAGAAAAACTAAAGAAAAAACAGTTTGGTGAGCGTACATATGAAATTGAAATATAGCGTTTTTATAATAAATGACAGAAGAGTCATATGAAAATGGCGTCTACTATTAAAAAGGCAGACAATGTTCTAAAGTTTAAGCTACTGACAAATCTCACCTCAAGGGCAAAGGAGACTTATCAAGTTGTATCACATTACAAGACTAGACTAGCGAAATTAATTGACAACTGAAAGAAAAAGTACAGTTTGATGAGCGTTCATAAGAAATTGAAACATAAAGATATTTATAATAAATGGCCGAAGATTCATCTGACAATGGTGTGTATTATTACAAAGGCAGACAATATTCTAAAGTTTAAGCTACTGGAAATCTAACCTCAAGGGCAATAGAGACTGCTTGTCTCACATAACTACGGCTTCAATGGAAAAAAAACGTTTTCGTTAAGGCTCTAACTTTTCAAAATAAAATAGAATTAGCTGAAAAGTTTTAACTGCAAAAGGATGTTATTGTGTCATGCATTTCAAGCGGATAACACGTTTAAGGTAAAAAACAGCCATTCATATATTAACTAATACTAATAGTTTAAGCTGGTAAATAGCTCAAATAAAACATCTTATCTCTGACGAAAATTACAGGAAACTGGCAATTATCTTGAAAACTAAAAGCAGACAAAGAGTAACGTAAGGTTGTAAATATAGCTCAAATCACAAATTTTAACAAATGTCAATCTGTTTTCCCTAAGTTGTGTAGTAAAAATGTGAACAAGATTTATTGTAAAAAAAACAACAGGTTTAAGATAGTGGCCAAGATCTGCCGATTGTTTTTATGAAACATTCTAAATGCAAAGCCAGTACCTGTAATAACTTTCACAGAACAACTTAAATTAATTAAGATACAACAGATATAAAATATGTAGGCGTATAAGATTTAAGTTATATAAGTAGTTCATACTTTATTCGCTTTAAAATAACCAAATCCTTGAAATCAATATGCGGCATTTGTTGCTTTGAATCGATGGTTAAATACTACAATATTACACAGACTCTGTTTTCTATTGATCTACCTACCCTAATTCATAGGCACCGGTCACCGCATTTTATTGTTCCGCAATTATTCGAAAGTTCTTCATCAATGTCAGTCCCTTCGCTTGTTCGACCTGCAAAAGCTATACGCGGGAACTCATCTATAAAAAGACTAAAAGACACATCTTTTATCATGTGTTCTACAGACTTCGCTTATTTGATCTGCAAAAGCTATCCGCGGGGACTCGACTGCAAAAATACCAAAAGACACAAGCTTTATAATGTGTTCACTACAAACTTATTAATTATGCTACTGTCATACTCCATAACAAGGCATAGGTGACATCAAAGGTCGGCTTAATATTCATACACTACTAAAACCACACAACTTATATGCAAACAAACCAATTTATATAGAATACAGTATGTATCGAAAATGACTTAAAATCGTATTCCACCCACCTTATCACCAAATCCACACAATACGTGTAGAGGAACTGTTAGAATAAGGTACAGATTATGTCGAACATGCTTTACTATATGTAATTGTGTACATGAAGGTGATATCGTTGTCGAAAATGTCATTAATGCTTCGTTATGGCTCATAGTGGCATGCGGCTATATAATAAAATGCACGTGAATATTGTACATTTCATTTTTATTGTATGTCATTTTTTCTCATTAATAGATGCAGTAATAATGATAACGTCGTTTTTTTTTTCTTTTAAGGCAAATGCATTTTTTTTCTCTCAAAGCTGCTTGAAAATATGACATTGATATGTACTGAGGTTATGTTATCACATCACAATAATACGTAACGCAATACTCAAAAAGAACTTTCTTGTTCTAAACTAATGAGACGGGGCCTCTATCTTCAATTGTTATATATATCCCTACCCCATCCCCCTCCCACCCCCACCCCACACACACAACGCATATAAGGCTGAATGCGTTAAGTTTAATCAACAGTATGTATTTACTATCGCATCATGCTAGCATTTTAGGGTTATATTGTGGCACATGTTTGCTAATTAGCATGAAAAGCTCTTTTCATGTTCCATGTTCAAAACTTACTTTGACATGTTGGTGTTAACGTAACAATAACTAACATACTGAATATTTCCGGAATTGTACAGTAATATTTAATACTAAAATTATATCACCACAATACTTTTTACGTTTAAATTATGATACAAACCATGAATGCAATTTTATTTGCTCAATTCTTGCAAATCTCTCACTGATTCGGCTTTCGTATCTATTAGTGTCAATGCACGTGTCAGGTGATGACGTCACCATCCACATGACCCGTATAGTGAATACAGGTGGTGTTTTTCTAATGTTTTGTTTAGTTTAAGATTTATTGACAATATTGTCATAGATGTTAAGAAAAGTGCAAGGATGACGTCTCAAGCTGTTCAGACCCTGGTGTTTTATCACTTGTTTGCCATTTAGGAATTATTTAGTATTCAGTCGAACAGTTTTAAATTATATTCCATATTGAAAAAAAAATATTACACCTTACGAACATATCAGGGAATATTTATCAGTTAAGCCGGACGTTCCAATGGTCATGTGTTGAAACAGTAACATGTAATGTAACATGTTGCCTTCTTGTTCACTTATACATATTAAATCAATAATAGTTACTCGTTTGAGACATTTAATTAAACTTGTTTTGACACAGATTTAAATGACGCAAGTTTGTAAACTTATATTACTTTTAGGCTTAATCATACAAACCTCGTCATTAATCGTCCGTTCACAACTTGGTTAGTATTATACGATTTATGATATGATTTATAGATAAGTAGTTTTTATTCATGAGGTAGCTAAGATAAACGAGTAGTTTTATAAGTAATTGTTACACAGTGTAAGACACTGTATATTACATCATATATGTCATAATAGGTTTAAACTGATTTCCTTATTTAACATTATTTGTGTATCCCTTTATGTGAAAGTTATCGTACAGCGTTTGTTGGGTATTGTTTTACCTTGTATAATATAAAGTCTTGCCATGAAGTAAATCAGTTATTTAGTCTTCATGCCATGCGCGGACGTTTAATCCTAAAATATTTCCAGAAAATAACTATAAACTTACAAGCCTAAATGCCGTAACAGCAAAACTGACTATAACTGTATAAAACATAAAACAAAGTATTTGTTCCAGTTTTATTGGCCATTATGTAGTACACTGTTTTACAATACGTATTATTTTAGGTATATTATATAACAAAGCCTTCAACAGTCAGTATTTCTAGTCGGATTTATACTGGAAGCGCTTGATCAGGGCTAGAGAAAATCCACATTGTGTGTATTTTCCCTGTCATCGACTCACTAGTCTTTTGTGTTTTTGTAGTAACAGTCGAGCTAATAATACAATTAACTGTGTGTTCTGTAAATAAAACGATAGCTGAATAAAACATGAGAAAAACGCCAAGCTGACTGAGTTATGTCTCGTGTCACATTGGTAGGAGGAGACGCCATTTGACCTTAATCATATTATCTTTGGCAGACACGTATTATCACATTAAATTACTCTGTCTTAAACAATTTCTAGCTTTGGGAACACACCAATTGCCTGTAAACATGATCAGTTCTAAACGTGATTCGTTTTCTGAGCCTACATAAAAGAGGACAGAACGTAGTTAGGTTTATCCATATGTCATAAGCATAGAAGTAAAAATCTCATTTCCATGTCAAACAACTAGTAATATGCCTGCAAGCTACATGGGAAAACAACAAAATAGCGTGGTAAAGGTTACTAGTTCTAAAGAAATATATACGGAACTACAGCAGTATTCATACTTAAAGTTATATTTTTATCAACGACTATTAAACTTTGCATTTTATCAGTAAAACTGTCTAATGATAAAACTGACGTATCTGTAATATATTTCATTATGAGAGTTGATTGTATTCTTCTCACTGTTCACATCGACTGCTGCTTCATTTCCATGACAAAAGCCGAGCAGAGCAGCTAAGCTACACTTTCGTTAAATGGAAACGGGAATCTAGTTAGCTGGGCGACAAATACAACTGGCCGAAATATCAGCATACTTGTTATACATTTACATGTATCTTTATTTCACCTCAAACTTTATTCATTTTGCGAATAAAGCAGAAAAACGCTCTCTTGTAGACAGAATAAAGAAAATGGAAGCCGTGTGTTATTAGGCATTTTTCTGCATTCTAAAGTACCACAGATATGTTCACAATTTTATTTATATTCATAATAACAATTATTTCAAAAGCGTTACTATCATAGTGCTTTTGCTATTATTTGTATCCATATTAACAGTAACAAGTTAAAAGAAAGGCCATGTTCAACTGTTGATACCACAAGTTTCAAGAGGTGTACTTATTTTTATGTGAGTTTTCTTTGTTACATAAAACCATTATACTTTCGGAATAAATACGCACTTTAAACATTGTTCATTTCCCGGGTGGTGGGAATAAGCACATATATAAAAACTTTGCCATTAATACTAGTATGCAAACATATTAGTTTGAAACATGCAATATGGTGTATGATGCGATTGTCATGGTAACAGTTCAGCTGCCAGCGACAGTCAAATAGGTGTCTCATTGTACGCAAAAAAGTCACCATTTATATTAACTTAAAACAACATAATGTTTATATTGATGTGACCTTTTTGTTCATTAGTTCATTAGTGATCCACGCCTTTTTAAGATATAACCTTTATTTTCTTCCCATTGTTTTCAGGGATCTATGGTAAAACAAGAAGATTGCTACAATTGACTTGTATTTTTGGTTCTGACATAAATTAAGCTAAGGTGTATTTTTATAAACTGGAATTTGGCATTTAATCAATATCACACCAACTCTTTAAATTATCACATTCATTGCAACGTTCTTGTATAATTTGACGGATTCTTATTTTTTTCCACCGTGAACAGCCACCCTAGTTTTCTATTACAGTTTCATAAAAAAAGATAGTGTGAGAAGAAAGGTCAGATGTACTGCCGTTGTATACTGTTATATAGAACATACGTATTAAGTTGCCTTCATATGCTTGCCAATTCAGTTTGTCTTTATAACACTAGAGTTCTATCAATGTTACGGTCAATTATTATGCTTCACAGGCATCTGCTTATGAATCAATATGTATTGCAGATGTAAAATGGCATCCAGACTTCATTTGGTTAAAATGGTTAATTTAAAGGAAAGCCTGTTTTGGGGGAGTTATTATCTTTTTGTATGCCACAAATCTAATTTTCCTTTCTAAAGTTAATCGAAACCTGATAGCAGATTCTTTATGGTAAGCATCTTTGTTTAAAACATATTCTGCATGCTCTCTTAAACATATATGATCAGACAAGCCCAAATAATGCCGCTCAACAGTTACTGGAACATACAAAATTACAATCCTCTTGCAAACAAATCGTCGTTTGAGAAGCTGAGGGCCCATTTGTTACGCCATATGCCTGCCTTTGGCAATTAAGTTCCAGAGATGGACGCATGGGCACAATGCGTTATTGTTTATTACAAGACTATATTGGGTATTATACCTTCGAAAAAGGCATTTGCATTAAGACGCTAGAATAAGTCAATACATGAAAGCATATTTTCATTCCACGACATTGTCTAGCCAAAAATACTGTTGAATGTGGTGCAATTACTGTTGTGACAATAAAATAATTTAAATAATTGTGTTAAATACATGTCGTCAGAAGATGCATTATTCCTGTTTTGTTATCATTCTTATTGTTTACAAGGTATGTAAAGACATAGATCTACATTTATACAATATATGTGATTATTTTTTATCACATCGAATAAATCAATGAAACACTACTTTTAAAAGGAAATAATTAATGTTAAAAGTAAAGAACTAAAATAAAAATGACAAATCACCGAACTGATGTTATCTGACACGTGTTGGTACATACTTTGTTTTAACGAAAATTTACTTTACTTAAATCTAATCGGTCATACAAGTTCTCTTCTAGACATTTGAAAACATTTTTGTAGTAAAATCCAAACAAGTGCTAACGATTCTTGTTCAAATATCATAGTTAATTTTAATATCCTTTCGTATAATAAAACTATCTTTCAAAATAGATGAACATATTTTAACGTTAATAAATGTACGAGTATAATGATGAGTATTTGCAACTTTGTGACTTTTAAATCGAATTTATGAAAAAAATATATTAAGAGTGTTAAACGACAAACCATATGTCAAACGTTTATCTTTATGGCACTCTTAAACAAGAAAACTTTAGTCAGTTTTTTTTTTAATTATTATTTTAATACGGTTCAATAGTTTTTATTTGTTTTGATACATTACGCTGGCATAGTTGCTGCATCATGACGACATCCATCTATTATTTATATCATAACAAACATATTTCATTGTTGCGCTCTATGTTATAATGCATCTCTAGGAATAGGTGCACCAGGTCATCAGAAAATGAAATGTGTCACCACCATCTGAACATGTAAATTGGTTTGTCAGTGTCCTACATCATCAGCTTAAAGATAAACTTAATGCATAGCTCTTGCAAACTTGAGACGTCCGACACCGAATACATAGCTCTTGCAAACTTGAGACGTCCGACAATAAGATTAAGGTGTGATTAACATATAAACCAGATTAACTAAACCCGTTTAAGAAGCAAGTACCGTTGACGAGACTACTATGTAAGAAACATTTCATCTGAGGTTATAAAATTACTGTCAGAAGTTTGTTTGTGCCTTAATATAAATCTTCTCTGCATTTCGTCTTCCCGCCTGGCTATACAAGTATTTTCCTCTTTAGAAATAACCATGGCAATGTCGCTGTCTAACTCGGTCTGCCTAGCAACGCTGACATTATAACGGTTGCTACGGTTACAAGGACCACTTGTGATAATCGTATTGACTGGTTCCCGCCCCTGGGTACTTCACGTCTAACGACATTTGTTTATGATCAGGATACCTGTTCAACTTACGACACTGAAGCACTTAGGCTGTCAACGCCGTTAACCTTTATTCGCTTTTCAACATCGACTGATTAAAATTTAATTTTGTTTCTCAGACATTATTCATAAGAACAAAACATAAATATTTTATATTTTATGATACAAAAGAAGACGAATCAAATACAATATTAACTAATATCTTATCAAGTTGTTGAAGCGGCGTTTTGTAATATAAATACGAAGATGAATTATTATTTTTATGCATGTTCTTTTACGCCAGAAAGAAGATGTCTGTCAGTTATCAAATGAACAGTTGTTAACTATTGATCTGCCAAAGACAATCCAGTACTCATACCAACGACCATATTTACGTAATAAGCAAACAACTAAAAAAATCCCAGCATATAATTCCTTAAGAAAAATATTAAATCAACAGAGATGATTATATATTGATGGATAGCTTGATTATTAATGGTGTTTTTATACCGTTTTTATACATATGTGATGTTTATTGTCATAAAAATATCCGTGTCTGTTTAATACATGGATCTTTGTCACGTTTATTTTAGACTTTTATTCTTTAAATTTACGGAAGGGGCATACTATTCAGAAATGGCAAAATGGCCAATAATGCAATTTTACATTAACATGACATTGACTAAAATGTTTTAAAAGTTTAATAAACCGTGAGTGTCTTGGGACATCAATATTGCGTTTGCTATGGCAATGATATTAAGCTTTGCTGAGGTATTTATATTTATGTCAGGTCCATCATTGTTTCCATGATAGGCTTGCGGGATAAACCACATTACTGAATTGAGCGGCCTTACTGTACACTGTAGACAATATATTGTACTGTCAAGATGATTTGCTGTTGGGAGTAATGAAGTTATGTGCAAGAGAGAAGAAAATCTTAAGACTTTATGTTTTTGTCGACACCGCACAAATAATCTAAACATCAAACTAAGATGTCGATAGTTCTCTTAGGACTATGGATTGTCTAGAACCAGTTTAACCTCAATGTAAGGATTCGAAAAAAATGATTTGTTTGCATTATGCTTGTTCCGGGTCCCAGAATAGTAGCACTAGCGCAAAGTAATTATATGGTAAGTAAGTATAACAATGCCATACATTACTGATAGCATAACATTAAGAGACGAATAGAGCCGATATGACTTTCTACTCTGATAGCAGCATATGCAAAGTAAAGTTGGAAGGGGCATTTGGACTGGTGCTTCATTCAGGCATTTATTAACCGAAACTTCCTAAGGTTCGTTCATGAAACAAACGATGTAATCAAGAAGTTATTTTGTTATAATATTAATTTAGAAAATATAACATTGTAAATGAAATAAAAAAAATGAAATAATCCCTTTTACAAATATTTAGCTTATTTTTATCTGAAATATTGTTTTCTTTTTTTATTTAAATGGTATCACTTACACGATAATACAACGTAGTAGTTGTAATAGTTTTCCAGATTTATTAATATCAACTGTTAAACATTTCTGAAAATGCAACACCACAATCATGAAAACTACCGTGTTGAAAGAGGTAGCCAAACAGTAATCCATATTATATTTTGATTGGCAAACTAATTTTTGTCGTCCCTTTAATTATAAATAAAAAATATTCGAAACCTTTTAAAGCTCAAAACAACTCAGAGCAGATCAACAGTTATAAGATAGTATCTCTTTTCCTTGTAAAGCCATTGTTATTGAAAACATACGGATTACTTAATCGAGTTTCAATAACGCCAATTTGCAAAAGGCTGTGAGTTAATTATGCACACATGTATCTGGTGACTACACTTTGAAGAGTCGCAGACAATACGAAGTAAAGACACGTGACTTATAAGACGCTCTTATGTTGTCTGTGGTGTACCTTGATGACACGTGGTTTGGCTTTCAGGTGCACGAGAAACCCCATCTTGGAATCAAAATCTAATTTAAAAAAGCTAAACAATTGACGGATGACATGACTTCATAAAAGTGGACTTGCAGATTGTAAAACAAGAGAAAATCCTGTTCTAGTGCTTTCATGCAAATTGGGACAAGCGTTTATTTTTATTTTATGAATCCTATGGTCCATATTTATGTTTTGTGGGTCTAAACATAATTCTTAAAACAGTAATTCAATGCTTGTTGATTTCTTTATTATTCTGTTTTTGTTTGTTATTGTACACATTTATTCTGTTTTACTGTCTCTAGCAAAATAAAATATTTGTTGGTGAACCAATAAACGAACGAACCAACCAAGTGTTGTCTTTAAATACGAGTTTAAGATATGGCTCGCCTCTGGATTCTTTAATTTTATCTTTAAGTGAGTAATTTTGCGCAAATCGGAGTGCAATTTTCCGTTACCATTGCTTTTCTGGTGTGTGTTTGAAAAGTCCATAAGGGCAACTTTAACCACCTTTCTCTGGAATGAAACACAATCGTGTACAAACAAGAACTAGGATGTGAGACATCCTAGGCGCCGTAGAGAAACAAGAAGATGACTATCATGGGCACTAAACATTCTCTTACACTGTCGATTAATAACATCCACATTTCACAAAAACGAGCCATAACTCTGAAGGGAAGTAGAATATTTTTGCTACTTTGTTTGATTCCTTGTTCTCGGCTGCATCTGTTTTGCATTGTTAACGTCGATATACTCGGTTTTGCTAAACAATATTCGCCAACTCACGAATTCGAATAAAAATGCCAGCTACTTTTTATAATTGAAAGCTTCACATTATTGTTGCAATCTGCGATTTTCTGTTTTTGTCAGGTAAACTTACGTCCCTATACAAATGCATTCGATAAGAGGCACTGCTCTCCAGAGCGTCCCTAATAAATTCAGCTTACAATTTGTAAACCGACATGTTATTTTGTTTTATACTAAACTAAAGTTTATCATTTTAAATACAGTTAAATTTACTATGGTTCATGACTGAGTTAAAGTACAAAACACCTAATTAAATCCATTAGACACTATTTTGAATAGACACAGAACAAAGGTATCCACATGGAGTCAAAATATGAAAGTAAGAACAAATCTGTGATGAGCAATTTAAGGAAAAGAGAAAACCCAACAGTTACCGCCTTGGAACGGTCAGTCGGCAGTATAGACCGACAGGGGTGCTTAAACCAGTTTTACAAAGCTCTAACCTCGCACTTTCTGATGGTTTTCTCATATGCATGCAATGAAAAGAAAGCAGATCTATTTGAATGAAAAATGTCCAAGCGCTGACTTTTTCTTTAAAAGATATGATGAAAAAAGACTTACATTGTTTTAAGACGTGACATGCACATTCGTGATTATGCTGCCCGAAGAAGCATAAAAAGCTGTTAAAGTATACAACTTCACTACAATTCGCAGCATACAAACTTCTTCCGTTTAATTAAAGGTTCATCTGTGGACTGAAACCTGCTGTCAGGTCCGGAGGCAATAGTAACACGTTATTCATCATGAAAGCGCGTCAGTACAATGGATGGGGAGTATTTTTGAACACCTCGCAGCTCTTGTAAATACAGCAGCCGACATCTGATAGATAGCCCAAAACAATAATGCGAGTTTTCCTCCGAGTTTCTATAAGCAGGTGTATCTAATTGAATAGCATTATTTTTCCAGTCCTTTGTGCAATATATGATGTACTGCGCCAGCATGTTTTCGTGTAATTAACCTCGGAATGCTTCTGCTCTACTAGAAATAATTTCACGAGAATTAAGTTTGCTCTGATTCCAATGTACTTAGGTGTAAGGTAGGAAATTACAATGATATGTGTACCCCTATATATGTAGTCATTCAACATTGGCAATAATGAGTTTATAGTCAATGAAGCCCCGAGCAAATGTGTTTTACTTTCCCTAACTATATTGTCTCGATATATATTACTTTGTCTCTTGTAATAATGTTTTGCATTTTCCGTTGTTTTGCTAGGTTTCTAGATACAGGTGGCCACTAAAGCCTATACATATTTGATGGAATATTATCACAGGCTGTTTGTATCAGAGAAAATCGTGTATGTAAATTTGATAGGTAAGGATCCGGAGTTACTTTCGACCTAAAAATGACAATAAGTTCGCAACACCCATTTATATAATCGTGGAAAATGAGAAGCTTTTATTACATGTTATGGCTTACAAAAATGGTTGAATACCAAAATTGTTCGAGATTTTGTATCGCAAACAATGCGGCACCGGTGAAAGGTTTAGAGATTTCTCTGCTGATGATGATAAAAGCAAAAACTACAGTTTCAATGTCATAGCATGTATAAATAAACTAAAAGATCTAAAATATCGTAACTTTACCTAATCTAATCCTTAACTTAACTATTAATAAGAAAGCATTACAAGGCCTATGAGAATTGCGACATATATGTAAAACTGAAAAGGTACAGGACAAAGGAATTCAAATGCCAGTAAAATATAAAGGTTACAACTAAACTGTGACGGGACATTTTATAAAATACAGAAAGCAGCCTTGGGAAGGTCGGTCGGCAAAAAGACTGATTGGGATGCATACATCGATTTTACCTTGCACTTCTTGTGCTCTGTATCCTTAAACTGTGGCATTTCATATGGCTATAAGCCATACGAAGCCATAGCTCGAAATGAAATAAACGGCAGCGACAATTATGCGATAGCCAAAGAGTTGGCTACCTAACACAGTTTTGTCAGGTATTTGTTTCATAAAACGTCAACGCGATCAACGATGGAAAGGACCAGTTATGTGACAAAGTTTGCTTCTTAAAGTGCATAGTATTTTAGACGTTAAGGCATGTGTAGTAAAGAAATTCAAAATTTTAGCACTTTTAAGTGTTGTGATTTATCTGTGTATTTACGTGAAATTTTAAATTTTCAACGGCTATTTCATTAATTCATTGAGAAGCGGTTTTATATCAATGAGTATAACTACAATTTACCCTCATCTCTGTTTGTTACTGATCTTACACACAGAGCTCGTTGGATCTGCTCACCCTTGTTATTGTTTCGCAATTATAAGTATGCCCTCCATTAATATCAGTCACTTCGCTTATTTAGTCTACAACATTAATCAGCGGAGAGAACTGTACACATAAGTTTATAGTCATAAAATTGCTACTGGCTCGTTTAATTACTCATCCATAACTCAAGATACCTCTCATTAAACCGAGGCATAGAAGGATCGCCAACTAATAATCCTTGAGCCTAGGCAATTACTGTGTTGATGATCTATATCAAAAATTCCCTAAAGAAAAGTTAATGTGGTTTTAAATATGTAATAAGGCGAATGCAGAAGATGGTGTGTGCTTACTGGTATGTTGTTACCTGTATTATTACGCGGTTTACAGCTCTATTACATACAATAGCTTCAAATAAGAAACAATACATCTTCCTATAATGCTTACTTTCTAGAGGCACCAGTAAATATACAATTATAAACTCTAGTTTAATGTTGGCTGTTTACGATTCGTTTGTGCTTTTCATCAAGCACAACAAGATGCAAATAATTGCCTTTAAAAAATGAAATTTATAAAATAAAAACAATAAGGACAGCTCATTATGTTTATTTAAAACGGCACACCAATTTGTGATGGATTCGATGGCTGATGTAGTAAAGCCTATCACAAACAATAGTCCGTTTGTATACTTCTTTCCAGTTTCTGAAATGATGACATATTCTACGTGACATATTCTACGTTAGAAAAATGTTCTTCAATACAGGAAGTGATACTATAACAATTTGGATTTATCCCGGTCTGCAAATTTCTGTTCTTAAACAGTTTTTGTTGTTGTTTAATTAGCTACATCGTTTGATAAAATACATTCTTTTATAAAGTTGGACAATAATTCTCATTGTCTGCCCTTTCATGCTTTGTTGTATCTAACATGTTCATTTCTTCATTTTCAAAATATTTTGATTTGTATTCGGTCGAAGGATATTTGATTATATATTCTGTCTTGGATTTAAAGTAAATATGGTACAACAAACACATATCTTGGAATATAGCCTTTTGTTGCAATAACAAAAAACGCTGACCAAGTTACGTGTTCTATAGATATTCCTTAGAGTATGTATGCGATATCAAGACTGCTGTCACGATTACGTTTATACGTGTATATATATACAAGTAATTTATAAAGAAAACGACGGGAAATTTCCATGAAATAAAATTGTCTTAGTCTACTTAACGTCTTACAAACTTTATTTCCCATTTTACAACCTGTGAATTATTGAATGTATTGGAAAATATTTTTAAGCCAAGAAAAGGAAGCATCTGTTAAATGTAAGAAGTCTTCATTGAATCTGACAATATAACACAATTTAGGGGTACTCTTTATATGTAAATCTAAATGGTCTCGTCGTTGCTTTTTCCTATATATATATATATATATATATATATATATATATATATATATATATATATATATATATATATATATATATATATATATATATATATAAGGGTTGTCAACGGATATCTGGTTATCCGGATATCCGTTTCTAATCATCGTATATCCGAATCGACTATATTATATATATATGTGTGTGTGTGTGTGTGTGTGTGTGTGTGTGTGTGTGTGTGTGTGGTGTGTGTGTGTGTGTGTGTGTGTGTGTGTGTGTGTGTGTGTGTGTGTGTGTGTGTGTGTGTGTGTGTGTGTGTGTGTGTGTGTGTGTGTGTGTGTGTGTGTGAGCTTTAGAATAACACCTTCAACCGAGCGCTTATTATTTTTTGTGATAATTCGGTGAGCCAAAACATAATTATTTATTAATTCCTAGGGAAAGTCAACTGATGGCGCAAAATTTTACATTGATTATAATTGTGTTTTGTATCGTCTTTAGTAAAAAGAGTAATGTATGTGTCAGGGCGAATACATAATGTAACTTAAGCAGTCTCTAAGCTGGCTTGTGATAAGTCGGTTGCCCAAAGATGTTATTACATCAAGTCTTATGCAAAAATAAGCATACTGATTAGTGTATGATTTAGCCCAGAAGGTTTCGTTTTAAAATTTATCATTTAGTACACTGTTTACATAATATATTCTTCAAGTTTTGATAACGAAAAACCACATTTCACGTCTTTTGTTTTCCTATTTACGCATAGCAGATTTTGTTCGCCACAGGCCAAAAAAGACACTAATTTGTTTTGTTAACTGTAGGCTCTGTAGTGAATAATAATATACTGAATAAAACATAAGAAGACCGTCCTGGTGACACTGGATTTCCCCTGTCCTGTGTCTCGTGGGTAGCACTAGGCGCTTCTTGGCCTTAATCGGGTTAATGTTGACAGATGCGTTTTATCACACCAAATTACTTAAACTTAAACAATATGTATCCCTGTTTTCGAATCGTTTGCCTTTGAACATAAACGAATAAAGTTCATTGGCCTTGGCAACGTTGTTCATGTCCAGAACATTTTCTGAAAGCGATATTGTACATTTTGTTCCTGACAAATTGGTTTGAATGATGCATGCATGAAAGTTAACTTGTATTGCTACGCTTACAGTTACTGACTGTTGATAAATTATTGTATGTGTAAGGATAAAACGGTGTTAATGGCTAAAATAGAATTACACCCTAAGTGTACGTTGTTTTAAGAAGAATATATAAAAAAAGTCCTATGAGCATTGCGATATATATATCAAACTCCGAAAAGGCACAGAACAAAGGTATTTCACATGCAATCCAAGCGAAAAGTAAGAACAAATGTGTGATGAGTCATTTAACGAAAAGAGCAAACCCGACAGTTACCGCATTGGAACGGTCAGTCGGCAATATGTACCGACTGGGGTGCTTAAACCGGTTTTACAGAGCTCTAACCTCGCGCTTCCTGACGAGTTTCTCAAATGCAAGCAATGAAAAGAAAAACGATCTATTTGAATACAAAATGTCCAAGCGCTGATATTTTCTCTTTAAGTTATGACGTAAGTAGTGACGTCATTGAAAAATAAATGTTCACATAGTGTTCAAGACTGTTGTTCATATCGACGTCTGTCTTATTTCCATGACAAAAAAGCAGAGCTCAGCTAAACTACTCTTCCGACAGAGAGAATCTATTTAGCAAGGAGACACGTTCTACAAACTGTAAAAAGCATCCAAAATAAAGCACAATTACAAGGAGGTAAATATGATCACGAACTTTATTAACTTTGCTTATATAAATTAAAAAAAACGCGGCGAAAACCACAATTCGGAAAGTTGGAAGCTAGGTTTCAATAGTTACATGAATGTAATTTTCATCTGGGGACTGTTTGGATCTCTTGTATTTTTAAATGAGTTGTCTTGTTAATTGATTAAGTATTCACTATTTCAGTCACATTGACTTGTATTAACACAAACAGTTGTGTCTTACACTCACGTAATTGTTATAAAACATATAAATGCTGTTATATCAATCGTGTAAGTTAACAAGGCGTGTGGATATGTAATATTTTAATATCTTTACAACGCAAACCGAAACTATAAAAGTCAAATTTATACATCATTTTAACATTTAGAACAGTATTTGCTCATTATTAGGACATTTGAACGAGGTAATTAGAAAAATGGGCAAACAATAGATGTTCATTTAGATTTATCGCATTTTCAGTTTTATTACATAGACGCCTTCGCCAAATACAAATAAATTATAATCGCCTTTTAACTTCATAATGTAAAATCGGTTTACTTATATTTACTATATTTCTCATAGGCATGTTGATTGAATATTTCATTTAAGAAAACAACAATTCAAAATGTCAAACATAGATCGTTGATTAGAAGGATCGATAAATCTTTATACAGCAAGTTGTGGTAAGTTTGGATATTTTGTATTTATGCTCATTTGGCTAATACATACATTAATAGATCTGTTTTCATACATGTATCACACTGAAGCAATGCAATACGCGGCGATTGCCATCCACATTAAACATTCAAAAGAAAATAGGTCTAGGTCCTATGAGTATTGCAGAGTGTATCAAAACGTATAAGCATGGTTCAAAGGTATAACAAGTCATATGTAAATGTAAAACAAAACTGTGACGATACATTATATAAAATAGAGCAACACAACACTTACCGCCTTAGAACGGCCTATGTGTTAGTTCTACAAAAATGTTACATATACAATGTCAACTCCAGAAAAAGTAAATAAAGTACTAGCTCTTATTTAGATTTGAGACCACTAACACCTTAACAAGTCACAAGAAGCTCTGAAATGTATCGGAATAAATAAATAGGTGTCTATTTGTTATATCAACAGTACGAAAGCAAACTAAACATAAAGAGTCTTACGAATTTGAGATGTCTAACAATGTGAATTGGCATAAAAACCGACTTCACAAGATTCAAAAGGAAGCGCCGTTGACGAATCGTCTACTTAAGATACATTACACATCCTGTTCTCTGTAAGGAAGGACAGTTTTTGTTAGTGTGTCTATCATTGTTGCAGCCCTTCCTTTTTCTATAGCCGCATTGCTGCTAAGGAGTCTGTTCAGTTCTTATGTGGTTTCTTTAAGAATGCCTTTTCCTCATACAGCGTGTATAGAAACGTTGACATTATAGCGGTTGCTTGGGCAACAAGGACCATTTGTGATAATCAAGATGACAGTTTTTTTCGCGCCTAGGTACTTCACGTCTAACGATATTTGTCTTTGATCAGGGTAACATATAGAAACTGTTAACCATCCTCAACTCTGCAAATGTTCTTTATCTTAAAGATTTAAGATTTAAGATTCATAGTAATACATGCATTGTTATAAATGAGTTTCAGTTTCTATCGTTTTTCCAAACCTATGGAAATTTCATCTTCTTTAAGCATTTTCAAAAAGTTTAGCATTTGATAAAAAGGCCTATCTAAGTGCGGTATTACAAGCAAGCCAGTTCTCAGTCAGTGCATCGCTATTCCAATGAAGCCACATAAATAATCTAAGCATACATCGCTATTCCACTGACACCACCAAAAGAAGCTAAGCATACATCGCTATTCCACTGAAGCCACAGAAATAAGCATACATCGCTATTCCACTGACACCACCAAAGGAAGCTAAGCATACATCGTTATTCCAATGACACCACCAAAAGAAGCTTAGCATACATCGCTATTCCACTGACACCACCGGATTGTCCTATTATCCTGCCACCTGTTTCTTATTCTATAACGTATACAAACATGACGACACGCCATGTGGATTCTTACAAGTTGACGATATAAATAAGCACCCATATTAGCCCATATAAAAAGTTAACAGATAAATGCCGTCTGATAATTATAACAACCGTAAGAAACCTTTTAAACACAAACACCATTTAGAAATTTTAGTCGTATAAGTGCCTCTGTTATTTTTAATTTGGTAAGAGAAAACATACAAATATTTAAAATGTGTTTCGATGGAACCCAAACTGTCCTTGAATTCACATAACATTTTGCAAAATTGCAGAAACCAATTTGTAAATTAAAACTTAAAGCTGCTTACGTACCCAAATGTTTACATAGGTTTTAACGGTCAAACTATAGTTTCCAAACAAAGTGATTTGTTGAATCGATTAATTTTTTTAGTACCGTCAGATTTTGTAGAAAGTAAAAAGTGGACATATCCTAAATTTTAGGTAAAAGCCCATTAGTAGAACCCCGTCAAAGATATTAACTTCATACCTGAAATACTTGTTCACTTTAAAGGGCGAAACACATTTAAATGGGTAACTAATCCTGAAATTAACATTGGAAGAGAAGTGTCTCTTTATAGACTAAGAATGTTCACATATAAGCCAGTGTTGTTAAAACTAGGACACATGATTATTGTAATATGACAGAAAAATGATTAATAATAATCAAGTGGTACTTCAGCCTCAGTGGTCATAACCTTAAGCCGTAAATCTAGTCAGGAATCATTGGTTTAATTAATGAATTAACAAGTAACTAGCTATATCAACAGGATTTAACAAATGAATATTCAATAACACATTTTAATTTGATAGTCGGCTGGACTTCATGTTGAATTAGAGATCAATTCTTTAAACTATGTAATGTGGTGAGAAACCATGTTATATAACAATAAAACTGTTAAATCACAGTTCAACATACCCTATCTGCTGAAGTCCAAGAGCAACTAATCATTTAATTTAATTCTCTTCTCGGCTTAAGTGTAGGTTTAAAGCTCCTATATTTCTCCTGATCTGACAAATCAGACAGAGTGATTAAACCTAAGTATAAAGTGTTCGTCTTTAATTTTAAAATTAGAATGAAAAAAGGAAAATATAAAATCAAGCAAGAGTTGAATGAGACAAAAACATTCCCTCCTAAAACATATTCAGCCGGTCGGGCGTACTCTGGATGCTGATATATACAATTTGCTAAGGTATTGTTGTATCTTTTAATTTCATGGCATATTTTAATAAATTTCGCCGAAATAGTATTTTTATATTTTGAATGCACATCTTTCCTTACTTTCGTAGCAATACAGTTAAGCAGATTTTCTGTTTTGTCCGTAAACCTAATAATTAAAAAGGATTTTATCTACAATAAACATTGTGAACAATACCTTAACATTGATATGAATGGCAATCTGTCCAGATATGCTTCAAAGCTTTGTTTAAACAAATAACGCAAAAATAAACACATTTTTAGAAAAGATATGCAGCATTGATGAGACTTTTATTAACACTTTTTTGGTCTACATATTTAAAAGAAAGAAAACGCCGTTATAAAGATATCGTCGTCAGATAATGTCTTACCCTTAAGGTTTTACGCACAATGAATTTGTTTAAACTATTTATTGTTTATCGTAATATATCTGACTCATAGGTTAAATTAACTAAGGAACGTCTCATATAAATCACTACGGAATCTCTTATTAATCTATAAAAGTGTAAATTATACTACATTAAATGTTACCTTTGATTAATAGATGATAAAAAGATAAAATAAATTGGCTTTTGCCAAAGAACATTCATTTTGAAGTCGAATGTTTTATTTATGTACTTTGCCAGCCATATTCGCTTCGCCCTTATATAATTGGTTGAAGTCCGACATTTAACTCAGCAACGGCAATTACAGACCAATTATAAGCTGGGACAGGTTAATTAAATCCAGTTAATGCCTGGAACATCGCTAATTCTAGCATACACATAGTGTAAAATATGACGGCACAGACTGGAGAAAGACTTCGTTATCTCAATTCCCGCGTTGTTAGACACAGAACATAGCATAATGGTTCATTTCGATTGTTTTCTACAGGAAACAAAAGAAATTAAACTAGCAACGGCAAATTGCATGTAGCTGAAAGAGAATATGTTTCCAGCCTGATAGTAGCTTTATGTAAGAATAGTAATTGCATAAACATTTCATAAAGATTGCTAGTGCTTTAGAATGTTACACAATGAACAAAGAATAGTTAAAAGTACAGCGTACACTTCAGCTCTTGTTTATACGGCAGCAGAGTTAAAAAAGAAAAAGACAAACAATTAGACATTTTTCGATCCATCCTTTAGTTGGCACAAGAATGCAAAGATATATCATAACGAAATACTTTTCCAATATATTTGCCCAATACCATTTTTATGATGCAAATCATCCACTGTCATAACTTAAACTGTTTCTAGAAATGCTCGATAATATTGCGTTTCCTTATGTATATGTAATGAAATTTGTCGTATTAATGCAATGTTTAAAGTACCGGTTTATTATTAATAGTTGCATTTACTTTTTAACTGTTTTAATTCCCAATCGTGTACCAAAATATGGTTAGATATTACTATAAAAAGTGTCAGAGACTGTATATGGAAAAGATTATTATTAGCAAGACAGTATCTTAAAGGGAGAGAACCCACACTTAAATTTTGAGTTGACATTAAGCACCTGTGATTCATTGTATAAAAAAAAGACCCGTCGATGGCATAAAGGTTAGACCTTATCTCGGTTACCATTTACAGAATAGATTCCCAGTTGGGCATTTCAATTTCGAGGATCATTGCTTGTATGAATATTTTTCCTTTCAAAAAGGTCAATGAAAAGATAATAAAAAAAGAAAGTTTTCATCATATATTAAATTAGCACAAAACAATATAGCCTATGAGTTTGTTTTGTGCCATAGTATACGATGAGAATATAAAAAACGTTAACATGTTTTTCAATGTCAACTCAACCGGGCCTCTTTAGACATATCAATAGCGTAGCTTATTCAGACATGTTATATTTAAAGCATATTTAATTCAAACCTGATTTGTTCAACAATAGGCTATTCCATAAAGTATATCAATACATTACACTACTTCAAACAAATGGAAATTGAGTGATCTATTATTGAATGTATTTATATTAATGTATATTTATGTATCTTCAATTTTACCAGTAAAAAGAGAAATTTCCAAAATCTCCGTATGATATCGGTCAGTCCCACGGAGCTTGTTGGTCCCACTCACTTAAATGTACAGCAACTACCAGTCCATCCCTCATTTAGGTCAGCCATTTTATAAATTCAATCTGAAAAATCGATTCGCGGATATTCATGTATACATTGGACAACAATGACGAACTTTTGATTATTGTTTAAAGACTTTTAATACAGGCCTCTCTCATGACGCAACATATCATTTTCTACCAATGTAAAGACGACACTAGTTGTCTTCTTACTCGGGGAATCCGTGTAATTTCACTATGTTACATCTCGAAATTTATTAAATGGCTTCAGATTTTGCTTTTTATTTTGATTTGCTCTTGTTCAATTTCGGCGTCTACTTTAATGCTTTTATTGGCATGTATAAACTTAACTCAATCATTACCTGATTTTAAGTTGATATTTCTTTAATGTTTCAAAACAAAATCCAAACATAGTTTAAATAAGTGATTTATATATATATATATATATTTATAAGTGATTTGTCTACCTTTTTCAATGCGAGTATTGTCATATTTCCACTTCATTACCTCATATATTTTGTTGAAACCACGTCTAGCCCTTTTATTTTATCACCCGGTTCCCATTTGGGAATTATATTGTATTCACTCAAATGATTTTAAATTATACGTCGTCTCGGATTTTTTACATCGTAATCATATCTGGGAATATTACCCCTCGTTACATAGCAAGTACTGCTAGTCTAGGTCCGATGTCCCTTTGGTCTGGAAACAGTAATATAAAACATAACAACTGTCTAGTTTTAAATAAAACATTTTAGTAATAGAATATATCTCAGAGATATTTACACGGTATAAATTTTTGACAGCTTATAACGTATTGCTTTCACTGTTATTGGCTAACTACCACACGTGTTTTCATCAACATTTGACCATAGTTATTCACAAATTCCTGTTTTATGAAAGTTAATGATTTTAGGATTAGCTGAGATAAAATAAGTATTAAGAAAGGCACAAAATGGACACTTTAAACAATAACGCATGCTTAAATTAATGGACATTTCTATTATCCACTCGTGAAAAATGAATGTATATACTTTTTAAACACATTTTCTTCTCCGGAGAACGTTATGTGTATAAGGGTTTGCAAATAAAAGAAGGGAAACACGGCAGATGTCTCTAATAATCACTAGTCAGAAATGCTACATACTTGTAATCTTATGATCGGTCAAACAGATTTGAACGATATGAATAGTTGTGAATTTGAATGTCTTCAAAATTAATGTAAATTGGCATTTAACTGGCAAAATGCACTATTTCATTATACAAAATAATTATGACCGTCATTTGGTGTTTTAGTTTGCTTTCATTAATTTGAATCAAAATTACAATCCTAGAAGGAGTTTTTTTGCCCTTAAAAATGTTTTAAGGTAAACTGATGGGTTGTAACCCATAAGAGACGATCTGTCATATTGCATTGTATAGTCAAACTTTTGGATACCTTCATAAAAATTAATTAGTCATTTGCAAATATTTCCCTAAACTTAATTCATAAAATGGTGACTCGGTCCTGAGTGATGAGATCAATGTTCGTGATGTGGCACAACAAATAATACCTTTTGGCCTGCGTTGCATCAAATTTTGATTTTTGTTTTTGTTTTTAAGAATAAATGCTAGCAATCGACAATGAAATCATTATAGTTTAAATTAAATCTGCAATGACTGCAAAGTTACTGGCTCCATTGTCATTTACTACATTGCTAATATTACACGCTCAAATTGTCAACCTCTCCAGATAACTGAAATACTGTTGGTGGGACGATAAATCCAATAAACAACATAAAACAGTATCTATCAAAGCCTTAAATACACTTTAAAATGATTAAACATAATATAAAGATGATTCAGGTGTAAAATGATAATGCTGTTTTGAAGGTCTAAGACTTCTCATTGCGTGGGGTTCTCTGAATCGAAATACTAATTAGTATTCTTTGTCATCTACAGTCAGAATCAAACTATCAGTTGAATGTTGAATGGTATGTTATGTATATTGTAAGACGATGGCCAAGTATAACTTTAAAAGAGCGTTTTGCTGATTGTAATAGTTTCTCTATGTGTGAAATGTCTTCGTGTTTTGTCATGCTTGCTTTAATATGTGGTGATATTTTAATTATAAATGTATTATATTTATATTATTATCTGTATAATATATATATTGTATAATATATATATAATATTTGACTGACGAGTGTTTTTCTGACGTTTCAGTAGTTGTGCTGTAGTAATTAACAAGCGGATTGTATGCTGAGTATAAAGATTCAAAGTATGTCTCACCTTCCTGTCAACTCAACTGTATTTTAAATTTCAAAACTTTAACCTTTGCTACTACACTGACCAACAGTGAAAGAATACGTCCATAAACTGTCATTTATTTCTTATTTTTCCAATTTTTTTTATAAAATCGATAACTATCCTATTCCTTTGTCGTATTCATTGTAATAAACAATAATCAAATATAATAAACTGATGCAATCGAATCCATCACCAATTATTATATACTTGGCCCGGCCTGTTCACTTTACAAGCAGCCGTTTTCTCGATTAGTTATTATCATCTACTGGGTTCTCTCGATGCCAATAATGCACCTTTTGCTGCGATCTGTACAAGGGCAAAATAAAATGTAAATGTGTTTAGAGAACTTCTGTTTGCAAAAAGCTGTGATCAGTTTAGACACATCTTGGTGTGTCAAATTTGATTTGGGTTTGTCCTTTTGTTTGTTTGTGTGTTTGTTTGTGTGGCCAACGGTTAAAGTTTGTATTTTACCGGCAGCAACGGAAACAACACGCACATGCACCATTGTGGTGTAATAGAATCGCACTGCATGAGTAGATTGTATTCATCTTGTTGCTGTTTCATTTCCATTACAAAAGACTAGCGGAGCAACAGAACCACACTTCCGTCAATGACAGAGAGAATGTAGTAAGCCGAGTGACAAATTCAACTATCTGAAATATCATCCCAATTTATATGCATTTACTCGTATGTAAATCTTATCTCAAACTTTATTCACTTTACGTACGTATCAGAAAACATGCTCATACAAACTAGATTGGGAAAATCGTTGGTTAGTTTTAGAATAGTTGCATCTACAGACATTCGTCTCTGCAAGATTGTGGTAATGTATGTGTAAAATGGGTAAAGCTATTCTGTTTAGTTTGAAAAAAAAAAATCTGAAAGTGTTTCTAACTGCTTGGGGTGAGGTTCCTATATTAACCAAAGATTTATCTAAATTTGTAGAACTAAGATCTTTCTAATTAGTTTTAAAAGTGACGTAGATAGAAAGTGAAAAGGAAACCATAAGTTAACATTATATTTAAACATGTTTCTACAATAAATACTTGTATTTAGATGATTTATCTTTCTGATGCAGGAAGAAGTGATAGAATATTACTCCCTATGACCGCGGACTATTAAATTGAACATTATATATATATATATATATATATATATATATATATATATATATATATATATATATATATATATATATATATATATATATATATATTCTATTTTCTCTCAGACGCCATACATGCATGGTCCAAGACAGCTACGCAACGTTTTACCGCTATGGTACACCAATTTAGGTTTATCGAAAGGTCGATTTTGTTCGGGATTCTTAAGTTACCGGTGTTTCATGACGATTTTTGCCAAATACCTCCTTTCCAGTCATGATTTCTTTTGTTTAGGTGCTGTTTATCTCAAATGTACGTTGCTTATTATACTATGCATGATAACATTTAGTATATTTTTCATGCAAAATCTATCTGTTTAACATGTTGTAACTTGGGCCGCGATTTCTTAATATATTTTTATCTCACTGTTTCGAAATATTTTAAAATGAAGAAAAAAAGTTTACCAGTTTTTATTCTCATTTTATCACTAGTAACGAAAGCAGTATTGCGTGTATTAATCTTCCTTCCTAGATTCGAAATTTGTTTTGACAGTTTCATTTAGAGAGGTAAGTTATTTAATTTGGGATATTTTGGGTTGTAAAGATGCGTGACGATTTGCCTTTAATTGATTTCACACCTAATCTTTAGGTATATTAAATAAATGAATGGTGTATCATAACAGGATAGTAAAACATTCACACTCCCACTTATTATATTAAGTAATTTGCCATTATATATTCTATTTGAGAAAACACTTTTGGCTTTAATGAAAGAGAATGCAATGTTGCGTGTATTGCCTACGTGCATTTAATTGTTTCACACCAGTTATATAGATGTATCCACTGCCGATTTGCATTTATAATGTAAATATTTCCTTTCGTAGACAGTTATCATTTGATAACTTAATTATATACGTCTGAATAACCTGTGCAGGCAATGTCAACTTACGTGCTCTTTAGTTATAGAAAACCACAGAATATGTGTTCTACCATGTACAGATCGACGTGTAGTTGACAGAAAAAGCCAGTAACGTATGTTTGTTGTTTTTATTTATAAGTTTCCATTTCCAGAGGTGATATCATTAACACTCTGTGTTGTTTATTGCAAGTTTATGTCGCCCAATATACATCGCAAATATAGCATTTACATTAAACAGATAGAATAATTGAATAAGTATAAATAAATGTATTCTCATTTCCATTTCACAGTGGATTGTCGCCGTTAAAGTCAGGTATACAGTGGTCTTGGTACTGATCCCAACATATTGACAAAATAATGAGTATACAAACAGGATCAACGATAAGTCTAAGGCAGAATTGTTTTGTTCTTTAATGAAATATGATGTACCATAAGATGATAAGTATTACTTAATTTCCATTCGTAATTTGCTTTGAGCATGCGGATTAAAGCTGAATCATTTGCCTTAGAAAAATATAAAAAAAAATATTTATTTATCGTCTTCGCTTTTTTAATTAATAAAGTTATCTGAATATTTATGCGCGATGTAATGAAGTTTTCAAAATGAATTTTTATATTGCAAGGAAATTGTATCAAGTACGTACTCATTTTTCTTTGTTTAACTTCCGATTCATATGTGCTTCTTTCAGCGAATAATCTTCTGTTTCCGGGTATGATGTCATAGAGGTTAGTTGTGCTGTATTTCTGTCCAGTCATGTCGCCCAATTATGTTTTGCTGTGAATACTCTTTGCAAAAAACCAGCTTAAAACTTCACTCCAGTGTTTGGCCTTTAACGTGGTCGTTACCATAACAACAAGATAACGAACTCGCTCAAAAGAATGTTCGTGGAGATAATCAGAACAATTGTCAGAGTTCGCTTTCTTTTGCTGTTGCTATTGCATTGTATGCAAGGAAATGTTTAAAATTTGTGACGTAGAAGTAAAAGATCGCCTTTATCTCTCTTGTTGTAATATTTTGTGTAGAAGATTATTTTTTAAAAATACTTGAGTCTTAATAACTGAAATTTTGATTTTGCGTGCAGTTGTGCCTTAAATCGTTTTCACACAAATTTAATTCTGTCGATTTATATACAAAGTTGTGAATTCAATTGCGTTATCTGATGGAATTTAACACGTGTTGGTCTGTATATTTAATGCATTCATCATCATTTGCCAAACCTATCCCGTTAAACCGTAAAAAATAAACCCGTCTGTAATTGCGAGGTTAGAGCTCTGTAAAACCTGTGTAAGAACCCCAGGTAACTACTGGGTTTTCCTGTATAATTAAATTGATCATTAAAGTTTAGTTGGTGTTTTCTCATTTAACTTGCATGTGAATACCGTTTTGTGGATCCTCAAATATTGATTAATGTCATATTTCGTTAGTAGAATCAGCCGCAAGAAAATCAAACATAAACGTTATAACTTAGGTACATGTGAAATCTCTAATTAGTCGACACGTCAACGCGGATTGCCATAGCAAGCCATTTCAGAAAAGCAGTTCAAGAATCTTATTTTCTGCTAGAAATCAAAGGTTACGTGTCTTTTAGTAACTCCAACACCATAAAGAAAAAATGACAAACAGTTAAAAGAACGAGATTTGAGCACATGATGATATTTAAATAAAGTCTTAAAATAGAATACCATTAAAGTTTTATTTTAACAAAACATTCTGCGGAGTGTTAATTTCGTTAAAAAAATGTTTTGATTTTATAGAATTTAAATGAAATCAACACTGCCGCCTATATTAATGTACTTAAGCATGATTTTCACTTTGGATAGGTGTTCGAGATGGCAGTGGTCACTATAGCAAAACGTCAGTTGTGTGAGAAGTGTGTGTTGCTTCCTCACGCGATATTTCTGGCAACGCTAACAAAGGTTGCTATGACGATAAGGACTATTTGTAATAATCAGGATGACTGGTTTTCGCCCTGGGTACTTCATGTCTAACGACAATTTACTTGTTCTGGATAACTTCTCAACTTGCAATCCTATGAGCATTGCAACATATACCAAACTCCGAAAAGGCAAAGGACAAAGGTATTTCACATGCAAGTCAAGTGAAATGTAAGAACAAGTTTGTAATTAATCATTTAACGAAAAGAACAAACAGTGACCCTCTTGGAACGATCGGTTGGAAATATGGGCCGACTGTGGTGCTTAAGCTGGTTTTACAGAGCTATAACCTTGCACTTCCTGGTGGGTTTCTCAAATGCAAGCAATGAAAATAAAATCGATCTATTTGAACACAAATGTTCAAGCGCTGATGTTTTCTTTGCTACGCTATGACGAAAGAAGTGATGTCATTGAAAAATAATGTCCACAGTGTTTGGAAAAGAAAGGGGTATTTTTCAATTAGAAAAGCAACGTAAAAACGGTTGATTATAAGTGAAATTGAGTTTTTTGAATCTAGAAAAAAGAATCGTCGGAAGACAAGAATAAATGGTTGTAGCATCCTGTTCATGTGAAGATGGAATTGAGGAACCAAAGTCCAATGTCCATCAAAGGAAATACACGTACAATCCTTATAGAATGAATTAAATGACAACATAGATTAAACTTATGTTTATGTTAATTATGTAATGTTTTTATGAAACTGTCGAAGCTAATCATATACATTCTTCATTGATAATAGCATTATTATAAATCTTCCTTAACGAATGTTTTGTTAATTATTAGTAATTGTTTCATGCATTAAAGCCCGTATACACCAACCATCCTTAAGCATAAAGTTAAAGTGTCATGCAAAAATACAGACATGTAGCCAAATACTTAATGAAGATATTGTGGATGAAATCCATGACTTGAGCAATTCTTATGTAAGAATGGTGAATACAGGCCTAAGACTTAACATTCGACTTACTTCTACCTGCATTCTCTACGATGATAGCAAAAGCCGATGTTATGATCATTGTGCGTCTAAAACTCAATGTGTTTTAAATAAAATATTGCCAATAAGATTTTTAACGATAATATGACCAGGGTCTATCGCAATTTGTATTATATTACTTTGAACAAGCAGAGGACAAGGGGATACACATGCATGTTTGTTGCAAATATGAATAACCCACTGACCTGTTTCATTGCACAAAAACTGAAAGTAGCATCAGCAACAGACTTGGAACTGTCACTATTATAGTCTACTTGTTGCGGAATATTTATATGTATAATGTAACAAGAAAGACGTATAGTACAGCCAACTTATTGTTTTGCGGACATGGTTTTCAACATGTTTACATATAAATGTCATCGTTGCTACTTTGTTATTGATTTAAAACATACGAAACCTTTCAAATGCAAAGCAGACTTCAGTAGAAATCTACTTTCAAGAAATTGTTATTCTAAATAATAACATCGCAAGAGAAAGCATATAAATTGCTGTGATAAGTTTCAAGACTCCCCAATAACTCTCCTTTACTTTCTGCACTTATTCAGATAAAGCCTAAAGTAATTTTATATTGCAAAGCTGCAGAAAACAACTTGTTCACTTACATATAGCTGGTCGTTGTATGATTTTGCTTTTTGCAGTCCGTTTATTTGTACATAAGAAACATACAAAATTGTAAATATATATAGCAACAAAATGTATATTATTATACTAGACACACACACAAACACAAACACACACACATGCCTATGTGTCTATATATAAATGTGTGTGTGTGTTTGTGTGTGTATGTGTGTGTGGGGGGGGGGGGGGTATGTGTGTGTGTGTGTGTGTTTGTCTGAACTACTGTATATTTATTATTTCATAGCATTTTATATTGTTTTACATTGTATAATGTTATTGTTGTCATTGTTGTCATTATTCTTGTGTTGTTGTTTCATGTATATAATTATTCAAAAAAGAACTTAATTACGTCGTACCTTTAAACCTAACCATGCTTTATGAATAATATTATTCCATGTTTACCTATCTAGCAAATATGATACGGTGTTTAAACGTTACTAAAAGTGTAAATCCTTATTTTTAAAGAAGAATCGAAATGAAGAAAATGTTACAACTTTCACCAAAGGGACATTAATATAACATCTTTAAATTTAGCAGTAGTAACTTAAAGTATAAATAAAACATTTTGGCACCCAAAATCATAAATAAGGTGGACATCTGCTTTAATATCTTCACAAAATTAAATCTGCATTTACAAGTCCCAATGAAGATTTAAAGATGCACATGTCTAGGTTATACAAGCAAACTTTGAACCTTTTATATAGCTTCGTTCTTACATTGTACAGTGTACACACACATAAACGTTTTTTGCCTAGCAAAATACATACGTTACTTCAGGCAGACCTTATTAAGTTGAGTTTATCTTTGACAATAGTTTAACTAAATCCATTCCACTTATGCGAGTACATAAGTAAAAGCTGCCAACAAAATGGTTAAAATATGCAGTCATTATATATGTTGGTTTGCTATTGGTGTTGGGTTTATTTATGAAAGAAAACTTCAATCGCCCTTCTTTTAGGTGCTGTAGGGCCAACATTTCAGTCCGCAGCCTGAAATTTCAGAACGTTTATTATTAACATTTACTGCCATAAACACCTTATACATGTATATACAAAATGTGATTTATCAGCTATCAAATATAATTCGGATATCAAAAGTAGCCCCTCTAAGCCCAGAAACAAAATTTTCGACACAGGATATAAGAGTTGGGCCGTATAAATCTTATGTAAGAAAGGGAGGCAACTTTCAAGAAGTCTAGGTCAGTTCATTGCCACAGCCAATGTTTTATCAGTAACGGGTCATGTAAACAGAACAAGCAAGGATTTGAACAATAAATCAGGATAGTGATAAATCCCTAGGAATCACATAGATGCCAGGGACACCGGAAAGGTTCCAGAACGCCATGTAGATGCCCTCTACTGTTGTCATTATTAATCACAGTGGATGGAGAATTCCTTGCTCATATGTTTTTCTGATGCTTTGCAAATAAAGACAAATTAGTTCTTTTCTTCAGTAGCTAAGCTGAAATGATAAAAAATAACAAGTAGTAAGCAGGATGACCTAGAAAAAGTTGCGCATGCCCAAATGTCTTCTTGAAATGATCCGACGGTGTCCCGGTAAACGGTGAAAGCCTGTGCTGTTCAGACACATGACATGCAAAATCAACTTACCTCAGGCGATCCTTAGGTATATGCAATTAATGTAAAGATAAAATACATACAATATGTATAAGTAACATATAGATCAAAATGTTTATGTTAACGTTTCAGTACATATGTACCTGAATTTGTGCTTTCTCTGTATTAGATACCGCGTCAACAGAAAGAGGTAAAAAATGGGGGTTTAATTACGATGAACAAAATTACAATGATTTTGATAATCTACAATCTCTAATAGTGTTTTATTTTATCCAATCATTGCGTCATGTCAGGAAAAGGAAACACGAAAGCTTAAAATGCAAGAACTTAGTGCATTACAATAATAGGACGTTGACGACACGGTCACAATATTCATTATTTGTCATTTGAGTCGCCTTCAAGCATTTCAGATACAATATATTTGATATAAACACAGAAAAATATGTTTGTAATAGGCATCTTGCTGTGACTGATATGAATATTTTGCCAAGTCAAATTTTATCTAGGGGTATATAGTCTAGGTGCATATAGATATAGTCTAAGGATATATAGCAAATGGTATAGAGTCTAGGACTATAGAGTTTAGAGGTCTAGGGGTATAAAGTCTAGGGGTATATAAATATAGTCTATGGGTATAGGGGGTTATTGTATATCCAGCAAAACGTTATAAGCTGTACGCGTTTCTTTTACAATTCTTTTGTTACTATTCAATATTTTAACACTTATTATATTCAAGATTCTGTCATAACTTAGAACACATGTTAAGCCCATAGGAACAAATAAAATGTTACCTACTTAGAAAAATCACCAGAACAATGAACGGAGTGTATTTTAAACCACCTTTCGGCTCATTGAAACACAGCAACGGACGTTTGATAGATAGGCCTACACTCTTAACCAAATTGCAATTGTTTTGTAGCGTCATTACGTTGTTGCGTAGAAGTGTTTCTTTTTGAAGTGCGCTTTTCTTACTTGTCCAATACCGTGTATTCGATATACCGCGCCTGAATGCCATCGACTAATTAAAATTAGAATTGACTCCCACCCACCCCCACCCCCAACTCCCTTATATTGTTATGCTAAAAGTGTACTTACTCTTGTTTATCTGTTCTTCATGTATAGTTAAGTACAGTAAATTTGAAGAAATATACAATGTGCCTTGTATATTTTTAACATAGGCAGTCATTGGTTTATACATAGTAATGCTTCTATCATTGTTGACATCAAACGATTAAACCTAAACTACGGTTCCCGATTTTTTTTTACTTGCTACAAATGATAATTTGATTTGTCAAAAACGGTACTAGTACCCATTTTTTTAAAGACTTGATAATACAAAGATTTTGTTGAAAAGGCAACAAGTTTTGGGTTTAAAGTTTTAAGGATAAAAACACAAACTATACATGGATTTTGTTTGGTTCTAACTAAATAACGTTTGGATAATATATATTTATTTCTACATAGCTTAAAGAGCGCAATAACCCAAAAACTACCTAAGTACTTTACTTTATAACGAATAAAACATTTACAGTACAATGTTCCACAAAAATATCGGCAGTTTTGAAAAGTAATGTATATATTTCTTCTTAATATTATTGTTATCTGATTATTTATTGTTATTCACAAATGGCTTTAGTTTATTAATGCATTCTTAATTCGCTTCAAGCAAGTTTAGTGAACTTCGGCTCTCTGATATAAAATCTTAGACAAATCCAACATAAGTCTGTTGCCTTATAACAATGCTTATACGTACAATTTACCATGACTTCAGTCTTTGTATGTTACTGATCCATCACACAGAGCTCGTTGGCCCTGTTCGCCTATTTTTATTGTTCTGACATTATCAGTAAGTTCTTCATTAATGTCAGTCATGTGGCTAATTCCTTCAGCAACATAAAGTAATATTATCTACCAAAGTGCAGAGGACACCAACTATCGAACTGATTCGGGGTCTAAATAGCGCATGGCTTCGTATAAATTGTCACAGAACTTTTTAAACAGATTGCAGGTCTCTGTTTTAATCTCTAACGAAGAAGTGATTACAATTTCATTTTAATATGTTAACGCCAAAAGGCAGATCTTTGTTGTTTATTACAAATTTATTTATTTATTGTTCAATGGTTATAAGATATATATTAAAATAAAATACAAATTACCTAAACAAGCTTTAAAGATTTCACAAATATACTTGTATTTACCAATGTTTACTAAAACACTGGTCTGTCCTGAGTCCAAGAAGTTAATATCGTATATATCGGTAAAAGTTTACTGTTCACTGTTACACCATTAAACGAAAAGACAAACACATATAAGATGTTCCTTTAAAACATGTTCCCTGCATTCATACGTTAAAGTTGGTATAATAAACGGCTATGTTCTTGGATAAAAGTCATTCTTGTTTGTTTTCTTCGAAATGTCTTGATGGTCTCCCACGAGTATAAGCAGATAATTATATGAGAAACTATATATTAACAAAACTGCCTTAAGCAATGATATTAGTGATTGTCAAGGACTAAAGGGTCGATAACATATATTGCATGTCAGTATAAGTAGCTGGTCACTAAGGTGCATCTCATTTGCAAAAAGTTTAACTGTTTGTGTATTCTAGGCTCGGGAAGAAAACATTCAACATTTAACGACGAAGTAGTTTGATCTGAATCTCTGTTAATTTTGGATACTTATTTTCAAGTCTGAGTCAATATTTTACGTCATCTTACTGTCAAACGGACACTTTATCGAAGTATTAAAAACATGTGTTTACACAGAGAAAAGTTAAATTTTGAAATCGTTATGATCTGGATTTTCAGTTTATATATAATCTAATCTTCTTTGTTGTATGCGTTCTTAAAAGTTGTCTTTTCGGTTAAATCTGATATCTTGATGTGATTATTAAATGTCAACCAATGCAAGCAATGTATCAATGCTTGTTGTTGAATAACCACAATATTCTTAGTCAGTTTTGTCAATTCTGACGTTAAACACTTATCACTCTGATCACGTGATGTAACAGTCATGTTCCCAAGGCAACTCTAGTAAGTTAAGTCAGTAAATCGTCTCTGTTTGACATACGGTCCATAGCAACCGCGAGATTAACATCGACTGAATATCTTGTTGTTCCTAAAAGGACTTATTTTTTATCGAAAAAAGAGCAGTAAGTCACCAATACTTATTATCATATTTTAGGGTTATTATTGCTATTATTATTTGCTAATATACTATAATTGTTTTTCTGATAGGATTTATACAGTTTTTACTATTCAAAATCATAAATCTTTTTTTAGTCTTGGATTTTGATGATATTATATTTTTATATTTTTATATTTTTTTAATAATCCCAGTTTTGAACCCAATTTCAACAGAGTTTATTTTAATGGTAAGACTTTGAAAAACACCCTGTTTATTTAACGTCGAACATCTTTTCCTACGAAGGTCTTTACCAAACTTTGAATTATTGAATATCTCTGATTCTTAAAGGGATGGTTAAACGGATTTTAAATTTCATCATTTTATCCTACTTCATTTGACACATAAGACACGGTGCTTTGATCATAGAAACGTTGTACAATTGTGCTACAAAAAAAGTAAAAACTACTATCCCCTGGTTATGTTATGATACTAATTACAATTAGTATTCTTTGCACTCACACTGCTATATTTCGGGTACACGAAACCATTTGTATTTGAGCTTGCAGCAAAACATCAAACATCTTTTTAGACATTGGATTTATCAATCTAGATGTACGAAAGTCCAGACCGAAAGGCCATCTTTGAAACGGTCTTTAATGTTGTGTACCACAATGTAAAATCAAACATGGTGCCCTGAACACAATGGTTATAATATCTGCATAAACGTGAGTTCTATTCACTGTCGTGGCGAAACCTTCCGTACTCCATAATTCTCCAGATTGTAACAAAGACATCATTGTATTACAATGTATATTTATCTTAATACATTGACTGAACCATAATAAAATACACGAATGTGCAAAGTTCTGCTCCACCAGATGTTTAGCCTAGATCATGTGATCATGTTATATGATTTAAGAAAATAAAATAATAAAAGAAATATTCTTTATATTAAAAAACCAAATGTTGTCTACATTTCCCAGTTCATAAAACAAATAGTAAACGGAAAATGCCATGCCAGATTTAACACACAATACATTTTATTATGTATCCATTTTTTACCAAATCAATGCTGTCGATTTGCACCACGTGATCCTCCTGTACATAACTGTATTGGACAATACATCGTCCAAGCATATTACGTTATTGTGCAGTAAACTCAACATCTCGAACTCAATCAAACGGTAATGTCATAAAAGGAAATGCAGATGAGATCTGTACTTCGTTCCACGTAGGCTGTACATTCATCTACTGTTCTCTAATGAAGTGAAACATGGTGCCACGAAGGATAAAAGAAACACTCGGCATCTTGTACGTCATCGCTCGGGCTGTGTAAAACAAATTACTCTCTCGTTTGGAACTTAAAGGCAGGCGAGGTATTTGATCTCCTATACATGTTGTACATATTTTGATAGTTCTTTATAATAAGTTATTTTGTTTGTATATCATATACTTTTATCAGTTTTAGCGCCCGATGCAGGTGCTTGCCGTTAGTTGTCTCACTTTGATGGGATATTTTATTTACGCTGTTTGTAAGAAAAAAACTTCAGGACGTGCGAGGTAAAAGTACTCCACATACCAGGTTTAAGCTCTCCAGTAGGTCCGACTGACCGTTCAAATGCGGTAACTGTTGTTTGTGTGTGTGTGTCTCAGTGTTGCTGTTAATTTGATTGTTTTGTCACTTTTTTAATCTGTATGCCTTTGTCTACACGTAGTTCAAATTCAAACATATGTGGTAATTCTTATTGCTATCGCCCTGCACAAAGGTTGGCCTAAATTAATCAACACATATAAGATGTGGTTACTCCCACCACTGCTCTTATATAACACAATTCTGAAGCACCATTGTAAGTGTATTATAGTGGTGTTTTTCAACTTTATTAATTTCAAAATTTAAAAATTCTTGTTCGAATTCATATTGAAAATTGATGTTACAATGCAATTAAATATAAAATGATACTGGGCGTCACCAAATGAGAAAAGAACATTATGTCTTATTTCATTATTATGCCTTTTCTATCTACTCAAACTGCTGTCAATGTGCCCTGGAAATATCCGTGACATAAGTAGGCCATGTATGCATACCAATGACGTATTTTTACAGCGATTCCGGGATATCAGTACCATTTTAGTGAAACCATAAAGTTGCATTTACATATCTGTAAAAAATTAGTGGCACCCTAAATCAAGATTTACATAATAACACAACAAATTAACTGGCAATACTGAATTCGTATTCATGCATTTAACATAAAGCATAAACCCGAAGTTTGATTGTTTAAGCTCATATCTTTATAGTATGGCAAAATTGACTTTAAAAACATCTTCATATGCTGTGTTCGTTTTAAGCGGCGGTGAAATGCTGCTTAATGAATGAATTACAGCTGAAAATGAATCCAGTTAACGAGATTTCATGCCTTCTTTATTCGGGCATGGGACTTGGCTGCCAGCAGAACAACCCCGCTCTTTTTTTCGCAGAACGGAGCTGAAGTGTCAATTAGAGTAATTTATTTCATCTAAATAATGAACGGAATTATCCATCACAAAGAACCAATAAAGAAGACCCAAAGAAATTATCACTTATGATGAAAACAGGCTTGTGTCGTGTTTCCCAACCACAGCACAGTTCTTGTTTTCGTAAGGGGTTTTGACATGAAGAGAAAATGTAACAAATGAGATAGGCCGACTAGGACACGAAATCGTGACGATAGCATTGTTGTCTTAAGGATACTCCTAACGATAAAAAATGAAACAGAGCCAGACAACATTACAAACGTGTTGTTTTAATCAAAGTGTATTCCGAGTAAATATCCGGGAGTAAGCATGCTTGACTTTGAATTTCTTCCTAGTTTGTAATACCACCAAACAAGTAAGAACTTATTGCGCTGTGGTTTGTTTTCACGACTTTACAGCGACAACCCGTTGGTCATTTTGAGATACTGATTTATTTTATAATACATGTATGTATATGTACCTGCTAATGTAAGTGTAGTACTGCAGTAGTTTATATGTGGCTGTCCATATAACGCCTATAGATTCTTATTTTGGACCATACTGTTGAGAAATGAACTTACCCTCGTGAGTCATCTGTTGTCAATCTGAATATCTCTGCCACCAATACTAACCGTATGTGTACTCATATCGTTTCAGAAACATTTGACGACTTCTTCACAACACTCTGACCGGAAATCGACCTTAATTAATTAGGATTATCCAACACAATCAGCGACAATGACCTCAGCACTTCAGACACTGATAGCGGGATTTGTGATTCTGTGTTTACACAAGGGCCTCGCAGAAGATTTGGTAAGTGGTCAAGTAGAGGGTAATGGAAGGGCATCTGTAGCCAGGCAAGCTTGATGCTATAATAGAATACAACTGGCTTTGTTTGTTTTAAAGGCATATGTAAAGACATAATAAATACCAGCACAGTCTGTCACAATTGTAAGTTATATTCGAGAGTTAATTAGGTATCAACAAGAAAGAACATTTATAAAGTTATGTGGTGTTTATGAGGCTGAAATTTACACTAATTATTAACATTAATAAAGAAAATAATTTAAGGTCTACTTATGTAGATAAATGCTCCAGGCGAAATTTAAAGCATATGCTTTCTGAAGTCAGTCGAAATATTGCTGCATTCAGAATTTGAATAAATGAGCAACATAAATTCTGGGCTACTAATTTTCAGACTAACAGCAATACTGTGCTTAATGAACATTAAGTCCTAAATTAGAAGTAATTATAAAATAACGGCGTAATTACTAAACGGTGATTTCCCACGAGTATTTTCATACTAATTAGCCTGAATGTACGAAACGTTGCCGAACATTTCATTAAATGAGACTTTAACGAGAAAACAACAACAACAAATTAATTATTTATTTTAATTTGATTAAATTAAGTTATAACAAACATGTTTTGATTATTCTTATCAAAACCAATGAATTTATAAGCATCAAAATAAATAGAAAGGACGTTTAAGGTACACACTGGGTTCCAAAACTGCATACCTAACTTTGTTAGGTTTGAAATATACCAATATAAATTCAGTTTTGAAATACAACTCTCCTACAAGCATTGCCACGCGGCTTAGCGGTGGACACATTTTGTTCACCGTTAATGAAAAGGGTAACGTAACGCGAACAGTGCCATCGCCGGGTTTGACACCACTTTTTTCAGCAAGACCACGCTCAATATTTTGTACATAACCGTCTTATTTTATTTTTTACCTACTTATGAATATTTACATATGAGATAGTAGAATATATGTTGTTGCCTCTTTTATAATCGTAAATGATAATATCGAAAATGGTATTATCATTATTATTATTATTATTATTATTATTAGCACGAACATCAGGACATTATTCTTGATAATTCGATCACTCGCGGCTCAGTTAATTTCTTCGATGTCTATATTGTTGTTGTTTTTTCCAGTCGGTGGACGACAGTTTAATGGAAGAGAGCGAAATGGACAAGCGGACATTTGACTCCATCAACTCGCATGGCCTAGTTGGTCTGACCAAACGCAGGTTTGACAGTATAGGAGGCTATGGTGGTCTCGCAGGTACTTTTTCAATACGTTCAGTAACTTTCTATCATTTCCAATTCTATTTTTAAGAAGTATGCCTTCCGAAGTGGTTTAGCTTTGATAAAACATACCACATCGACACCATTTCTGTCATTGCATTGGCATCAAGCTTTCACTCGTTAAAGTGAAAGCCCCTTGAAGATCAGCTGGGTAAACCTTGTCGACGGAAACCTGCTGGAAAAAGTCCTCACATTACACATGGACTCGAACTAGGTGTGTTGTCGCTTAACTTTAGCATAATATAACAACCTTGATAGATAATGTAAAGTTTTAGTTTGTTGCTTTTTTACTAACTGTGTAGAACTTAAAACACTAGAAGAATATTTTGTAACGATGCGACAGAATTTGTTTAATTATCTCCTGCTTATTGCCGGATGTGTGCTGTTAACATATGCGTATTTCGTTTCATAATTTTAAGGCTTTGCTGACAAAAAATCGTTCGACTCTATCAGTGGAGGTGGATTGAGTGGCTTGGTAAAGCGACCATTTGATTCTATCCGCGGCGGAGGTCTTCAGGGCTTTGTCAAGCGACGATTCGACAGCATCGGTACTTACGGCGGCCTTTCTTCTCTCGACAAGCGATCATTCGACTCAATTAACCGCGGAGGCTTGAGCGGTTTTGTCAAGCGTCCCATGGATTCGATCAACCGCGGAGGTTTAAGCGGTTTTGTCAAGCGCCCGATGGATTCGATTAACCGCGGAGGCTTGAGTGGCTTTGTCAAGCGCCCCATGGATTCGATAAATCGCGGAGGACTCAGTGGATTTGTCAAGCGCCCGATGGATTCGATCAATCGCGGTGGCTTGAGCGGTTTCGTCAAGCGCCCAATGGATTCAATTAACAGAGGAGGTCTGAGTGGTTTTGTTAAGCGTCCGTTTGATTCAATCGACACACACAGGCTTAGTGGCTTTATAAAACGTGATGCTGACGATGTCAATGAGGCAGAAAAGAGAGCCGACGAAGTTTTCGAAGAGTAAGAACTGAGAACTGCATTCAAAAGTGTCATTTAATTGTAAATTGGTGCAAAAGATTTGTATTTTAGGCCCACTTGAAAAGTACTTGTTCTGTGAGATCAAGTTTGTTTGCTTTTTTGTCACAAGTGTTAAGAAAAACATTCGTCATTAAAACATAAACATTTTTATTGGATCATTTGAAAAATATGACAACACAATTTTATATAGATATAATTTAACCTTTACATTCACATTTTTATTTTTGAATCCCATATAAAATAAGGTAAATTGCATTGAAGAAAGTTGTGTAGCTAAAAAAGTCTCAGCAAGTACGCAATTAAGAATCATGATGTAATTTATCAAATTGCACCGATGAAGTCTATAATTTACAAATAAACTATTTCATTTGGGGGTAAAAATAACACTTATTTTTTTAATTAACGTGAGCATCTTCAATTTAACAAAAATGTATCTTAAACGGAGATAATAGTAACAAAGTCTCTTCTTTTGGTAATATTTCTATACCCTTTAATTATAAGAATTACCTTAATAGAATGACTGTATGTTCTCCAAAAGTAAAAATAGACCTAAGAGATCTCATTTTTGTCATGAAGCATAACAATTTTAGCAAATTGTGTGATATTATACAACAAATTTAATGAAAAAGTTTATGTATGAACAGAGTGTGTATTTTATTAATCTAGAAAAGTTAATATTCCGCAACATTTTATCTTTTTTTTAGGCAATATATATTCACCGGCAATAAAATATGCTTCATTATGAACATAAATGTTGTTTGATATTTTGTCTTGTTTAAGAAAATCAATACAATCGAAATAACGAGTTTATGCTAGTTATGTGTCTACAGTCCATGTAATATATTCCATTAAATGTAATGTGTATTAGCCTACAGACAAAAGGCTTTGAAAATTGAGCCTGAGCATAGACAAAGCATCTTATTGGTCAGACTTGTCAACATGACTCGACAAATACAACTGAACCGGACAAATAGCTTGTAGCTTCTCCCCCTATTATTATTATGTCAGTTGCTTTCCACGCCTTTCGTGAACTCAAAGAGTTACACAATTAACACGTTATTTTTTTCTAAATTAGGTCAATTACTCAGCGTTACACTTGATTGGATAAACAGGTAAATAGAAACCTACTGGTTAAGTTTCATCGATTTAGTCGTTTTACGGACTCTGACTCAAGCGAAGTTTTGTAACACTGCGCATTTCGGATCAATTGAACATAGCTTCAAGTCTCATGGATGTCACAATAACATCAAGCAAGATCTTTCAGCCGACCTTGTTAGAGCGATAGGTTCTACCGAGAAAGATGTTTTGTACTGTCCACTAATAGCTAGGAGCCGTCGTAAGAAAATGGGTGTTTCGACGTCACAGTACAATTATATAGGGGACTGACTAAACCTCTCCAGGACTAAATTAACTTCATTTTACCAAAGGTGTACCAAGCCCCCCACGTAATTTTTAAAAGACGCATAATATCCCCCATGTAAATTTTCTACATTTCTTCTTTAGTTCGCAGTTAATATTCGCAGATATAATAAAAATAACTCAGTATTATTGTTGATGTTTTTCATGTGAAAATCTAACCTCGATAGATATTAAGTTTCGATTTATACGGCGTGGGATGTGGGGTGGAGTCCGCTTTGGAAAATGAACGGATTGGATATTGTCCGCCTGTGCTATAGCGAACAGAACGGATCCTGTCCGGGAGTGACCTTTCCTACTCCTGCTTTAAGCAATTGAATATGTAATCATTGGAAAAACTCCTCTAAACGATTGGAGTACGTTGGGTTTTTTTATTTTTCTCTTTTTAAGTTAAGTCGTTATGGAAAATATATTGTAAAACTTACACCGTTAAATCATGTAATTGAAAAAAAACAATACACCCAATAATATATGGACATTAAATTTAGATATCAAACTTGATGGGCTAAATCGAGATGATAGACGAAAGCGGTATACAGTGTTTTAACGTCCCTATGCCAGTTTCTATTTCAGCGTTTGCAACATCAGATTGTTAAATTTTGCTCTAGAAAGTAACAGAAATAGCAAACTTCGTTTGCACCAATGTCAAGCTCAAACGTGGATTTCAGAAGAAAACTCTCACAATCGAAATGCTCAATTGCCAGCTACAGGTTTTCCCTGCAGGGCACACACCCTTGTAAGGCACAGCATGTTAATTCTTTTCCTCTTCTTTTCAGAAATAAAAATTGTTTTAGCCACAAAGATGCTGTAGGTTGTATGTAAGACTCCCCTTTATTTTCTTATATGCATCTTAAGGGGCAAGAAAATTGCAGCTTCTCAGACTGATACAAAAACAGCCAGTTTGAAAAGGACCATTTGATTTGGGCTGCGCTTGTCATGAATAGTGTATGATATGTAAGGTGTAGAGTAAAATCCAAAGGCAAATAGCAGGTTCGTGTGGTTATCATGTTGATCACTTTCAAGTTTTTGCTATGGGTGGGTTAGGTTCAGGGTTTTCAGCAGGAAAAAACAACACAAAATTGATAAAAAGTACAATCAACAACTTTAATTAACAAAATATATTCATACCATATTCATTGAAGATTTTAGTATAAGAACAAAATCAATAATTGTTTAAGCAAGCAATGTCACTGGAACATGCACATCCCCAAAGATGCAATGGTTTAAAGTATGACTAAATATGTCCTTGGCCTATGTGGTTTCACTTGTCAACGTTATTTGCAATACAGAGTTACACATTATGTCTGTAAGATAGTGAAGTCTGAAGTATTATACTCGAGTTGTAATTTATAAAGAATGACCTTTATGGGTTTACAGTCTAAAATGTTAAGGTGACATGCCTTCCAGTTTATGTCTGTCATAAGGTGAAGTTTAATTGAAGTATTACAAATAATATGAAAGTTAATGAGACAATAAAATAAACAAGTGGACATACTTACAGATTTACATAGAGACACGCAGACGGATGGACAGTGCGATTGGTAGATGCTGAGGGCGTAAATGTAACAGAAATAAAGATAAACAAGAAATAAATGTCCTTAGCACACAAAATAATACCAGGCAACATATTTTAATTATGATACCATATCAAACAAAAACGTTATTTAAATGGCACTAAATGTATGAGTCACAATTCTTTTCTTTATAAGTCTTTTTCAAAATAAACAAAAAAAAACAAAGAAGTACTGTGGAAATATATCATTTGGAATCTCTGTGAAGGCAATTAAAGATTACAGGTTAATAAATTTAGAAGAGCCCATGACATTAGTAGATTACAAAACTATGTCCAATAATAACAAACTTTCAGGAGTTCAATCTTATGTGACACAAATCTGTGAAATGGATAAATATAAACAACTGAATTATTAGGAAGTAGATTCCTAAGTAAAAAATATGAGTAATAAATGAGATTCCTGTCAAGTATTGAGATCAAATGATTGGTTGTTTAACAGAATAAGAAAATTAACATGGACATAAAATAATATTGGTCAAGTTCCCTTCCTTGTATGACAGCAATATAAACGGAGAAAAATACGAAGAGAAACTTACTACCATATGTATATGGCACAACATGAACGAGATTCTTTCTCCATAGATTTTATACCATTCTTAAACATACACACAAGTCATTTAAGGTACAGATGTATTACCAAAAGCGGTGCTATTGAAAATCAAACAAAGACTCTTCTGACAAAACCAATTGCAATAGTATTACACTTGTACATTTATAAAATCCCAAGTATATAATCCTACTGGCCTCACATGAACTCCAAGCAAATTAAAATTACACACATTCCCCCACAGTAGATTAACACATGCATTAATGCAATGTCACTATTTCATTATCTGAAATCTTTGAATGATGCAATTCATTATATTAAACATGTGCTTACTGACATATAATTGCAACTTAAAATTTTCAATTAAAACTAACTTCTATTCTGACAAAATAACAATGTTCTGAAAAACAAAATATAATTTCTATGTCTCATTAAGAAAATAAAATTTAAATTGGAAACTATAATTCGTTTTTTTTATTGGAAAATCTTTCATAGATATTGTTTAACAATTAATACATCAAAAGATGAAGATCTGTGATACAGCTAAGCTTACATTAACCAGGCTCAGAGTAGATCCAGATTAGCCACCTGAGAGATCAGGGTGTGCACTATCTGATGTCAATATGGCTTATTAACAAATGTACAGGTCAGGGTCTGCACTATCTGATGTCAATATGGCTTATTAACAAATGTACAAGTCAGGGTCTGCACTATCTGATGTCAATATGGCTTATTAACAAATGTACAGGTCAGGGTTTGCACTATCTGATGTCAATATGGCTTATTAACAAATATACAGGTCAAGAATGAAAATACCTAGATTTGTAAAGATTAATTACATGCCAAACTTATAAAGCAATGTTCCAGAAAAATGAAGGTACACCTACAGTTGGCCCAAATTTTTGTCATGAAGACAATTTAAGTTCACAGCTTGTTGATAAACACAACTTTACATAGCAAATGTGTCCGCCAGCGAGTTATACGAACTGACACAATTATGGTCATAGTGGAAACGCTGACCTAATTATTGGTGGAGGAAGACCGGAGATTTATGTCTGGGTAAAATCACTGGCGCACCACAGGTTCACTAGATATTTTCTTTGTGAAGTCAGCCAAAATGTTCTGAGGAGCATTTTGCACATGAATTGGTAAAAGGCAACTGACAGGCTTGCTTATATACTATTATATAATGTGCACATAATAATAATAAAAAAAATCATTATTTTAAACAAGGTCATATTTCATTTATAACTACCTTTCTTATGTCTATTAACTTGAACCTTTTTTCAATTGGGTCTTGAACCCATCATGGCATGTAAGGATGTAGATAAGAAAATAAGACAATGATTGCCACAAGAGATCATTTTTAAGGTAACTAAATCAGTTACATTTGCACACTAAAGTTATCATGGACACATAAATGCACAAGTTATTGTTTTAGAAAAGAATACCAAATTACTAATTTAAACTATCAATTAAAGGTAAAACAAATAAGATGAATACACATATAATAAGAAATGTAGAATATCTCATTCTGAATATATAAAAAATAAACAAAACACAAATAACGAGTTGTCAATATTAATGAAAATATTCATCAAGAAAGCTAAAACAAATCACAACTCAATCAATTAACAGTAAAAGCACAATTTAAAAGCAATGTCAATAACAGCTTCATCCTGGGAAAATCAAACCTTACAAAGTTGTCAGAAAATCAATGGATTAATATGCAAAAACTTTTGTGATTTATTAATCACAGAGAATATAAAATAGGTACCACAAAGCTTAAGACTTCTGGTTCTAATTTGACAAAATGAAAGTTGCTTTAATGATATTCATAAGTAATCTTGAAGGCTAAGAAAAAACTGAAGTATTAGGATTATTGATAGATTTTGCTTTGTTTGTTTTGAAAGCTGTATTTTATTTATTTTCTTCAAAGGATAAAACATATTTTATTCAATAACACCAGTCTTTAATGCTTGCAAAAAGTCATTTGCATATTTTTATAACTTTATCGGAATGATGTATATATCAAAACATGCTAAGAGTTTTAATGAACAACTTCTGTTTTCTGCAATTATTTGTCCCTCACTCTCAGCATCTCCGAAATATTCATCTAAAAGTCAGTCAGAGTCTCCAGAATGATATTATACCATTTGTCCTCTATCACTGTTCTCCTCTCCCTGATATTCTGTTATCCACCCCCACCTCACAGCCTCCACTGTATGGTGCCATCCCCAGCCAGCATGGCCTGTTCGTTGGCCACCAGCTCCAGGGCCTTGGGGTAGGCCTTGTGCTCCATTTGTTTCACCCTTTCACTGAGGCTGGCCTCTGTGTCATCCGGATACACAGGCACAGACTCCTGCACCAAGATAGCTCCAGCATCTACCTCCTCCTGGAAAAAGTGACCAGGACAGATTTTTTTAAATACATAATAGACACCAATTGTGATTATTATAGTTATGCCATAGAGCTCTCATGATACGCAAACAGGACCAGAAGATAGTGATATGCACCCATGTAATTTGGCTGATGATGATGATTCACTTATGTATCACTGTATCTACTATGCATATCAAAATGTCAACAACACCTGCAACAATTTTCTTTGTTTATTGAATACTGGGTGTATCATCCCACCAACAGTATTTATGTTATCAGGAGACGGTGTCCTCTTGATATAGTGCTGCCTTCACTATCTGTATCATGCAGTAAACTCCTGGAATGATACCACACCCAGTCACATTATCCTGACACCGGGCCAACTATTCGTGGAACTACCCTTATATTTGATTGAGTGTAAGCAAGGGAGCTTAACTACTTCCGCAGCCCGGGATCAAACACTGGGCCTCCCGTACCTGGAGCCGATGCTCTACCGATTGCACTACCAGGTCTAGTAAATTGCTTGGTTGATCTGACATCCTTTACCTAGAAGTGGCCCACCACAATCACTTTTTGTGATTTCATTCGTCGTTCTTCCTTTTGGCTAGGCCATATTGTTACATTTTGCAACCGTCGTGTTCTATTAAATTGCCGAACAAAAGGTAATGATAAAGTTTGAAGTATTTAGCCCAAACTATCCTATAACAATGTGTTTTTTAATTGAAGTTCCAATAGTTTCATGATTTAATGCAACATCTGTTTTTGTTAAATCCCAAGGGCGTGCCTGGGCTTACGCACTTACGCACGTGCGTACAGTTGCTTCCGAAAATTGAAAAAATAAAAACGCCTAAAAGCGAATTTAAATCGTCGCCTAACCCGGGTTAGGCAATACCAGTTAATTGTCTTTATCATTTTAATCCATGTAATTTAAACATTTTTCTAATTCTACACAATCTTCAACAATCCAACTTGACGTATTTCTGTCTCTTCCTGCTTCTAAGACAACTCTTTGTTCTAGACAGTGAGAGTATCCGCCACTCCCGCCCGCCACCCCCGAATGCATCTATGGCGTTCTATGGAAAAAATCCGGATGGGTGGGGGGCACGCCCCCAGACTCCCTAGGAATAGTGCGTATACTCAAAAGTCGCCCAGGCACGCCCCTGAATCCAGAAATGAAATTGATGAATCAATTGCCAAATTCTAGTTTAAAACTCTTACTGAAAGGAATACCGCAAAGGCATCTCGAGTATGTCGCGTTTCCAGAGCGGTTTAGAATGAATACCATGTATTTTACATCAGACTACATTTTCAGTTGTTTTTTCATTAATACGAGCACCTTTGACAATGGATGCACAAAAAAGTGGCAACAAATTTTTTTACAAACTATCGTAAAAACTGGTATGTGCATTGTTTAGCACGGTACTGTATGGACTTTACCCTGTATCGCAATATACCAGTATACCACGACAGCCCTATTATGTCAAGTTATTTTGTTGGAGGTAGACCTCAGACAAATGTCTGAGTAGAACCACTGGCACATCATGCTGAAAGTCCTTATCATGGTGAGAGGCTTAGCAGTCAGAGGAGTTGCAAGTTGGTGTGACCAGGACAGCATTAGATGCAATATTTTTGTGAATTTGTGTGCGATCAGATGTATGCTACAACACCCTGTAACAAACTGTATAATTATTGTAGTCCTTAAATCTATGCATATCTTAATTTTTTAACCTAAAATAAGCTGTTATATTTTGGCCACTGTGGAATTAACAGCTTAATAAATATATTATTTCATTGATCTCGAATAATCTTTAATTATCATGAATCCCAGTCAATGTTTTTATGATTTCAAGGAAACTATCATTTATCCTCTAAGTAAAAGCCAACGCACCTTCTCTAACTTGCATTAACTTCCAAAATTGCTAAATATTTGTAAGACTTACTGCTACAAAGTGCACGGTACAGCCAGAGAGACGCACACCTGACTTTAGGACCTGTTTGTGGGCATCTGCCCCTTTAAAGGCTGGCAGGATTGAAGGATGGACATTAATGAGGCTGCCAGACCACTTCCGCACAAACTCTTCTGTAAATAGAGAACAAAAAGAGATATGTAACAGATGGTGCAATGAACTTGAGGCAGAGTTTTCTATTATATAAAATATAAAAAGTATAGACAGGAGTTAAGTGAAGAAGTTCTAAAACGAATAGATTCAATTTAATGCCAATCTCAACAAACAAGAATGCAGACCATTTAAACTGTTAAGAATGAGGTAAATCATTGTGCAAGGCTATTATGGCTTTAACTACACATATCAATAAATAAAAATCTCAAACTATCATCTCTGATAATTTTGATTAACTCTTTAAGATAGCAGTCTTCGCGAAAGGGATGAAAAACTGCCAGTCATCCGGTCTGGTGAAAACATTTTTTCTGCCAGACAGAAAAAGAATTTGCCAGACCGAAATAAACACCTATATTCTTCGTAAAATTATCTTTTTTCACTTTATTTATGCTACACAACCACTCTTAATCTGGAAAATTAGGACAGGACTTTAGTCATACTAAGAAAAAAAACTAAGTTTAAAAGTTTTATTCCCTGAGACACGCCATTAGATTTTCAAAATTGATAATTTCATTTTGAAAGTCTACACAAGCAGAATCATCATTATCACTGTCCTCTCCATCGCACAACTTTTCTAATTGTTTCTCAAAACTCAAATTCGCAGGACAGTGAACATCAACAGAAGGTTCAGCTACTTCCTTTGATGTACAAAAATTGCTACAACCCTTTATAAAAGGGTTAAGTGCTGCCTTAGGGTCATTTCTGGCGCTGTTGTCCTACAAACTTTACAAAACATTTCATTTCTTTCTTTGTCAAAGCTAAGCCAATCTCGACCAGCCTTCCAACTTTCCTGAAACGACCGTGGTGGTCTTTTCGTTTCATATTCGTTTGCCTTTACTTTTTCTTCACTTTCAGTTTGTTTACGTTTCTGCCCAAGTTTAGCATTTTCGTAATACTTGAGGAATGACATTTACCTTTTTATTAACTTTTAAATGGGTGATCATCCGGGAACTTTATAAGCAGAAGTGACAATTCAGCTGTGTTTCAAGCAATTCGATTCGATAATCTGACGCTGCTTAACCAATCAAATTCATCGACACATCACACTGTTATTATACCGGAAATACTGTTTGCACAGAGAATTTTTGTACCCAAAATGAAAAAAATTGCCGGTCGGCCGGACCGACGACTTCCTAAAACTGCCGGACCGTAACAAATTTTGCCGGACATGACCGGCGGTCCGGTGCCTTTTGCGAAGACTGAGATAGGGTTCACTCTACAAGAGCTATGGCATAAAATGCAACACAAAATTAACTATAATCCACTTGATTGAAGCTAATATGTTACTGCAATTTTTTATCTGCTATAAATATGGACTTGTAACAGTAATATACTTGTGACAGTAATTCATATAATACTTAAATACTGAAAACAAGCATTTGTATAATAACCTTTGTTTTACTACACTTGTTTTCGATTTTGTTCTTTTTATTTGGTTTATCATCCCACACAGTCATTTGGAGATGATGCCACTGTGAATAGCATGCCATGTACTCCTGGCATGATACCACACCTTGTATTATCTTGACACCAAGCCAACCAGTCTTGGAAATACCCTTATATTTGCTTGAGCATAAACAAGGGAGCCATACCACTACCATTTTTAATGTCTCTGATGTGTCACCACCCGGGATTGAACCCAGGGCTGACCGTAACTGGAGGCGATGCTCTATCGATTGCGCTACCAGGTCCAGTACACTTTTTTTTAAACACAGAAAATCCGGATCAGACAACTGGAGGCAGGCCTATCTGGGTCTACACTATTTGCATAGTCTGCTCATTTTGTACTAAGCAGGCTGAAAGAAGTGAATACTAACTGCCAAGGATCCTCATAAAGCCAGCCAGACACACAATCTCTACACCAGCAGCCTCCAGGCTCTGGTGCAGGGCTGCATCAAACTCATCTCTGCCTGGGAACTTGCCATGTTCTATCACCTGACAACAAAGAGATGTCATGTCATTAGAATTTACATAAACTTAATAAGAAATAAACCAAAATCAAAGGCCTATTAGGCGACAGAGGTGTAGCTCAATACACATACTTACACACCTGTTGATAGCTCAACATCACAATAGAAATACCCTAATGAATTAAACAAAAGATTTCAATTATATCAATATTTATCCCTCTTTTGACTGTCACTGCTTGTGTAAACCCAGGGCTTTTTTTCACCATTTTGGGAATATGACCCATACCCCTGGATTTGGGAATTTTCGCGTCATTTTGCCAGAAATTGGGAATTTTTTTCACCTTTGGGGAATAAAAAGCTGTACTGTTAAACATTGTTTTTTATAATGTTTGCCACATATATTTAATATTATCAAAATCAATAAGCGTTTTGGAAACAGAGATCGTTTAACGATTTAACGAATAAAAAAAAATATTTCCGAATGAATTATTTAAATTTTCGTACTTAAAAAGTTTGTAACTACCTCGGATTGCGTTATTTTTCGTCGGATTTTTTTTTTTTTTCGATTGGGAGTTTTTCTTCTCTGATTGGGAAAAAAGTATATGTTTTGCCATTGGGAACATGACCGAATACCGGCTATAAAATTGGCCGAAAAAAAGCCTTGGTAAACCTGAGGCCTTCCATACCATGAGTCAATGCATTACAGATTACAATCGCAAGTATCTTGTAAACAATAACTTGTTATCTTTTTACAGACAATCCAAATTTTGTTTTCGTGATAAAATGTTTATAAAACGATTTATTCAGATAAAAAAAATAGAAATTCATGCAACTTGAATCTATAACCAATGAAGTTAGAGCCTCTACAGTTTTCATGTGAATACAATGAGATGGAAACCTTGGTAGAGATGCCCGCCTGTTCAGCTCTCTGAAGACCCTGGACTCCTGGTTTGTTAGAGATGACAAGGACAATCTCAGCAGCACTGAAATTCATGGGGTCCCTGGTGAAATCTATCAGGGCCTGCAGGTTTGTGCCTGGACAGAGAAACACAAGAGAGCTTTTAATAACCTTCATCATGTTTATATCCAGCATCAAACATACAACTTTTTTTTGCAACTAACATCTTCACTTCAATATCTTTAAAAAATCATACTGCTAAATGACGCTGAAGCATTTGTTTTTAATTTAAAGGAGTAAATGATCTAAGAAGGTAAATATTAACCACTTAAATGATATAAATGTTGTTAGGACAAATAATTGTACATAAAATCAGCAAAACTTTGAATGACTCTTGTTTAATACACTGCCATGCATGCAAAAATGTCTTCATAATTTATAATACAGAAGTTAAAAAAGGTTCAAAGTAGAGCTAATCTTGAATGATGCCCTTGTACCTGGCTTATTATGTGACAAATGAAACCTCTATTGCAATAACGAGCGCCTTAAATAGGTTATAATTTAAACCATAGGGAGCTACCTGAGCCTGAGATGAGGACTCCAACCCTTTTCTTCCTGCTGACGCCAGGCACATGTCTCCAACATTGGATCAAAGCGGACTGAAGGTGCTCTATCAACACACGAGCCTCTCCTGCAGATGGAGGTATAAATAGTGTAAACTTATAAAATCCCATTGCCTGGAGAACCAGCTATTAAGCTAGGTTATTAAGGAGATTTTTCTTTTCAATGGGAGGGGGGGGGGGGGTAATAATATTAATAGTACAACTATATCAAAACTTGCATAGAGTAAAGAAACTAACCAATATGTAACAAATCTTATATTTGTCAATATTTACATAGTGTAATCAAACAGTTTTTTGTATACAATGAACTAATTTATATGCCCTTTACCTTACAAATACAAATGTCTTGCATTTCAGTGTTGTGCTACCATCCAATAAACAGATTCAGTTACCCAATGCCAGTTAAATGAAATAAACTTCTTTAAAGTTTAAGAAAACTTTTTTTTTTTTTAAATTATTAAGTAGACTCCTTTCTATTTTCTGCAGAAAAGTACCTGCTTAGCTACAAACTCAACTGACCGCATTTACATATAGCCAATGATGGATGCTGTCTCCCCACAGAACAGAGAGCTGGTGACCCTTCCTGCTAAGCAACATAACTCACCTGATTGGGTCTCCACATGGCCGATAATGGACGCTGTCTCCCCCGCGGAACACAGTTCCTTCACCATCTGTGGTGCCAGTGATGGCTCGACAATCAGGGCAGCCCCAACACCCAGGTTAAATGTCCTGGCTATCTCATGCTCATCCATGTTGCCCTGTGTATGGTAGAAAAGTAAAATGTCAGTCAGACAGAAAAGGGTTTATTATATAACATCTCAATCCACAGAAAATTCTCTGAATATCTGCCCAAGAGTATATGAATTGAGGACAGATACAATCACCTCCAAGGGTTAGTATTTTGATGTATTTTGATTTAACCTTAATTAGATAGAATGACTGCTGCTTCATACAAAATTTATACTTTGTGAATGAGAAGAAACTTTTTACTAGAAAACATTTATTATAGTCACCACCTTGAAACAATGTTATCAGCACAAAACAATTAAAACAGGCAGTATAGGAGATAGAAGAAAATAAATGAAATTACCCCTTTTTTGCCAAGACTTAAAAAAAAAACTGACTGGCACAGGTGAAACCGGTCAGTCATAATATATATTATGTTGAAATCTGTATGAAGAGACTGTGCCAGTGGACATATCTAATTTATTCAACATAAACAGACATGTAAAAAGACTTAATGGTCAAGTTAGTACAGCATTGAATGGAAATGCAATAGGTATCCCTCATCAGGTTTAGTTTCTATTTTAACTTATTTTTTGTACAAATCCTAAATAATAACACTGGCATCCATGGCTTTTTTTGGTGAAGGAAGATTTTGACAAGTTTTTTTGTAATGAATTACAACATAGAATTATATTAGTAATTAAATGAAAGTCTTTACTGTTACCACTGCTTAGCTGGCACTGATTATTCAGGCAAACAATGCACATACAGATCAGTCCTTTGTCTTTATATGCAAATCTTGTTAAATATGTGTACAGTTATAAACTAATAACTAAACAGTGAGTATTGGTTATCAAACTTGTAGCATGATAAGGGTTATTGAGATGATATGATAATTAAGAGTGGGCAACAAAGGTGCTAAAACAAAGAAATGTCAGTCAGTGAATCTATAGGAAGGTTATTAATCAATACATGTATGGTTCGCACACAATGGTTGCCATGGTAACACATTCTGTTATTTAGCAAGGTGGCTTTTTTTTATTTCGCAATTGATGATTCATCGTTTATTTCACATGTGTGTTATCTAAGATAAAGGTTAGCATTTCAGTCAACTACTACATTATACCAGGTTATGTCTATTGTAATTTACGGCAAAACAGACTAATTACTAAATTAAAAAAAGTGTTAAATGCAATGACTAAAGAAAAAAAGTGCTTTACCTAAAATTTTCTTACAAAGAAGGACTGATTAATAAAAACTAGAAATAAACTGATGAATTTATCATAGATGAAAAAGCAAAATCAAGTGTTCTAAATATATTAATTTGTTTTACCTTATAACATACAATAGTTCTTATAATTGAAACAGTTCTGCCTTGCATTGATTCGTGTCTAAGTGTAGCCAAAACCTTAATATATTAATTCTGCGTACAAATATATATTGTTGTTTTTTTCCAGATTTTTTTTCATTGTATTACAATCTTAATTGCCATTTAATTGCCATTTTCTTCTAGGTTTTACATTTACAAGCACAACTAGCTAAAGAAAACAAGAGGTTTTATCAGAATACTTGTCTGAGCCCTTCTTACCCCCAAACAGCTCCAAACCTCCATGATGATTATAACTGTGATTTTAGCATATATATCATGATTATATACAAACATATTCATCTATCAAAACATGTCAGCTTCTAGTCTGTCAACAGACAATATGTTTTTTTTAAAATATGTATTGCGAATAATGTGGAAACTTTGTGGCTGTCAAGAAATGCCTTTATTACTTAACCAAAGACCCCAGGTCAAGCTAACTTCTCTGACAGCTAGCCATACACAGTGCTATTTATTGTAAATTATACATAAGTATCACAACAAAACACAATTATGTTTGTTTGTCTGGTTTATCGTCCCTCCAACAATATTTCAGTTATCTGGAGTTAGTAAACATAGCTATATTATAAAATATCAATCTCTATTATCTATTACATCCAGACATTCTGGACCCCACCTTACCTTCTCAGATAGCCAGCCAAAAACTGGAGGCATCGTCCAGTTACGGGCATCTAGTCGCACCCGAAAACCATCAGGCAAGATGCGAGGTATATTTTCTATAAGTCCTCCTCCAGTGATATGAGAGAAAGCCTTCACCTCACCATTACGCATCAGTGGCAACACTGACTTTACGTAGATACGTGTCGGGGTCAACAGATCATCACCTAGACAACCAACAATTATTGGTACCCCTTAATATAAGCAGTTTTTAGATGTTTTACAATAACAAGTGAAGTCAAAACCAATTCTATAAATATATTCCTTTATTTCTGGCCTTGACAATTTTACCAGCCAAATCTATAATCAGTTTCTCATAAAGAATTTAATTTTAGTGCTGTAACAAGAATTTTTTATACTTAAGCATACTTAACAAATAATGATGTTATTTTCTTTTTTAAAATGGTAAATATAGGCAGTGGATTGGAATAGGATTACATATTTTCATAATATGTCAACAGTTCAGTAATCTTGTGTATAAAGCAGGATTTTATCTTTGAAATCATTCTTATGCATTATTACAAATGCCTGATTTAATTATCAATGTATGAGATCACTTGTTTTTGACTTAGCATGTATCTATCTATACCTTATTAACACCGCCCTACCTAGTGTCCTTCCAGTCTTGAAAGGTGATGGTTTGTCATATCTCAGTTCCAGTTTCTCGACCAACTTGCGTACGAGACTGAAACCATTGCTATGGAGACCACTGGACTGTAATCCAATGACGGCATCTCCAGCTTTGATATTCTGTATCCGTGGCAGGATCTTGGTTCTCTCAACTGCACCCACAGCAAATCCAGCAATGTCATAGTCCCCTGACATGTACATGCCTGGCATCTCTGCAGTCTCGCCACCTGGGATCGAGAACATGGATTAATTCTCACTCGATTCTGATACATAGATAAAACACAATGTACTTATTATGGTAGTGTCCAGAAATTATTTGTGGGTGATGACTATACTTGTTTGTAACTAGAACCACAGATCATCTGGATTAAGTGTTCCCATTAAAAACTGAGCGACCTTAATAAAAAAAAAAAGTGCATGACCTTATATTTCACAAAGCACCTCAAATAATCTTTTATCCTGATAAATATAACAAGAAATAGGTGGAAAAGATTGATGCTCCCCAGAATATAATACATAATTTCCCCAAAACACAGGAATATATATTGTTATATGCATTTGATATACACAGGTATGTTATATGCATTTGATATACAAAGGAATAATTGTTGTTATATGTATCTGATATATAGAAGAATAAATGTTGTTATATGTTTTTGATATACAGAGGAATAAATGTTGCTATATGTATTTGATATACAGAGGAATAAATGTTGTTATATGTATTTGATATACAGAGGAATAAATTTGATATACAGAGGGATAAATGTTGTAATATGTATTTGATATACAGAGGGATAAATGTTGTTATCTGTATTTGATATACAGAGGAATAAATGTTATATGTATTTGATATACAGAGGGATAAATGTTGTTATATGTATTTGATATACAGAGGAATAAATGTTGTTATATGTATTTGATATACAGAGGAATAATTGTTATTATCTGTATTTGATATACAGAGGAATAATTGTTATTATCTGTATTTGATATACAGAAGAATAAATGTTGTTATCTGTATTTGATATACAGAGGCATAAATGTTGTTATATGTATTTGATATACAGACAGCGTTTTTTTCCTTCTTTAGCCGAGTCTGGTAAACGGACCCGTTCCCAATTGGTACCAGTCTTTCCCAATTTTGCGACCGGAACCTTCCCAATTTCGGGAACGGACCCTTCCCAATGAATCCAAAGTAGCATTTTTCCCAATTTCATCAAAAACAACCCACAAAAATGTCCAAAAATATCAAAAACAAACAAAATTCTGTTCAATTCTTACTCATTTTCACTTACGCCGCTAGGATCGAAAAGTTATGGGTAGGAACAAAATGTTAGACTGGTTTGCAATATCTATTGGCAAACCACGAGGTATGAAAACAGAAACATAAACCTGTCGATTCACAGAATATGTGACGCGATTCTGTGACGCGATGTGGCAGAAACAATGACGCGATGGTATTTCCCCAGTTTGGGATACGCTGATTGGCTAACAGCGAGAAATTCCTTTACCGTAAATCGCATTTTCTGTTGACGTAAAAAAAAAGGCATGGCTGCAACGAAAAATGACAATCGTCCAAATTATTCAGAATTTATGCAGGTAATGCTTCACTAAAAGCTTATTATGAAAGAGCAATTGATAACTTTTAAATACAAGCATTGTTTTTCAAAAAAAACAGTAGATTTTGAGTTAAACCATGCACGTTCAGATGTCTAAAACCTTAAATGGCACATCGTCTCGAATTTCGATCCCATGTTTTTTTTTTGTTGCCGTTTTGGTCCCGATTGAGAATTGTTTTCTAAGTGAGCAATCAATATTTTTAATGTTATAAACAGAAAGACTTCAGTTTAGATGGTTATATTAATAACAACTCTGGTCACAACAGTCTGAAAAAAACTGAAAATTGTCATATACGGTATTTTAAGTGGGTGGGGAATGATGTTGTATACTATTCATTATTGCATAACATTTCATAATTATAAATTAAGTTGCTTGTTTAGACAAGTTTATCTAGTCAGTTTTTATAACAGTGGTTAACATTAAATATCTTTTATGTGTACACATTCTTTCAACAGTAAATTATTATACTTGTTTTTATATCTACAGAATAAATCAAAGGCAGTCCCAGGATGAGGCACAACAGTAAATACTACCGCAAACGACTAAAAACCGATCACTGTTTTCAACTTTTTCTACATCAAAGTGATATATTTTATTGCACGATCACTTTGCTGAAACATTATCATGTTTCAAATAAACATGCTGATAAAACTATTTTAAGACTTTTTTTCACTTTATTCCTCTCAAGTCAATAAACTTACATACAAAGAATGCAAAACCATTCACATTTATGCAAATATTGTAATATATTCACCTTGTACATGAAATTCCCAATTAGCCTAATTTTACGACGCGAAAATTCCCAATTTGGCACTTTTCACAGTTCAAAAAATTCCCAATTTGATGGTACGGGACCCATTCCCAAAGAGGAAAAAAAAAAACGCTGATACAGAGGAATAAATGTTGTTATCTGTATTTAATATACAGAGGAATAAATGTTGTTATCTGTATTTGATATACAGAGGAATAAATGTTGTTATATGTATCTGATATATAGAAGAATAAATGTTGTTATCTGTATTTGATATACAGAGCAATAAATGTTGTTATCTGTATTTGATATACAGAGGAATAAATGTTGTTATCTGTATTTGATATAGGCAAACTGTCCGATACAATCTTAAATAAGGAAAATTAATAGAGAAACAATTTAGGACCAAACTGGACTAAGGTAAGTAATTATGTCCATCTCATTTTGTACATCAAACTTGTAGCTAAAAGCTGAAAAAGCTGCAAACAGAGGAGTGCAACATGGACCCCCCACAAAAAAAATTCTGTTGGGATCTTAGATTGTTAAAATTTAGTCTTGATTGGAGAATGTTAAATTACTACATACCCACAAGAGCACAGCCTGCTATCTTGCAGCCGTCTGTAATGCCCTGGATGACAGACCTGGTGGTGTCAACATTAAGTTTGCTGGTAGCGAAATAGTCAAGGAAGTACAATGGCTCCGCCCCATGAGCCAGGATGTCATTGACACACATTGCTACCAGGTCTATTCCCACAGTCGTGTGCTGGTTCATCGTCTGGGCAATCTGAGCAACATACAACAACACATCTTGTAAGAGGTTTTACAATTTTAAACTTGGCATTTCTGTCACTGTTTATGTTCACTTAGCAGGAGTACAGAGTTACAGAGGCTTTTCCTGTCTTCAGCCAACCAATCTGATGCTTAAAATTTTCTCCAACTCAAAATAAAGTTGTATGATCTTTGCATTAAAGCTTCACTTATGAAAGTGATATAATAAAGAATTTCATCTTAACAAATTATAACGAAAACAAAAATACTTAAGCTCTGGCTTTTGTCTTTCTGCCATTGTACAAAATATTACAATGCCTACCTTGAGTTTGGTTCCCACTCCATCGGTTCCTGACACCAGTATAGGATCCTGGAAACCTGCAGCCCTCAGGTCAAACAAGGCACCAAACATTCCCAGTGACGCCATGCAACCAGATCTGGAAATAGTAGGGTACACAACACTACATAAGCTCTTCATTCTACAGGTCTTATCAAAACTCAAGTATTTTCATCAGTAAATATAATTTGTTGGGTTGTTTATATAAAACTTATTGCACTTAAAATTAAATGTGCTGAATAATCCACACTAATGCTTCATTTAAATGAACCTCATGGATAAACAAGAGTCAACAGTAAAACAATACAAAGCGAAAAGTCTAGAAGATAGGTTGATGTTATCAAGTTACCTGTTAGAGGACTCGGCAAGGGGTTTGATGGCCTGGACTAGATTGTTACCTGCAGCAATGTCCACTCCAGCATCCTTGTAGCTGAGTGGTGGTGTATGCAGAGATCTGTATACATAGGAGTAGGATCATGATTACAATAGCAACATATGGTTAATATCAATTAAACTCTTAATTTATTATAGTATAATATATATATATATATATATATATATATATATATATATATATATATATATATTTAATTCATTTAATTATTTTATAATTTATCCATGATAAAAGCAGCCTGAATGTATATCCAAATGTTTTGGAACCTTTTTTTTCTCAACATAAGTGGGAAATTAACATTGAAAATTACATATTTTTAAACAGGTTTTACTTTTTGCCAATTAGTAGTCTGAATATTTAAACTATTTACATACAGAATTTTGCTGTACATTATATGCTTACAATGATGTGACAGACACTGAAAAACCATCATTGACAAAGGCTCTATCCTCCTATTATATATTTAATTTAATTATATATATAATATAATAGTCTTTAAACACTGACAAAAAAGCTAGTTATTTTTACTTACCTACTGATTACCCTAAACCCAATATCCTTGCGATGGAAGGCCCCCTCAAACTTGATCATGCTTGCCCCCTTCTGTGCTATAGAAGCTGCCATCTCGAAACTAGATTCCATTGCCATGACAACAAGGACACGTCCCCCACTGGTGACCAGCTGGTCATCGTGGTGAGAGGTCCCAGCGTGGAACACAGTCAGACCAAGGTCCTCTGCATCCTCTATACCTAAAGACAGATACATCTTGAGATGATATTTATATCAGGGTTGAAGGAGTTTTTTTAAAAACTTGGTGTTGAATGTCTTTGTGCCAGAATCTATGGACAGCTTCCAAGCATTTGAACCTTTACAATAAGTCAATTATACTAGGGCAATTTTAATTATACCAGACAATTATTTTGATATTACAAAAACTGGAAATGTTTCTTAAGGTGAGGATGCCACTGACTTCTGGTTTAAAATATCTCAAAAAGGGTCATAAATCTGCTAAATCTGCCTAAACAAGAGCTGTTTTAGACAGTGCACTCTACTTTCTCAGTACTGGATTGTAAGTCAAAAAAGGGCTTTCCACTTTCGAACTTATTTTAGTGTCACCTGCCCCTTAGCTTTCTTCTTTAATTGTGAACAAGTATTCCAAATTTAAAACAAATATCTTGCAGGGTATTTGATAAAGTGACCTTAACAAAATTGTTGACAAACATCCACACCATCGAACCCGGGGCCTCCCGTACCTTGAGACGAGGCTATACCGATTGCGCTACCAGGACCGGTGTAAAAACTTGGCATATATTTTATACAATATACTTTTAACTACATATGATTTAAATAAGTTTTTCAAATGTTATTGACTGCAAATATACTGATGGATAAACAGGGGCAACTCTAGTCTATATGCCCATCTCCTATTTTTCAAATGGCAGGAATAAAGAAATATATATCACAATTAGATGTATGTGCAGTTTAAAAAAAAGAAGAAAAAATTGTATTTTACAAAGAGTTTCATATTAAACCTGATCTGTGGCAGTATTTCATTCCAAATATCTCCCACCTTCCTAATATTTTAAAATAACATAGATGGTCCAAAGCAATAAAACCCTCAGCTCGAGACTAAGCATTTTTTCAATTTTATAATCAAATCTGAATGTACATTCTAAATAGTTCCTGTAATGTGTTAAATGGTTCATTGTAAGTTGAAAGCCTTTCTTTTGTATTGGACTTGAGCTTTGCATTTCCTAGCGATTATCTGTACCTGTTATAGGAAACTGTTTCTTGTATGTGCCAGGGTAGCCACCACTGACCAGAACCACACCCAGAACCTTGCGTGTGAGGTCAAACTCTGGCACCGTGTCTTTGAGTGTCCCATCCACACAGGCTTTACATACAGTGTACAGGTCTGTCTTCATCAATGGCAAGATGGCCTTGGCAGAAATGAAGACACATACTTTTATTAATAGATACTAAATACAATATTATATATACACAAATCTAACACAAATTGGGCAAGTCTGAATCTGAATTGCTCAGGCACAGGATAGCTTTGGAACTTAAAGTGATAGTAATTTGACAGATTTAAACCAATTTCATTATTGAATTGTTTAACAAACATTTGTTATTCTAAGAAGAAATACATTTATTGCACCAAACATTTCAGTATTTCGAACCAAACGATTACATCTTTACTTCAATAATATATGTTGTGACAGCTTTACAAATAGAGAAAAAAAATACTGAAAACTTTCTGCCAATCATGTTAATGTACAGTGTTGTGCATACTTGTGTTTCTGGATCACCGAACCGGCAGTTGAACTCAAGCACCTTGGGCCCGTCAGCTGTCATCATCAGTCCTGCATATAGCACACCTGAACAGAAGGACAGATTACATAAAATATATGGACCCCTACTGGTAACGGCATACTTGACAATGGTCTCATTCTTAAGCAAAAGTTTAAAAGCATCTGGCTTCAATTAATGCAGCTACCCTAAGCATACATTGTGAAAGTATTACATAAAAAATCACTTTGTAAATACATGGATAATATTATTATTGTGAGATTCTTTATTAACCTTGTTTGGAAAGGACAGATGGAAATTTGCCATTGCACACAAATTCTGACCCTTATTAACATGAGGTATGATTTTTTCATTTAAAAATGTTTGACTTTACAGTAAAAAACGACAATGGAAGAGATAAGCATGTATTAAAAACAGCACAAAACTACAGTGAGAATATGTATGCAGTGTTTGACAACAGCTGGTAGACTAAGGTCGGAGTTCTCCAAAAATTCTTGTCCAGCAAATTTTTTAATTATCTGAACAGATCCATTAGTTATTGGTAGGTGGACAAAAAATCCAGTGTTTAAATGTTTTACTTGTAATGAATGAATGTATGCCTTTTTAAAACCTGCTTATGTGATGTTTGTTGTTACGAAGTCCCTCACCAAGGGATCGTAGGCCTAGGGAACACATTAAAAACCATCACAGGGTCATGAAAGAAACCGTACATAATTGATGGGTACACTTGTGATTGTAAAACAATTAAATTATCTGTAGATGTTATGTAAAATGGTCTGAAACAAATTAAGTAGTAACAACTAGAATAGATCTAATCTAGTTAAAATAATGAGACCAGCATACATACAAACCAATTACTGAGACACTGTACCAAGTACTTTGAAATTTTATTAGTAACAGTACAACAAAAAAAGTTTAAAGACACTAAAAAGATAAAAAAAAAATGTACATATTTGTTTTGGAATATCTGAGGAACTGCTACAAAGCAAACAATCAAAACAACAAAATTAAGCAAAAAGATTAAAACATGTAAATGCCTTTATATTATAAACAGATTTCAGTAAAAATAAACTCACAAATGTCAAAAGACAAAAAAGCATCAAAATTTGTACTTGGTTCTTGAAAACAGTATATGCATGTTTATTGCCAATATCTACAAAAACATTAATTCCATCCCCAGTCTATAAAAATGGACTACAATGATCCCACTCAACACAAATCAACAATGTGAATCAGTGGATGAAGTGACCCAGCTCAATCCTTGCAATTCACAAGTCTTCTAGTCGCAACCTCTTTGACAGGACAGAATAAGGTTTTGTACAATAAAGCAGTTACTCATTTACAAAGGTTTTGGATTAAGTATGTGAATATGGGATTTGGGATATGCTGGCATTTTTGCTGATACCATGCAGCGACATTTCTATCATTATAGCTCAGGGGCACTTATGAGGTGCCCAGGGACTGAACCCTGCTGGTCCATTATACTGACACTGACGAGTCAGGCGTAATGCTGTCCTCTTAGCCCCGAGAGTTAGAAGGGAAGCCACTACTACCAACTTTAAAGTCATTGGTTTAACCCGGCCAAGGTTTGAACCCGCGACATCACAAACCGCAAGCCGACGCTCTACCACTTCAGCTATTGCGACCGGTCGTATGTGAATATGTGATGTGATGTTTCAAATTTCAACCTATTAAATGGTAATGATACAAGGTTGAAAGTAGTGTTGCATGCATAGTTTTATCCTGTGCATTATGTTGTCACTGATTCAGATAATGGCACAATGCAGTCAGCATTGTCAGTGGAAAAACATGCTTTATTCATACGTGAGTCAAGTTAAAAAGGTGTATTATTGATGCATTTTTATCAAATAATACTGCAATAAAGTAACAGGCTACAGAACCCCATGGTGTCAACAGATCCATACCTTTATATGGGATTCCCTCTGCCCTCATACCATCTACTGTCTTTTGTATGATCTCTTCCTTGATATAGCGAAGTTCTGACAATCCAACCTAAAACAGCCAATAAAATAGAGCAGATATACCAAAACTTATCTGGGTTTATTTTCAAAGTTATCTAGCTGATTGTTTTGTTTACTTGTCTGTTTGTTTTCAATACATCACAGCCACAATTATGGTCATTATTGCAACATCCAGCTATTGTGATGGAGGAAGACCCCAGACAGAGCCCAACCTAATTGAGTATAAGGACAAACAGCCCCCAGGCCCTCTGTGTTTAGTCCCACCTAATTGAGGATAAGGACAGATAGCCCCATGCCTCCCTGTGTTAAGCCCCAACTACCTAAGGATAAAGAAAGACAGCCCCCAGGCCTTCTGTGTTGAGTCAAACCTAATTGAGGATAAGGACAGATAGCCCCATGCCTCCCTGTGTTAAGCCCCAACTACCTAAGGATAAAGAAGGACAGCCCCCAGGCCTTCTGTGTTGAGTCAAACCTAATTGAGGATAAGGACAGATAACCCCATGCCTCCCTGTGTTGAGCCCCACCTACCTAAGAATAAGGACAGATAGCCCCATGCCCACTGTGTTGGTCCAACCTAACTGAGGGTAAGGACAGAAAGCCCCCATGCCCACTGAGTTGGCCCAACCAAACTGAAAATAAGAGCAGATTAACACCCATGCCCACTGTGTTGGCCCAATCTAACTGCGCATAAGGACAGATAGCCCCCATACCCACTGTGTTGGCTCAACATAACTGAGAATAAGAACAGATAGCCCCCATGCCCACTGTGTTGGCCCAACCTAAATGAGAATAAGGACAGGTAGACCCATGCCCTCTGTGTTGGGCCCCAGCTATCTTAGGTTAGGGACATATGGCCCCAATGCCCTCCGTGTTGGGCCTCAGCTATCTTAGGATAGGGACATATGACCCCCATATCACCTGTGTTTGACCCCACCTACCTTAGGATAGGGACATATGGCCCCCATGCCACCTGTGTTGGGCGCCAGCTATCTTAGGATAGGGACATATGGCCCCCATGCCCCCTGTGTTGGGCCCCAGCCATCTTAGGTTAGGAAAAGATGGTCCCCATTTCCTCTGTATTGGACCGCAGCTATCTTAGGATAGGGACATATGGGCCCCATGCGCTCTGTGCTGGACCCCAGCTATATTAGGACAGGGACATATATCCCCAATGCCCTCTGTATTGGACACAAGCTACCTTAGGATAGGGACATATGGCCCTCATGCCCTTTATGCTAGGCGCCACCTACCTTAGGATAGATAAATATGGCCCCTATGCCCTCTGTGCTGAACCCAACAAATCTTAGGATAGGGACATATGGCCCCCGTGCCCTCTGTGCTGGACCCCAACTATATTAGGACAGGGACAGATGTCCCCCAGCTATCTTAGGATAGGGACAAATGGCTCCCATGCCCTCTGTGCTGGGCCCCAGCTATCTTAGGATAGAGACAGATGGAGCCCATGCCCTTTGTGCTGGACCCCAGCTATCTTAGGATAGGGCCATATGGCCCCCATGCCACCTGTATTGGACCCCAGCTATCTTAGAAAAGGGGCAGATGGCCCCATGCCCCCTGTGTTGGGCCCCACCTACCTTAGGATAAGGACAGATGGAACCCATGCCCCCTGTGTTGGGCCCCTCATCTCTGTCCAGCAGGCGCTTGTGATCCTGGACTGGTGGCATCAGGAAAACATCAGACCCATCACAGAAAGCCAGCACCTGCAATACCAGTGACCATGGATTTAATTAGGGGATATTTTAAAAAGTATGAGGCAATATCATTGAGTAATAGGTCCATAAATTTATGACCATTCCTAAGACCCATAGACAGTTCTCCAAAATGTCCATATAGTTTTGAGGCCAACTGCTATGGTAGGACTTTCACTGAAATACACTTTAGATAATTAAGTGATTTTAATGACTATAAACCTGTCCTACTATTCAGCACCTAAGTCTACAATTAATCTTAGGTTTTAAAAGGTTTGAGTTTCAATTTTATCCAAACCGAGTTAATCAATCTTGTCACTGATCTCAGACTCAAGCTCAAATGTTTTTTATCCTTCGGCTCAAATCAGTAGGCACTACAAATCAACTTGTGATTTTCTCAGACTTGACTTTTTACACACCAGCATTGACTTGCATTGACTGTAACTCTTTAAGAGCCTATGGATGTCACAAACAAAGATTGTCTCAAGTGAGGAACATTTATGACACAAATGACTGTCTACAAAATGGATCATTATTGCAAAAATCTTTGTAGGTACACACCTTTGTAAAGGGAGACAATAACAAAAAGCTAGTGGCAATGACTAATGTGAGTACTTACCCTTTTATAGATTTCTTCCTCACAACTTGTTGCATTAATCGAAAAAAAAAGTTTTTTAACTGCCATTTACATTTATCTGAATAGACAAATCTGTCAAAAGAAATTAACAGATATATGCTAATATTCTGCAAAGCTCTATCAATGTGCTAGTCAGTAGTTAATAATATTGAAAAGGGCCTAATAAAATAAAGCATATATTGATTAAGAGAGACATTTAGAGAAATAATCCACATTTGAAATGCAGATTTTAGAAGACAACATGCTAAACATGACTTGATTGTGACTACCCAAATGGCTGGGGGCAGTCTGATCACAATTTACTTCCAAGTCACAATTGTTACAAGTAAAGAATATACTTTGTAGCAAATTAAACAAATGAAGTAGGCTTATTGTACACAAAACATAATATGCTTTGGTTGGTGAACTTACAGACACTTCCTCTCCTTGCAACATTTCCTCTATAACAACCGTCTCGCCTGCAGTTCCGAACTTCTTCTCCTTAAAAAGACAGTCAAGATAAGCATTAACATATCATTTTCAAGAAAGAAAAACACCATGCTCTTTTTTTTTGGAAATAGAAACAGAGGCCTGTGAAAGTTGTTTAGGGTACAGAAGAGATTTAGAGTTTGGCTTTTTTTTAATGCAAGCTTGCTATGCACCATTATATTTTTCTTTACACCAGTGTTTTTTTTAGGGATTGGGGATAAAAAATAAAATGCATTTTATTAAATTCATGAAGGAGCCAAGTCCTATTCAGACAACATTGAATGCATTCTCAAGAAAGTAGGATTAGGAAAATTGTAACTACTATTTCCTTAACTCTTTTGCTGTTAACAAAATAGAACTATCCTTACACTCAGTATGTCCTTTGCAGCCTGACATGCCTCCCGTTTGTTAGTTGCTATGATGACACCCTTCCCTGCAGCAAGACCACTGGCCTTAACAACAAGGGCAGGAAACTCTGCTCTGAAACATGTAAAGTTGTCCCTAAGCATTGTTTTGTAAGTTGTAAATACATTATAAATTATGGTCATTATCTTGATGTAACTTGATGCAATCATCTTATTTCGGCATGAGCTGAAAGGCATATTGAGCTATTTTCTTATATTGGACATTGTGTTACTTAAACAAGCCAACAAACACTGCTAATTAAGGAAATCCAAACCTTATCATTATACAAGGACTTTTGCTCGTCAGAGACCTCAATATCATTTCAAACTGTTTTTAAGTGAGTGGCTATGAACTGTCCAACGATTACCATGAGAGCAAGAGTCTTTGTTCTGTACATGTTAAAGTATGTGTACTAGGGTGGTCCTTATTTTGCGACTTTTGATTTTTTAGTTTCTTACCCTCTAATTGTGTTCCATTATGTAAAAAAACATATCTGGCCAAATTTAAGCACAATTAAACAATATTTAGAGGTAGCTCAATGACATTGAAATTTTAGGTTTTCTTGTTTTTAGTTGAAAAAATCAGGATATTATTATGTGAAGCTTTAGTGGTTTAGATTTTGTTTATATTACAAACTGCTTGCAGAATTGACATTTCCTACAACTTGAATAACACACATTGTTATTATTTAATTATGGTTTGATAACAGAGAATGAGAGAGATCAAGTTACAAACACCACCAGTTTCAGTGGTGACTCAAAACAGAAAAGCAACAGAGCACTGAAAGCAAAGATTATACATGAGTTATCTTAAGTAAGCTTTAAGTATAAAAACATTTATCAGTGTGAACAAATTAAAAATTATTTAAAATTATTGCACAATGATGCTTTGTTAATGATCCGGAAGGAATGTGGATTCTGAGCTGATGCTGATGTAATTTACTTCTAAATGTCTTGTAAACAACCTTCTTTTTGCAAGTTAACTTGAATGTTGAAAAAAATAGTATATTTAAAGTTTCAGATAACAATATTTTGAAAATGATTTTTTAATAATAATAATAATAATAATAATAATAATAATAATAATAATAATAATAATACACACAATTAAGTGTAAATAAAATATTCAGAATGAAGAACTTTTATCTGTAATGTACATAACTTTTAGATATAAACAATGGCAAAGGCAACAAGATCCAAAACTAAGTTGTATCTTCTTGTAGAACCAGTAACCGTTTTAACGGCAGCAAGCTACCATCATTGCGTCTAACAAACAATAAGACAATCATCAGCAGTTACTATTACCGAAATAGCAAAGTTTTGGTTGAAAGATAGACTTCCAATAAAGGATCACCAGAACTGTCAAACTAAGCTTGATAAAGTGTTTGAAAAGTGGAAACCGATCCATCAACTCAACTTGCAAAAGAGGCAGACTTTGTTTCCAAACTTGATGATCTTTTTGATGTGGCTCATGTCAACGCTCTTACCAGTCAATCAGTATTACAAGAAGATAAGGATTTTTTGCTAGCCCAGCGTGAAAAAGGAAGAAGAGGATCAATGGTCGGAGTAGATCAAGCGCTTACTGATAAGGAGAAAAGGGCAACACAAAGAAAGAAAAATAGGAATGCCGACAAGAAGACGCAAAATGGAAGATAGTCAGCAAGTTGTTCAACAGCTGAGCTTATTTCTTCAAGATCTGATACAACATATACCAGCGCAACAGAAGACTGTGACACATTAGATGAAAAAAGGCTACAATGGTCGTTTCCGAAAAAGCAAAAAGCTTGGGCCAAAATGTTATGAATTTGTTATTAACAGATTCACAATAAGAAGAAACAGATCGAAATTTCGACAAAAGAGAACTGCAGAAATAAAGGAGAAAAAAGTCAGAGGCTTGTTCCTCTTGTAGTTCACTGTGATGGAAAGCTTATAAAAGATTTGACTGGAAAGGATAAGGTTGGCCGCCTCCTAGTGTTAGTGACAGGAAAAAATGTTTCACAACTACTGACAGTTGCTAAGCTTGTATCTGGGACTGGTGCAGCCCAGGCTGTATTTGAGGCAATTGAAGACTGGGAAATTGGCAACAGGGTTCAAGTCATGTGTTTCGACACCACTAGCTCCAACACTGGTAGACTTGCTGGTGCCAGTGTTCTTCGAGAACAAAAGCTTGGGAAAGAGCTTTTGTCGCTGGCTTGTAGGCATCACATTATGGAACTTATAATAGGAGCAGTGTTCCAAGTGTGCATGGGGAGCTCATCTTCGTCGGAAGTTCCTCTTTTCAAACGCTTCCAGGAACACTGGACATCTGTTGACACAAACAAGTATGAACCAGGCATTACAAATTCTGATGTGGCAAGTCCTGTGGAAGACATACGACAAAGCACCATACATTATGCTAGCACTTATATTGAACAGAAGCTGCCAATGGACGATTATAAAGAATTCCTGAAACTTGTGATCGTGTTTTTTGGTTCAGCTCCTGCACGTGGAGTGTCATCCCTGTCACCAGGTGCAATGCACCATGCACGTCCATGGTTATATACAGTCCAAAAATCTGGAAGTAAACGCTCAGTTCAAGCTTACCCCAGCAGAAGAATGAGGATTGCTTGACGTGTGTGTGTTTGTAGTTCATGTCTACTTGAAAGCGTGGTTCTCATCACCTCAGGCAGTATGTGCACCTTTAAATGACTCACAATTATTGAAGTCACCTCTTGAGTACAAATCAATTCATGAAAACATTTTGAAGGCAACAGCACGGAAATTATCCAACCACTTATGGTACCTGTCTCCAGAACTTGTCGGCCTGGTGTATTGTGATGTGAGCTCCGCAACAAAACGAAGTATAATTGAGGCGTTAAAGATGGACGGTGACCAAGATGAACAACATGACCATGCCAAGAAAGTATCAGTTGATCTTAAATCACTCCCAGGCAAAAACCTACAGGACTTTGTTACACCAAAGTCAATAAAACTGTTTCAAATGATGGATATTCTGCATGACTTTCTCAATATTGACCCAGATGCGTGGCATGATAGAGACGATTACAAACAAGCAAGAGAAGCACTGGAGTCTCTAAGAGTTGTATATGATCAAGCTAAGCGTGGTGTTGCTCTGATTCGGGAGTATAGTGGACTGTTAACCAAAAATGAAACTCAACTGCAGTTCCTACTGCAAGTCTTTGAGGAACACCGGAGATTATATCCGGATAGCAGGAAACAAACACTAATGTGCCCTAAAACTTTTGGTGGAAACTTTTAGACTAAAGTATTGTAAACTGATTGAACAAAAAGTGATGTACAGTTGAAAATAAATCATATATATCAAAAACAGACATTTTGTTGATTTTTTTTACTATTTTTCTGAATTTCAAGGTCATTGAGCTACCTCTAAATATTAAAATATATTGTTTAAACTTTCCACAAAGTGTTTTCTCATCAAATGGAACACATTTGAGGGGTAAGACGTTTAAATATATTGATTTTTGAAAAATCACCATTTTAAGAGCCACCCTAATGTGTACCTTGTTCAACAATGTTATACCTACTCATTGATAAACTTGATAGCATCATCCGCCTCTGTGAAAGAAGCAAAGCGAGCTGTGGGAATGTTGTGTCTCGTCATGAACTGCTTGGCGAAAGATTTACTGGCCTCAATCTGAGCTGCCTTGGCACTGGGGCCAAAACATGACACACCTATAGTCAGTCATCAAATATAATAGAACAGGTAAGTTGTGTTGTGTTTGGAGACAAATTTATAAAAGGCATGACAAACAAGAAAATAAAGTATTTGACACATAATATAAATGATAAAAATGGTAAATATTGTTTGTCTCCCAATATCCAACTTTTAAATATCGATAATTGAAGCTGTAATAATCTCCACAGGTGATGCCAGATAATTATATGGGTTTAAAGGTGATGCAACACCGGTCAGAAGGACAACTCCATCATATGCCTGTTTTAAAGTAGATGGAAACAGACACAAAGGTTAATCTCATATTTTCCTTAATCAAATATGTTTCCCCAGTCCTGGAACTTTATTGTACCCTTTATGAACAAAAAAGCAAAAATTTAATATTCTCAAAAATTTAATATTCTGTTTTAATATTCTCTTTTGTATCTATACATCGTTTTAGTGTTATGCTTTGTAGTTACAAGAAAAAAAAATCATATGAAACTATTTCTCTTTTCTCCCTGAAATTCCTGTCAACCATCAATGTAGTATTTAAAAAAGACTGGAAGGCATAAAACCTTAGGTTTAGATCTAAATGGTTTATATTGATCAGGGAAGCTTTTAGCTTTGTTAGTATAAAAGCACTTCCACATAAAACTGTTGATTTCTAATTTCCCTGAAATCTTCATCCTGCTTATTTACAGATTTGGAAAAATAAACAATTACAAAGGGGGCTTAAACCATCACCATTGTTTAGGAGTTTGGTAATTTGTGGACCAGTTTGGAAATGGCTGACTTATTACTGATTTCTTTACTAGGTCCTGTAGCTTGGGATTGAACAATGTCACCTCAGACCAGAGTCTTAAACTGCATGTTTATTACCAAAATGTTTCTATTTTGAACCAGAGCTAAAGTTTGCATAAAAATTAAACTATAAACTTTATTTTAACTATTAAAGTAGGTAGAATCACTGTGAAGACATTCATTTTAACCTACACACTAAGTATTGAAATAATTGCCTTTAACTACTAACTTGAAAACTAAACTTAAATCAGTGAATCAGTAAATCAAGATAACATTAATATTGATTCAGACAACAACTTTTGGATGAGTAGAAAAGCTCTCTTTATTTATAGGAAAGTTGAACTTAAAATTTACAATTAAGTTTACATTCTTTGCCAATGTTTAGGCTAGAGTGCGCCTTTGTGGGATTGGTGCAGAATTATCAGAGTTGGTGCACATTTCTTAACTGAATGGGTCATTTTGGCACATGCTTATAAAAATAAAGAATAAATAGAACAGAAAGATATATGGCTATTTCTGTATCAATCGTAATTCTTGGCCTAGTTTGTACACAAACTAGTTTCAGCAAAAAAATAGACTGATCCGGCATGGCTTGTTGACCTATATATGGCTGTATTGATTGACGCACTAGCGATTTCCGGTATGAACGACAACTCTGTGGATCATAATTTATAGACACTTCACGTTTAATGATGTGGTATATAAGTTAACCTCCTGACATTTTCTTGATGTCTGCTACTAAAAAAGTCATCTTGTTGAGGGTTTTTTCCAACTTTTTAAATGACCTCCTGATTATAAGTTGGCCCACTGTTTTCAGAAGTGATGGGTCAAACTGGCCCACTGCTTTGAAGTTCTAGCCTAAACACTGCTTTGCTGACAATGTGAACTTACCTATTTGTATCAGGTGGTCTACTAGACCTGCTGCCAGGGGATCTTCTGGTCCCACGACGACCAGGTCCACACCCTGATTCTGACACCACTGACCAATAGCTGCATGGTCCTTCACATCTAACTCTGGAATACATATCATTCACAAACATAAAAAACAAGTTCTTCTTAGGAATAAGTTGATTTATATAGATCCATTTTGTTTATTTATCACTAATAATTAATGAGTTTATAATTTTACATAGACAACAATGTCCTCGAAACTTGGACAACTGCAGCAGGAAACTAAAATCACAATCAGAAACAAATTCAGATGTATTTTATTTAATTTTGCAACCTTATTTTTTACTTGCATTGTCAATTAATTAAAAAGGTCTGGACTATATGCTTAACAACCTTTACCCAATCATTTGAATTATTGAGTGACATGTGAAAATATATGAATTTTAATCATTGCTTATTTGCATTTTACCTGAACACTACATTTTAGTTTAACAATTTATAAAACTTACATTACGTATATAAATTAATGAGGAATACTGCCATGTATTTAAATAGAAATTAAATAGGAGCAATCTGTTTGAATGCAGTGCATATGGTCACTTTCTTCTTTTTATCATTCTTTCCAGCATCATTTCACTCACCAACATTGTCTATTTTGCCTGAGGCTTGTGTTCCAGCATTTCCAGGGGCAACAGAGACTGACAGGACAAGGGGAGACTGGGCCAACTTCCAAGCCAGGGCATGCTCCCTTCCTCCTCCTCCCAATACTAGCACCTTAGACATCTTCTGTCAACTGAGAAACATTGAATGCTTTTGGTTTTGTTTATTTGTAATTGGCATTGCTTTTATAGCATCATTATTAAACACTGAATGATCATTTTTTTCCCTATAACAAATAATATTTACCTGTATTATAGAATATATTATAGATAGGTTAAGAATGTTAACAAAAAAGGGCCTCTAGTATTAGGTTTGGCTGTATTATTACAGAAATAAATAACAATTTAAATAAGATTTATATAAAAATATAAATACACATAGAATTAAAGTGGTTAGCAATGCCCAGTTATTACTGGTGGACAAAAGCTTCACACAAATATCTTGGCATATCAATGTTTCAGCTGTAAGACCTCCCTTATTGCTTGCAATTTTTCAGCCCGAGAAAAACTCAAACTTATACAGTCTGTGACTCTAAATGCTCAGCTACAATCACACTTCTAGAAGGCTAAGCCTAAAGAATCCTCTTCTTATCACATCCAAACGTGTATCCTGGCATATACATGTACATTTGGCGAAAGCCAAGTTGTGGAAATAAATTAAATATTTAAGTTATATATGGTTTTGAATTTCATCATCAAATTTGGTGCAAATAAAGTTTTAGATACATTGTATGACATATAATGGTTGTTTGTCCATAGTTTTAGCATTATTTTAAATAAGTCAATGAAAATAATTAGAAAAAAAAATTTATTGAATAAAATTTATAAAATCTTTCAGCACTTGGAAGTAATAAAAGATTTTAAATTACTTCTGACGAATCCCAAAATTTACTGATTAATTACGTTGGCGTTTCTATTATCCAGTGAGCTGTGAGCTGCAATTTATTTTTGTCCTTGACCCTTCCTTTGTAAATAACAATGACGGACAAAGGAAGCCCAACTGGACAGCCCCAGCTTTGCCTTGTTAAGAAAAGCAATATCGTTAACTTGTTGGATGGAACAAATCTAGAATTCACCTTGGGTCAAATAAGCAGAGACTTTTACGACAGTTTACTTTGACGTGTTTAACCGAAATGCCTCAAGAAATTATTGGCTACGATCGACTGTGGCGATGAACTTGAAAGGAAGGTTTTAGTTAAATATCTTTTGGTTAGTGAGAAGAATAAACATTATATTATACTCGTTTTGAGCATTTAAATAATCGCATTACAAGATCATATAGGCTAACACACAATATTTGGCGATAAAAAAGATCCATTCTGAAGCCATATGACTTTAAATGTTTAACTATAATTCAAGTTGTCAAAACAAATGAAATCTAGAGCATATAGGCACTTCCAACAGACTTGCTGTTGGGTTTACCCTTTAGCGACGTGTATGAGTGCCTGGACTACTGATCTGGCGGACCGGGTTCGAATCCCTGTTAGGGCCAGGATTATTGTCTCCTCTGAGATTTACTTTAGAAATATTAAATAATGTAAAAATGTATTATTTAGACCTTACTGCGGCTTACAATGCAAGGGTAGATAAAAAGGCCGGCACATAGAAAAAAGACTGGAGTAACCTCTTTATTTGATAAGTGTTGACGAACTGCTGGCATGTATCAATGCTTAACACAAATATTAAAAAAGTACAACAAATAAGCAGCAAATATGCAGCCTGTTTGCAGAAATCAAGTCACTGACATGTCAGCCACCTGTGAATGTTCTGCATGCAAAACTCAATAAAATTAACCACTTTAAGATTAATGTCAGTCTTCAGAATATATTTGCTATATCAAATAACGGTTTGCGCATTATCTCTCTACATGTTAAACGAAAGAACGGCAACCAAAAGCTAATATACACACCAAAAAACTGGTTTGCTAAAAAAATGTCAAATTTCCCGCAACGCATGTGCCGGCGGTGTATTGTACCTTTCGCACGTTGTGTGATACTTAAAACTTCGCTTTTCGCACACCACGTCATGGCAATGTTGGGTTGCGTCGGTTAGCAAAACAGTCGGAAAGTCAACTGTGTTAATAAGAAGCAACATTGTTTCCAAATTGGTGATTCAGTTTCTTTGAAATAATTTCCCTAAAAGTCGTTCCGAAATTTGAAAAAGTCCGAGTCTTGAGAACTTACTCACTAGGCCTACTAACATGACATAAACATGAATCAAACCCGGATTACCAGGGGTAGGGGACGACGGAGAAGGGTGTAGGGCATGGCTCCACCGGTTGGCCTGTCGTTCAAATTGCCAAGGTTACATTAAAAGAAAACGCCTACCTGTTTGAATACTGCGTGGAGATACTTCCAACCAGCTTCCATGCTGTCATTCTTGCAACACAAGAAGTAACCCTCGCCACTCGAGCCAATCTACGACTCTTTATATCCCCTGGCAATCTGTTCAATGCTTATGTTTATTTTTATCACCAGGTGCGATTAGTTTAGCACGGCACCACGCTTGACATTATTTAGCGCATTCAAATAACTAGTCGAATTATTGTGACGGATCACCATTCGACAGGACATTCAGCATGGCATTTAAAATGCTACGGTTAAATGTCCTGCTGGGTCTTGAATTAGGCTCGCCCTTTAACATGGCATTAAAAATGCTTAATTTCAATGTCGTGCAGACTCAGCATTATTCACGGCACAAGTAGGTGCACCCATCTTCTTATGTGTGTGGCAAATCCTAATAAGAGAAGATTTGTAAATATGTTAAAGAAAATATGCCCGTGGTCTGTGGATATATAAGACATTACTGTTGTTTTTGACAGTGTCTCCCATAGTGCAAATTTCAATAAACTAAACGAATTTGGAGTGCAAAGAAAAACTCTATGTTGCTTCAAAAGCAGCTACACAGACACATTGGCAAAGTACTATTAATTTACTTGACATAAAAAAAACTGCAAAGTCTACATAAACTGGAAGCCATATCTACCATTACAAATCGTTGTCACAATATTATACTAAAATGCGGATACCCATTAGATTACTCTGCTTCTAGGTGGTGTTCGGTCAACCAAAACGCAAAATAGCATCCATGTGCAACAATCCTCAAGAGACGAAAGTGCAGATAAAAGTGCAAAATCTGCTTCAGCCCTCATTGAGACAGATCTTTGTATCCCACATACGGATTTTAAACTATTTATAAACAGATATTTTTTGTTTATTTTTATCAATAATTATTTATTATTATATAACCAAATGGCAAAGTAGTTGGGACAATACTATGTATAACAAATTAATTGTAATAACCCGAAGGTCGGTAACAGTACCGCTCAGAGCAAATAGATGGGAAGACGTAGCTTTTAGCCGCCGTCGCATTCTACATATTAGAATAATAATAATAATAATAATAATAATAATAATAATAATAATAATAATAATAATAATAATTCATATATATCTTTAAAAAGAGAGGTTCAACCTGAATGTGTTCCTTGCCAGGAACCCCTGACGGTTAACCATATTTTAATTCATTGTATTGACACAAACTATATTAGGTATAAGTGTTTTAATGTCAATAACATGTACGAATTATTTAAGACAGTATCCGATTCAAAGCTTGTTTGCTTCCGTAACGAGATTGGTATTACTTATAATTATACATTCTATACTGTTTATTATACTAAAGTTATACATGTTAAAACTGTTTAATATATTAACCCGTTTTCAATTATAATACACTTTATTTTAACCTTATAGATTTTTATATTTCTACTCATGAATCTTAATTTTAACCTGATTATACTCAATTCACGTTAAGCTTTACTATACTCGGCGCCATATGACCAATTAAGTGTCGGTGTACCGTAAAATCCAAAATACAAATACATCACGAGCTCCGGCAGCAGGATGCATCCGTTGATATAGAATTCGAAAGCCATGACTTTTGAATTTCAATATTTCCACTGCTCGCATAATAAAAGCCTAAGATTCACTATTTGCTATAATATCACTATGTAATTAGACTGGAGACATCACTCCACTAGTGTTCTTAGTTCTGGCAGCAAAGCTCTGCAAGCTCGGCCGATCCCCGCCTCCCCCCCCCCCCCCCCACCCCAAAAAAAAAAAAACAAAAAACAAAAAAAAAAAACACGTCCAGATATAGCACTCGTCATGCTAGGGTGATTTTCGTTCACAAACAGACGAAAGTGTTCACATTTCGGCCTGGACTCTTTGCGACGTACTTTCGAAATAAAATGCTACAACTTATTTAAAGAAATAATAACATAGAGAAAATCTCCTCCTACACCCCGAAACAGAAAATGAAACTCATCATGAATGCGCCTTTTTAAAGTAAATATTGACCTTAGAATGAAAACGTTGTCTCCCTGTGGCTTATGAGGGTTTATAAAAAAGTACGCGGACCTTCCTCACAGAGTCAAGTTTACATTACACTAAATTTTGGATTTAACATTTTGGGTTATGTTTTTAATAACACATAAAATTTAGCTCGTTTGTCTTTTTGTCAAAAAACATTATGCAAAAACATAATTTACACAAACAAAATTAAAACGATTAGACCAAATTATAAATTATGGTACGATTAAAAAATGCTACACCAATATAGAGTAAGATAGCTAAGCATTGCATTAAAACAAAACACAGATGAAAATTAGTCAAAATGTATGTTAGAAACAAAGAAAATAATATGAAATTTATTTCCGAAAAGAATCGTTTTACTATAGCAACTAAGTTCGTGGAAAATCTGACAAAATCGAAATAATAAGTTAAAAATATTAAAAGAATTGATTAAAAACTTCAAGATATAAGATCATTTCCAGTTCTTAACAACTATAAACTTGTAAGAACTTAACTCAACCGACAGAATAATCGCAGTGTTTAAATATTTCTTTTACTATGATATCAAATCTCGAGTGCTTAAACTTACCTCCCTTTCTGCCAGAACTTTGAAACGATTGGCCGATCGATAGAGCCAGTGTCACCACGCCCCAAACAGGTGGCGCGTCAACTCCGTCAAATATTGAACTGTCAAATGCAGGAGATAATATCTTTAATTAATTGCAGCTGTGAATGTGATGCAATTTGTTGAGTGAAGTTATAAATGTAACGTAAAGGGACATATAGCATGCGTAGATAGAACGAGATCTGCAATGCTCGCTTTTTCATACTGATGCGCTTTTCGCTGTCCCGTCGTTTTGAATCACAAAACAACCAAATTCAGTTCGGGATCTGTTCGGGATCTGCACTCTCCACTAGTATCTTTTGTCTTAGTGTTTTAAAATATTCTTTACAACCTCCTCCCCCCCCCCCCCCCCACACACACACACACACATGCAGAATCCCTTCTTAACATTTTGATTGTCCATTACTCACTCATATAATAACAATGGACTTGAATTGAAATATTTTGTCCCAGTAAGATGACTTATTGGAGTCAAAATCTGAGCTTTAACAAAATCTCAACTGTAAAATATTTCTGCAAGTGTAGATTAATCAAAATCTCTTTAGAGCATTCCTGCATTTGTCGGAGTTGTCAAAAGAAAGTAAGTGGCCATGTGTGGCCATGTGTGCAAGTCGTGCTCTGTGATAAGTCGGGCCCTGGAGAAGATCTAATTCGGGACGTACGCTGCGATTGGTCAATTAATAACGTTTTATTTGAAATTCATGGCATAGAAGATGATAAGGGTCCTAGACATAAGTTGTAAAAGACAATAGCATATTCCTCACGATCTAAAAGAATATACAACACAACAATGTAGAGGTTCTGCTATAAGGATATTGTGATTTGGTATGGCGCGTTGTGATACAGTCAAGGTTGTACTTTTCTCCTCAACTAAACAAGGCCTGCTGACTGTTGGTGGGAAATTTAAACTAACAAAAAATATCAGCATACAGAAGCTAATTTATTGTCATCATATATTGCCTCCTGAAAATAAAGATGCTTATTTTATTATGGACAACAACAGCAACAGGTGTATTGATTTTAGATTTAAGAATAAATACAATTAGACCAACATCTAAGACCTACATAACCAATGAACGTGTGACCTGAACAGGGTTGCTAATTGAGATGACCCATAATCATATTGTAATAAACAGTAAAACACTGAATCATATTAAAGGTGTATCATCTGTGTAGTAAAAATGTTATAAATATTACAATGCAAAGTTTCTAGATTCTTAAAGTAGTTATTCTTAAAATTAAAATATCTTGTAAAATGCTCTTTGTTTTGTTCCATGATATAAGTGTACAATCGTCCCGGTCATATATTTTATTTCTCGACCATATTTATTGAGCAACGACCTGATCACACAAATGGTGTAGACCGTTTAGAGATCATCACGGGTATCTAAGGCCCCCAGACTGTCGTATACTTAATCCGCCCAGGCAGTAGTTAAAACCAATGAAGCCATCTGGCACGTGTACGAACTTTTAATACGCTTTAGGTGGTGGTGCGTTTTGAAGAATATGAAAATAAGCAGTGTGTTTGGGTGTATCACTCTGAAATTTAACAATTTAAACCTTGAGCAACATGACTTTGTTGTAGCTGGTTCAAATTCTCCACATGCTGAATCATGCAAACACATAGTTTCATTCAAGTTGGGTCATAATATGCAGCTTCGTTACATTTCGGCTCCGTTTTCCCATCGATTGCATTTGTATATTTGGCAATAATAATAATAATAATAATAATAATAATAATAATAATAATAATAATAATAATGATAATAATAGTAATACTAATAAGGATAATGATAAAATATTGCCAACATTCAGCAAAAAATCTTTTGAGTATCATCGAAATTTATGTTTAACAAATATACACAAATATTGCCTAAGGTAAGATTTCTGCTGGATGATCGATAACATTTTGTGCTTAATTTCGCAAAATACGGCAATCAATATTATCCGGGAGTCCTTGTCGGAGCTACAGTTAAAACTTGTAATATATCTAAGCACCTAAACTACATGTACAAATATAAAAAATTCGCCCGATTTCCCGTGGAGCCTTAAACGAACGATATTACAAGCAGAACTGTACAGATTTGTCGTGTTCTACAAATAGCTTTTTATGCTGGAAATAACGAAAAACAACTATCAGAAAATCGTGTGTTTTCCCCAAATACCGTTAACTAGAATTTCGTGAAACAAAATATAACTTAGCATTTCTAATGATGATGATGATGATGATGATAATGATAATGATGATAATGATGATGATGATGATGATGATGATGATGATAAACCCATCCTTACTAGATAAGCATTTGCTGCGAGTAGATACCTGGAATTGGCATCGTGTGATCGACAGTTTAAAGTTTCTTACTTGTACAAATTTATAGAGAACACTTTATTTTTATGTGTTGTCAGCCTCAGTCTTGTGATGGTACATGGTGCTACCAGCTGCAATTAAATAAGTACTTAATTACTGTAATTATTAATACACTTAACTTAATGTTTATATAAATGCCGCTCGAGCCGTGGCTGGTGCGGGATTGTTTTGTTATAACAATGTACGTGTAACACTTCGAATGAACACATCAGGAATACGTAAGGGACCATGTTATTGCTCTTTCATTAACTAATTATTTGAATTATAATGAAATATTTAAATTTTAGGATATGGTTTAAATTTACTAGAAACAATTAAACAATACTGATTAATATGATTACTATAATTTAGAGACCACTATTCTCCGTATACTCGGTTATCCTTCTGTAACGCAGGCCGGCGCTCCCCAACGGTCACCCATCCGTACACCGACCACGGTAACCGTTGCTTAACCGCGCAAATCGGGAAGCCGCTTTAACCACGTCGCTAAAGAGTTAACCCAGCAGCGAGGCTGGTTTGAAGCGCTTATATTTCTACTCCTGCGGTCGTTACATTACTCCCCCCTCCGAGAAGTCTCGTCCCGAGACTTGGCCTGGGAAGTTCCGTGGGCACGCAACTCCAGTCCGGCAGTTGACTATCCCACCGCTGCCACCAATGTAACGCAGGCCGGCGCTCCCCAACGGTCACCCATCCGTACACCGACCACGGTAACCGTTGCTTAACCGCGCAAATCGGGAAGCCGCTTTAACCACGTCGCTAAAGAGTTAACCCAGCAGCGAGGCTGGTTTGAAGCGCTTATATTTCTACTCCTGCGGTCGTTACACTTCGTACTTCTTTACGTTCGTACTGTTTATTTACGTTATTGTTTATGTTACATTAATGAAAAAAAAATAGTGTGAGTTTATATATGTGTATCTACCTGTATGTGCGTGTATACTCAAACATATTTCCACATGAAAATCAAAATATAACCATGTTAACCATTTTCTGCTAAAATTGCCACACTCCTAGGTCATACAGTATGCACTGTTCTATTGGTTTTATTTTTAGGGCCAAATAAATGCTATGTTGTGAGCGACGAAATATCAGATCCTGTTGTTTGCACACGTAATATATTAAAGTGGACGATGATACATTTCAAAGCCACGTAGCCCAGTAATGTTTGGCCTTGCATCAGGTTTCCTCGAGTGATAATTCTGTAACTGTTACAGAGCCATTTCCATACATCTTCATTCGCAGGAACCCGTATGTTTTATGATGACTGGTGAAGTTTTATTTTTCCTGCGTTAATTATTCAAAAATCGAGATTATTATGTCCAACTTTGAAGCCATCTCTCCGAATGTATTATTAATGACAGGTGTAGCTTTTGCTAGTTAGCGCCGGTTTGGGGATCAGTGGTTAGAATTAATAACAGACAATCGCGGGATTTCGCAAAAGCAAAGATAAATTTAACGCATAAAATGCACCTTTTGAAGGAAATATTTATTCTTTCTGTAGTTGTATACTATATAATCAACTTATGTACATATATTTCGTGCAGTTTTCTTTGAAAACGCACATAATCCAATTTAATAAAGAAAAAAAGCATGACCAGTACCGGGTAGCTTTGAAACTTTGTCTGCTTTCTAGTTCATTTCTAAAATATAAATTTAATTATAAAGCCAATAATGTACATGGCTAGTTTTGGCTGCTTTTGCAGAGATTTTGAAAAATATCTACTGCATTTCAGAGACCTTAATTAAGTTTAGTCTGCATTTTAAATATAAATTTATAACCCTTTAAGCCACCCGTTAAGTTTTGTCTGTTTTAGTGCATTTTTAAATATAAATTTTATAGCCTTTAAATTAACCTGGCTTGTTTTGTTTTTAAGGTCTTTTTTAACAATATAATAAATTGTAAAACCATCAATGTACCTAATTGATTTTGTCTGCTTTTAAGAGCACTTCTAAATTGTATAGTTCATTTAATATTTACCTGTCTAGCTTTGTCTGTTTTTAGGATTAAAATGTATCTTGAGAGTTTTAAGTCTAATAGTGTATCTCACATGTTGTATCTGATTTTTTTATGAGCAAAGTGGTTTCATATTTCATAGTAAAGTGGTTGTATAAAGCTGTGAAAGTCTTTCAACCTTGGTAATTTTGTCTGCTGTTTAATGCATTATTAAACTATTCTTATTTTATCTTATTTATATTTTATATCAGAAAAAAATATTTTTGAGAATTTGAGTACTGTACTACGTAAAAACAGTCAACTTTTACAGGTGGTATCTGACAGTTTGGTCCAAAACGTTGTTGTTGTTGTTTTTTTTGTTGTTTTTTTTTTTTTTGTTTTTTTTTTTTTCAAATAACAAAATAAGTCATTGGTAGCAGAAAATGCCTTGCAAAATACTGTTTATTGATGCCAAAGATCTGTGTGAACAGACAAAGATTCCCAATCATTGCAAACAGGTGTCAAGTATCCGAGCCACGACATAGCTATTTTTTAACTTAGACAACCACGTGACCACTTACTTTAATCTAGTCATCCGGGTAATCCGGTCTGATGTCGATATCTATTGTTATTCAGAGACCACTATCGCGTTTGTTATAGAATTGGAAAGACAGAACATTTAGAATATTTTTTTTCTGCGATTAGTACAGACTAACAATAAAGCTTTAGAGTTGCAGAGTTTAGGCACCAGTGTCCTATCCATTCTTTCACGCTCTAACGACTGCATGGACAGACAAAAACAGACCAGAAGCAGGTGTTTAAAACTAGCGGCTAGGTGGTTATCTCATATACAATAAATAGTTTTCACATCAGTGAAACTCCCTTATCTTGGCAGCCATCTTTGGTGGTAACTTCAAGGGATTTTCATATGAATTGTATAGAAGGATAAATTTTATTTTCTTGTAATTTCTTTAATTGTGGTCTAAAAATTAAAAGCTATACACCATTGGAAAGCTCTTGAAATTCATACTTTAGAATACAATATTTTTACAATTCATAAATGCACACAAAATAAATACACAGAAATAAATAAAACTATTGCCTCATACTTAAAACAAAAGGAACAGTGTATGATTTTCGGTTGTATTTCTTTAACCTTTTAAACTATCAAAATATCGGTTTGATATTTAAATTACTTTATCAAAGCTGTTAAAATTCAATAAAATAGACTGAAAAATAAAAACACAGTGGTGAGTTTAATGCAGCTCATTTTTTCCGATTTCGGCCTGCATTAGCTTCTGCCCATAAAGATGGCTGCCTTAAACTGTCTTATCAGTGTCGATGACATCACATGGAAACTATCTATACATATAATACAAGAAAATGTACATACTCTACTGAATTAGTGGTTGACTGTCACCCAAAACTGTTGTTTGTCCCGCAATTGATCCTACTTACCCTGAAATGACTGACTTAAAGCAATAATCTTCTTACTTTAGGTTAGAACCCTTGTCAATGGGGCATATAATGGAATAGTTCTGAGACTGGAGAAAATAATATAACAAAAATAACATTTAATCTCCGTGTTATATAAGAGTCTCCCATTGTGATATATATGACTCTTAAGGACACTGCTCACGTCACTGCTACGTCACTCACTAATGGGATGTTCCCCATCACGCGGTTTTCACTTGTAGAAGCTCGTAGTAAATTATGGAATGTTGTAATGAGCAATGTAACTGGTACATTCTCAAATATTCTAAGCTATTATAAATGATGTTGTTTTATCATTTAACGTTAGATATGAGACCAGCAAAACTTAAAAAGCAGCCGTGAATACAGTAATGTTTTAAAATAACAAAAGTGTGGGAACATACCTTTTGTTTACAACTAGAGAATTTTTATTTATATTGATAATATCGACATAATCAGACATTGTTGTGGATTACTTTGAATTTATAAAGGAATTTGGACGTTTATCAAGTAAGTGGACAATTATTTTAGGACTTGAATTAGCTTTTACTTTATTTGAGACAATTCTTTTATTGTTCTGTTTGTTAAATATATTTTAATACTTTGTAACGTGTTATAAAGTATATTGTGTTGTAAATCTTGTTATTAGCTTTTACTGCCGGTTGCGCCATTGAATGCAGCAGTTGATAGTTTTTGTTGTTCCAAAACGATTAACTCTATTTGCATTGTCTGTGTGTCACGTGATGTAAGGGCATTTATTGTTGAGATATACAACAAACAAACAAACGGTAAACTCTTCTATATATTTTATCCAATAGGTAACATTATTCTACCTCACATGAATTAACGTGATAAAATTGTCATGTGCATGTCATTCGACAATTCATAATGTCCCATGCCACATTATGTCGACATATACATGTCATTCGACAATCCATAATGTCCCATGCCACATTATGTTGACATATACATGTCATTCGACAATCCATAATGTCCCATGCCACATTATGTTGGCATATACATGTCATTCGACAATCAATAATGTCTCATGCCACAGTATGTTGACATATACATGTCATTCGACAATCCATAATGTCCCACGTCACATTATGTTGACATATACATGTCATTCGACAATCCATAATGTCCCATGCCACATTATGTTGGCATATACATGTCATTCGACAATCAATAATGTCTCATGCCACATTATGTTGACATATACATGTCATTCGACAATCCATAATGTCCCACGTCACATTATGTTGACATATACATGTCATTCGACAATCCATAATGTCCCATGCCACAGTATGTTGACATATACATGTCATTCGACAATCCATAATGTCCCATGCCACATTATGTTGACATATGCATGTCATTCGACAATCCATAATGTCCCATGCCACATTATGTTGACATATACATGTCATTCGACAATCCATAATGTCCCACGTCACATTATGTTGACATATACATGTCATTCGACAATCCATAATGTCCCATGCCACAGTATGTTGACATATACATGTCATTCGACAATCCATAATGTCCCATGCCACATTATGTTGACATATACATGTCATTCGACAATCCATAATGTCCCATGCCACATTATGTTGACATATACATGTCATTCGACAATCCATAATGTCCCATGCCACATTATGTTGACATATACATGTCATTCGACAATCCATAATGTCCCACGTCACATTATGTTGACATATACATGTCATTCGACAATCCATAATGTCCCATGCCACATTATGTTGACATATACATGTCATCCGACAATCCATAATGTCCCACGTCACATTATGTTGCCATATACATGTACATGTCATCCGACAATCCATAATGTCCCATGCCACAATGTGTTGACATATATATGTCATCCGACAATCCATAATGTCCCACGTCACATTATGTTGCCATATACATGTACATGTCATCCGACAATCCATAATGTCCCATGCCACAATGTGTTGACATATATATGTCATCCGACAATCCATAATGTCCCATTTTTACCCATTCAAGTAAAATAGGTAGCAAACTGCGTAGTTCATACAGTCGGAAGAGCCAATGAGCGTTTATTAAAAGGTGTGCATTCGTTTATTCATTTGACATTCTTTATCAAACAAACCTAATGTTGTCTTTAAAGGTTTTGTTGAGCTGTTTTAGTAACCTGTTGTTGTTGTTTTTTGCCAGTGAATAACATGTTTTTTAGCTAATTTAATTGTGATATTCCGTATAATAAAAACTACATCCCACAGAGAGTGATAGATGGGAATGTTCACCCATGACCAGTAAATGTCTACCTCGGATAACACCACGGTTGACATTACTTTTTGTCGGATGAACATTCAGTGCGATTACCCACTGTGAGATGTGATATTTATATGTTATTTGCTGTTTGTAAACATATCAAAACCTACGGCTCATAAGGAGGTACAAACAGGGATTTACGGTTGAGTTCATGTATAAAATCCATGTGACGACGAACATAACGTAGTCCGGAAGAGGTTTACTCATATTTGTGTTCAGGATGTTACACACGAGAAACGGCATGGAACAGAGTAGAAATGAGATGGTCAAGGCTGCAACGGTTTTTGCCGCGCGGATGTGTCTCATAGAAGCTATTTCCAGGTAGCGGGAGCCTTGCGTTGTCTGCTGACGTAATGTCCTTCGGAGTCTAACTGATCTCAGGACGTTCACATTGCAACAGATTATGATAACAATCGGGATTGCAAACGAAATTATGGCCGTTCCCGTACCAAAATATCTATTCACAATAAACATACACGCTGGAGCGATTTGCGATATGCACCAGATGTTGTATTCCATTCCGATAGAGCTTACGCCAGTCATAACTAAACAAAACGACACGGATGCTGCTATCGAAAAACTTGAAATAGAAATAAAAATTGCAAGCTTCCTTTTAAATCTCCCATAAGAAAACGGAAAACAAATTGCTTTGTAGCGTTCAAATGTTAAGATAGTCAAAGAGAATATAGACGACGTTGTCACCATGACGTCAAGACTGTTTATTACATTACATATAGTGCTTCCAAGTTTTATGAAAGGTATCCGGAAGTTCGTGGCCACCAAAGGTAAGATGACAGATCCTACTAGCAAATCAGCGATACCAAGTTGTACCAGAAATATTTTAGTAAATTCTTTGCATTTAGAAATGTTCAACACTCGGTGAATATAAATAACGTTGAATGCAATGGTGACAATTATAATAATTGCCATGACAACTGTTAATGCGTTCCTTGTTACATTGTTAATATCGTGCATGTAGAAAGATAAACTTTCCGCAGTACATTGGCTGCCAGCGGTCAAGTTCATTTTCGCAATCGGACAGATAGCACCCTGATTCTGTAATTCTGTAGCCTCTCAATTGACCATTAGGAAAATGACATTGAAGACACATATATCCGCATTTAGTATCCAATAAATGAAGGTAAAGCAAGAAGTAGCATATCACAACGCACTGCGTTCTGTATGTAGTGTCTCACATCGCTCTGTTTTCTAGGTAAATAAAGCTGTTACTTCTCACATCGCACTGTGTTTTGAAATAGTAACGCTCTTACATCGCACTGCATTCCATGTAAATAAAGCTGTCACCTCACACCTCGCACTGTGTTTCAGTTGAATAACGTTGTAACCTCTTACATCGCACTGCATTCCATGTAAATAAAGCTGTCACTTTACACCTCGCACTGTGTTTCAGTTGAGCAACGTTGTATCCTCTTACATCGCACTGCATTCCATGTAAATAAAGCTGTCACCTTACATCTCGCACTGTGTTTCCGTTGAGTAACGTTGTACCCTCTTACATCGCACTGCATTCCATGTAAATAAAGCTGTCACCTCACACCTCGCACTGTGTTTCAGTTGACTAACGTTGAACCTTCTTACATCGCACTGCATTCCATGTAAATAAAGCTGTCACCTCACACCTCGCACTGTGTTTCAGTTGACTAACGTTGTGCCCTCTTACATCGCACTGCATTCCATGTTAATAAAGCTGTCACCTCACACCTCGCACTGTGTTTCAGTTGACTAACGTTGTACCCTCTTACATCGCACTGCATTCGATGTAAAAAAAGCTGTCACCTCACACCTCGCACTGTGTTTCAGTTGACTAACGTTGTACCGTCTTACAACTGCATTCCATGTAAATAAAGCTGTCACCTCACACCTCGCACTGTGCTTCAGTTGACTAACGTTGTACCCTCTTACAACTGAATTCCATGTAAATAAAGCTGTCACCTCACACCTCGCACTGTGCTTCAGTTGACTAACGTTGTACCCTCTTACAACTGCATTCCATGTAAATAAAGCTGTCACCTCACACCCCGCACCGTGTTTCAGTTGACTAACGTTGTACCCTCTTACATCGCACTGCGTTCCAGATATATAAATATATAGCCTCTTGCGTGCGCACTGTGTTCTAGTTGAATAAAGATTTAACCGTTCTATTAGAGCAGAACAAATTAGTAATTTCTCTGGTGGCATTTAGTTCCATCTATAAGTTCCATCAGAGGTTTAGCATCTCAGATCCTAATGAGGTTAAGCTAATTAACTCTATTTTTTCGACGCGCACAGCTCCAATGCCTTACATACGCACAAAACCAGAACACGCTACTTATTGCATACAATTGATGCGATATTTTTCACAAGTCACGTACATCCAGCCACATATTACTGCGACTGTTTTCCAACCACCGACTTAAGGTAAATACTATGGCGATCAATCTAGTATTAACTTCCAAATGAATACACATCGTTTCGAAAGCATGGTCTATGAATTTCAGTTTGCTATGGTGTAACTGATCTGCATACTGTCGGTAATTTATAGAAGTGATTTTGTAGTACAAGTGTTGCTGGTGGGAGTGGTGAAGGGGGGGGGGGGAATAATGATTAAAATCGTACACGCATTTTATCTCCGAGAATTGTTATCAGATGTCAATCAGCGATCAGCATCTGTAACATACGAATATCTCTCGAAAATGTGGTTACCGAGTCGTATGGACAGACACTGAGACTATGCAAAGAAGTGAATAAAATCTAACCATTTTGCGAATGTGCAATTAAATAACCGAATACATTTACCGCTTCAGTAACTTCTATTAAAGGTGGTATCCGACAGCTAAGACCATGTTTTTTCCTATCATGAAAAAAAAAAAACAATTGTGTAAAAAGTAAAGCATGAAATCACTTTTATTGTTATAAAATGTATTTCCAATCCGAGTCACGCAGCATTGACCTTTTTCGAACAGAGAAAACCACGTGACCATTAACATTCGAGAAAAAAATCATCCGGGGAACTGGTCTGACGCCTGTATACATTTTAGTCGAAATCCCCATCACCCTTATTTATGCATGCGAAAAGACCGGGCATTCAAAACGCTTACTTTCATCATTTTTAGATTGAAAAAATGATAAAACAGCCTTTACTTATATTAAAGTACAGGTTAATGCAGCAGTTACGCACAAATTCACCATAAGTGGGGTAAGATGTTGTTACATGTGCCACATGTAGACACACTCTCGGATAACACAGATAATAGACAGTTGCATACTTAAATGCGTTAGCCGACCATGCAACATTCAAAGCATTTAAATATTGTCATATAATGTTTATTACCATTGTAGCCATCAGACCAATATCCATCACGACTCGCATGAAATATTAAAGTGTATAATGTCCATATCATAACGATGTTTTACACATAAAAAAACGTAACGAAATAATTATTATTACAGTTATATGTGGCTGGGTGTCCATGACTTGTGATGGACATATGTTGCTTTGAAAGGCTAGATTTTTATTTACCTTGAATCCATTAGGATCAGAGAGGCTGCACTTCTGTCCAAATGAAACTCAATGCCACCAAGAGAAGTTATTAATTGTAATCAGGTGAAACCCAACACAATGAGAAGAGCTATAGGTTCATTCAGCTAGAACACTCTGCGAGATGAGTTGCTACAATTTTGTTCAGCTGAAACTATTTTTAGTTGAAATTCGATGTCATATGATATGCTAATACTTTCTGCAGCTAAAACTCAACTCGAAGAGAAAAATACAGTTTTATTCGGCTAGAAAACTTTTATACAAAATGCTTCAGCTTGATTTACTGAAACAAAGTGCGATGAAAGAGACTACAGCTCAAAAAACCTGAAATGCAGTGCGCTGATAGAGGCTACAGCCCAATTTATCTGAAACGCAGTGCGCTGATGGAGGCTACAGACCAATTTATCTGAAACGCAGTGCGCTGATGGAGGCTACATCCCAATTTATCTGAAACGCAGTGCGCTGATGGAGGCTATAGCCCAATTAACCTGAAACGTAGTGCGATGCGAGAGGCTGCATATTTATCTACTTGGAACGCAGCGCCATGTGAAAAGCAACACCTTCATTTAGTTGATACTAAATGCGATATATGTGAATTCAATGTTTTAGCAGTCCCTCATTGCCGATTGAGATGCAACATAATTACAGAATCAGACCTCTATCTGCCCGATTGTGAAAATGAACTTGACCGCTGACAGCCAATATACTGCGGAAAGTTTTCTTTCTACATGCACGATATTTTAAAATATAACAAGGGCCACATTAACGTTTGTCATGTCAGTTATTATATATGTAACCATTGCATGCAAATTTAAAGTAAACGAGTGTTGAAAATTTCTAGATGCAAGGAATTTAGCAAAATATTTCTGGTACAGCTTGGTATCGCTGATTTGCTAGCAGGATCTGTCATCTTACCTTTGATGGTATCTTGGTAAAACTTAGAAGCACTCTTTATGATGTAATAAACAGGCTGACGTCATACTGGCGTCATTCTATATGGTTTTGCTATGCATTTGAACGATACAAAGCTATTTGTTGCCTGTTTTCTAACGTAAGATTTAAAACAAGCTTGCAATCTTGATTTTTATTTTAAGTTTTTCGAAAGCAGCGTCTGTGACGTTTGGTTGAGTAGCATAGGCTCTATTGGTATGGACTATGACATTTGGTGCATATCGCAAATCGCTCCAGCATATATGTTTATTGTGAACAGAACATTTGGCACGGTAGCGGCCATCATTTCATTTGCATTCCCTATTGCTATCATAATCTGGTCACATTGAACGTCCTGATTTCAATAAGCCTGCAAAGCACATGAACTCAATCGTATATCCGTTTCCGTTTCTCCATATGGACCGTAGGTTCTGATACGCAATGTCAATAATTGGATAACACACACACACACGCACGCACGCACGCACGCACACACACACACACACACATACGCACACTTACAGTAGATTTAGTCAGGCACCATAGAACAGTTATTTCGTGGCATAGCCGTCGATCGGTCATTTGTCATCATTGGCTCATCAATTAGAGAACCCTTCGCTAATACATGTTCAAAAACATACGCCATGTCCTATCAGTATAACAACGTTTATTAAATTTGAAATAGCGCTTCACAGATGTATACACATACAATCTGAGGGCAAAAGTGACAAAAGCACACAGACACATGGACTATGCAAATGGGGGTAAACTGCCTTGAAACGGTCAGTCGGTCGGTTAAACGACCAACTATGGTGCTTTAAGGAGCGGTTTACATTCCCAAACAGCTTACAATACATGTTTTTGCTTTGTTATTGGGAGATTCGAGTCTGAAGGAACAGCAACGCCCTACGGGTGAACAGCTTCCACTCTTCAATATTTACTTAAACAGTAAGCTTTCACTTTAGAAAAATATAGGCAGACATAACGCTTGTTCACCCATGCCGCGTCCCCGTTCACAGCTCATACATGACAAGGCAACTTAAAATTAACAAACATTCATGTTAATTCTTTAGGTATACAACACAATACAATTTAAAACACTTTGGTAATGGCAGTTTATGGGCATGATTCCCGCCTCCATCGTGCTAAGCCACTGTCAAAGCAGGTACACCGGACAAATAGTCGTTTAGGGCGACCGAAGACAGCCATCCGTAATATAGACCCCCATATTCAAGCGTATGCCCAACTGTACGCTTCGTTATGCCCCAAAAGGCTGAAACTGTATGCCCCCAAAGGCTGAAACTGTATGCATGCCCCAAAAGGCTGAAACTGTATGCATGCCCCAAAAGGCTGAAACTGTATGCCTCAAAAGCCCAAAAGGCTGAAACTGTATGGCCCAACTAGGCTGAAACTATATGCTCTAATAGTCTGAAACTGTATGCCCCAATAGGCTCAAACATATATGCCCCAATAGGCTGAAATTCTTGCCCCACAAGGTGTCAACCATATAATTTAACAGGCTTCGCGTTTATAAATTAATCAAGTTGCAACTTTCAAAGTAAAATTCCGCCACCTGCAACCATGGCTAATCCTGGGAAACAGAAATCGTGCCAGGCTGCTCAATAACGAAATCCCAGGTCTATGTCAGATGTGCAGACACTGACATAGTGAATGCCTGTTATTAACCTACTTATTAACTAAATTGATAATTACTTTTCTGTTCGGACTGTGCTGTCTGCCAAACGGCAATGCCCAATCTTGACCAGTGGTGCTTTAAGGAGCGGTTTACATTCTCAAACAGCTCAGAATACATGTTTTTGCTTTGTTATTTTCTCCGGTCACAGAGCTATTCCATAATATGCCCTTCTCTTCAAAGCGGTGCTAACTAGCAAAAGCAATGCCTATCAAGTATAATGCATTCGGACAGATGGCTCCAAAACTGGACATACTTATCTTAAAATAATTAACGCTTGGAAAATAAATAATCCTGTGAATAAAGATATATGGGAATGGTTCTGTAACAGTTACGGGGTTATCACTTTAAAGTTACTTTGAGGCGTTGCCTTGTAACTTATTATCGTCCAATTTGATATATTAGGTGTGCGATCTTACTTTTCGTCTATCACAATATAGCCTTTTTTGAGCCTAAACTTAAAATAGAATAATGTTTATTACATAACTGTGGTATATGAACATTTAAGCAGCAAATGGTTAAGATTGTTAAATTTAAATTTTTCGTGTGCACATTTGTTAATATATACACTCACGCACGCGCGTACAAAGTATTATCGTTATCTTTGGAAACAATAAATATATATATGAGAAAATTAATGACTATTTGACTATTTCGGACATGTTTATATATATATATATATATATATATATATATATATATATATATATATATATATATATATATATATATATATATATATATATATATATATATATATATATATATATATATATATATATATATATATATATATTATTTGTTATTAAGAAAGAACTGGTTGAAGTATTTTTCCATTCGGTAAAGAGTTATACCTCATCAATACGAATAATCTTAAGTCGCCTATGTTTAACATATGCAGAAACAAATTCAATGGTCGAGTGTTAGCACAGGAAAATACAATTTTGACCATAAGTTTCTCAAAACAAAAACCCTGACATGCCATTTGACACATTGGTTATTTAAAGGACGCGTAGAAGGTTGGTTGTATTTTCAACGATTTTAAGATGTGAAAATTTGTGTAATTTATAATAAAAAAACTCCACTGTTTTATTTGATGGGAAAGTACTGTCCTAAAGTAATACACCAATTACAGTTGAATCTTCATTAAATTTCAACAACGCATATTTAAGTGAAAAATCGGTTCAGCTCAAAACCAATTGCTCTTCTGTCGAACTGATAAATATTAAAACTATTTTTTCTCAATTAAATTGGATTCAAAGACATATTTGGCATTACAATTAATGTACCTGACTAGCTGGAGAGTGACTAGGAAGAACGTCGTAGCAGAACATCAGAACAGAGAGGCGTGTGACCACTGGGCTGGGGTATCTATGTACTCAGTCAATAAAACACTATCGAATATAAAAAGTATGCATATGCTTCATGTTACCAATGACAGCAATAACTATTTTAATGAATAACAACGAATAAACAACCCATTGCATTACCCACTCTCAGCACACGTATTAGTAATACAAGTAAATATATGTTAACATAAGAAAAAAGAATGAAAAAGAAGTGCATTGTATAAAATATGTAATACAATGTATATATCGAATGTAACTTTTAACATCATTTCACATATTTAAACTATCTCTAAAGCTATATGACTTCTTAAAAATTAATAATGTATGTATATTTGTTACAAAAAATGTATATTGCTTTTTCGTACCTTATTTATACGAATTTGTTATTAAGTGTCTAAAAGTAAGAACGACATAATGCTGAGTTTCCCACATGTCTGATGATTATTAAGCTACGATGATACAATTATTTGCAACACATTTCTGTGGTTAAGTGCCTATTGGATTGTTGAACACGGTCCTATACATTCAGTTGGATCTTGATAAGGAAGGGCAAATATTGTCGACAAAGTATACTAATAATTGGAGTTAAGTGGTCGCGTTTATTCCAATATTATCTCACCCATAATGATAAATATTTAATTACTTGTTATGTTATGTGTATTTCATAGTAAGTGCTAGTCGTATTGGATCATGTTTGACGGCTAATAGAGTTCTTTTCTTATAATTATTTCATAGAATAGATTCAAATGTTTTCGTGTTTCATTGTCTGATAAAGAAGTGACGTCATTCTATGTGCATGTTTAATTAAAGGATACAAAACTGTACTCGCTAATTGAAGTTGCGTTGCTGGTAGACGGTACATTTTCTTCAATCTTTCGACAGTAATTGTCCAAGCCAGACGGTCAGACGCACATTGCTTCAGTAAATACCCACTGCACTTGATCCTGTCGTAACTAAATATGTATAATAGCCTAAATATCTGTTAAATTTGTAATTTAGTTTGATGTTCAACATGTCAGTTTACTGTTAATCGTAAGTGTTTAGATTAAGTGTTTCTTCTTTTGTGAAAAAATATACCTTTCATTCTATAATGACCCGCTAACTTCAAAGGTTCATTTTAAACCGGGTCTTGAGTAAAATGTGTTTATTTTTCCTGAAAACCAAAAGACAGACTTGAACTTAAACACGAACAAAATATATAATTTTAAGGTGCTTGCATATAACATGTTCATAGTAAATCAAAAAGGTATGTTATTTACTACAGAAGAAATGTCATAGTACAGTTTATCTACTTTTGAAAAGTGGCGCATACAATTGTACTTTAACCATTTAACCACAACTAAAGCGACCAAAAGAACTGTACATTCAAGCTAATCGATGGGCCAACGTAAGACAAACCTAACTAGATATTTCACATTATAAAAGTACAGTTAAACATCTCATTATTTTCTTCAATAGATATCTAGAAAAAACTTTATTCCACCTTAATAATCTTTATTTTAATTTCCTTCATGTTTAAAGAATTGTACATTTTAATTTTGACAATAGACGTCGCTGCAATTATTATCGTATGACGCTATTATATTGTTCTTAATATCGGTTATTGAAAACTATTCTCTCTGGAGGAACTGTTTAGGCTTTTATCTTCTGTGCATGTTTCGCAGATGTTGATGTTCCTGTTAAGGAGTGTTACATTGTTTGAAAATTGTATTATTTTATCCATTTTTAATTCTTTTATTTGCCTCATATTGTTTCGATATTTTTTCGTTTACACTGTATGTGAAAAGCAACTTTAGGAGGTGCTCTCCAAAAACATGGTTAAATAACCGTAATCGATCCATTCTTCGTCCTGACTTTTCCAGGGCTGTTACTGTTTCTTTGTATGAATGTGTCTCGTCATAGTGTTCTTGATACATTTATATTTACCTTGTGCCTTCGTCTAGTGGTAGTTAAAATTTTAATATATGTGTTAATCCTCATTGGACGTTGCTCTTATTTTAATAATATTTATAATAAAACAATGTTTTCTTGCATTTATTATATATCTTTAAAAGATTTACTTTTTATTACATTTATTTGCTCCTGATTTAAGTAAAGATAGTCTTCCATTGGCCTATTGCTATGCCATCCTAAAATACAAATCTAAACAAGTTTTTAACAACCTTCATACCGGCCTATTTATGTTTCCAAATGTATGTGGGATTTTTTTTCAGAAGATTATGCTAATATGTATAACGCACTGTATGTATGTGTGTCTAATCTCTTAATTAGCAAAATGTCCATAGGCATATTGAATATAAAAATATATAACATAGTCGGAAGTCAGATCAGTAGCCTATAGCTGGTGATGGTGTCTGGATAAATATGCATGCAATCAATATAATTGTCCCTTAGCAAAACGTTATTAATCCATTTACGCCATAGTATTTGTGTTCGTGTATACAGTGATACATGTATAGATGAAGTCAGGTTTTACTGGGTTATCTTACCTGTTCACTATTATTGTTCGATTAATGTGTCTGCATTATTACAAAACTATTTTCCATACGATTCAGTTTGTTGTGCGTTCATTCCGATACTGGCGCGGTGGCAACGGTGATTCAGTAAGCATACAGTCTCCAAACCATATACTTACTACCAGAATTTATTTGAATTGGCATGTTTAATGGTATAATTATCGTACAAACTGACGGTCTACGCTATGGCTAAACATAGTGAGGAAACATGGCTTCTACTCGAGCACCTAAACAGTGGTTCTTAGCTAAATATGAGACAATTTCTACGTTTGAAGCATTGCGGCAAACCTACAATACATTCTGTCCATTGGCACAAATTTTGCTCCTTTTCAGCGGATGAATTTACTTGGGGCAACAAGAATAATACTGTACCGTTAAGAAGTTTGATTGACGATAGCAGTCACATACTAGAAGCATCAAAGAGAACTGCAGCGCAACATGTACACATTTATAACTTCTGTAAGGACATATTGCCAATTATTGTCCCATTATCTCGCTCAATGCTTTTATTAGGAGCTCTACTTATATGAACGGAATATGGCAGGCTATCCGTCAACTCTTCGGATTCCAGATATCCGGTGTACATTTCCTGTTCTCCGACTGACTAGCCTCTCGCCGCGTGGGTTTGTGTCCTGTCCTGGACGAAATACTTGTCAGAAATAATATAGAAATATTTTTCAGCTGAACAGCAGTGCACAGGTGGTTCTACCCGGACTCTTGCCTGGTGTCTCCCTCAACCAAACTACCTGGGCGTCGCTAGCATGGTTAGAATCGTTCGCTACAAGTTGTTTAAAACAAACAAAACCTACTACAATAAAATCAAAAATGCTCTTTAACTTTCTTTACTTTTGAAGCAACTTCGTAATTTGCAACTCGTTTTCTAGAAGTAACCAAAAGTAGCTATCTTGATATAATTTTGTCACTGTAGCAGTGCATTTGTCCATGGAACGAAAAATTATATTTGGTGCCTATCGTAATAATCTCATGTTTACTGTGAACAGATCATATGGAATGGAAACGGCTATAATCCAGTTTGCATTTACGATTGCTTTCTAATCCGTTGTAAAATAAACGTCCTGGGGTCGGTGAAGCTCTGTTGGGCTGCTAGATGCTCTAGTGCAGTTCGGCAGAAATAATCTCGTGGTCAAAAACAGTTGCGGCCTTGACCCCTTCATTTTCTGCTATGTTCTATGCCGTTCAATTTGTGTTACACCCTTGACACAAATATGAGTAAATAGACTACTCTCCGTCTCTGTAATGTTTATCGTCTGATGAACCTATACATGAATTAACACCAAACCTGTAACTCATCACACTAATGTGATAAACTGTTAGCGATACAACCTCTTATAAAATATTTATAAAACACATTTTATTCACAGGTTAAGCCATACTTCCCCTTTCTTTTCTCAACATTATGTGGACATTATTTTTAATGACGTCACTACCTTCGTCATAACGTATCAAGGAAAACATCAGCGCTCGGACATTTTGTATTAAAATAGATCAGTTTTCTATTTTCTATTTCTTTGCTTGCATTTGAGAAACCAGTCAGGAAGTGCGAGGTTAGAGCTCTGTAAAACCGGTTTAAGCAGGCACTTATTGACGACCGATCGTTCCAAGGCGGTAACTGTCGAGTTTGCTCTTTTCATTAAATAACATATCACAATTTTTTCTTACTTTTCACTTGGCTTGCATGTAAAATACTTTTGTAATTTACCTTTTCAGAGTTTGGTATATGTTGCAATGTTCATAGGACTTTGTCCAATATTCTTATCCATACGCGGAAGTTCACATGAATAAAGCTCATTATTTTCTTGAATTCCTTTTAGACGCTTAACATAATATCACACCAAATAACAGTACCAAACACCGGTTCAAACTGCCCTTTAACCTATTGAACAGGATGTAAGCAAATGCTTTTATTCTAGTACCAAAGTTAAGATTCTCGACCAGGACTCGAAACAGAGACTTCTTGTATCTGAAGCAGAAAACAAATCTCATTTCGGTAAGTTTACATTTAAGTCATTTATTAAAGGCGATTACTCGAATACAGCAATAAGATTGACTAAGTATCGTGGTTGGAATTTTATCGTGGTAAATCGAGATTATATATATAATATGTTTGAAGCGATAGACACATTAAACTCGCTATTAATATGCATTGTACTTAATAGCTACGTATTTATCAGATTATTAAGTGATTGGCAATAAAGTATCTTAACAATATCAATTTTCGTTAAGCATACGAAATCGTGCGTGTGCAATAATTTATGGAAATCGTTCTGAAATCTTTACAGAATTATCAGTTAAGACTACCTAAAGCAAGTTATTTGTCTACTTGTCACTATTTTTATTTTACATTTAAAAAATCAAGTGTTCAAATTCTGGAACTGGTGATTCGTTGCAGATATTCTATAATCGTAAAAAAAGGCATGGCAACATTCATTCATTGCAGCATTCGATTGTTCGGATCATTTTTTATCCGAAAGTTTGAACGTTCGGAAGAAGTTTGTAGATCCTACAAAACAAAGTAAGGCTGATTTGGTTGACGTAAAACTATGGAAAAAATATAAAGAATTAGTGCAAACGGTTTATTTGTTCCAAACAAAGATTGGTGCTCCGATTTATGGAAAGTTTATATGTCGATATTCAGTAATAATTTAACGATAGTTACTTTCAGAAGTAAAACAAAGCCATAGGGAAATATGAGTTTGTAACATGTCTGTGCTTGTTTTATCATAAATAAATCAAGGCAAACTTTTTCGTCAAAAAGTAAGACTTTTTGAATAGCAGTAAGAAATGAGGGTTCCAATTCATCTGCTATAGAATAATTACTAGTAGGACAAAAAATCGGGTCAATATATATGTTACAGTAAGACTGTGAAACTAGGGATTTCTTGTAATTACTGTAATGGCAATCCAGTTATTTAATGAAAACACTGAATGTGAATTATTTGTATTTTAATCTGCTTTTTATATCAGTGAATTATTTAAAAGAAGTCTTATTTATATTTTTTACTTTTTATTGAACAGAATAACAATTCTTATTAAATAAACAATGTGTCCAAGAGAAAAATAAACATTTTTAATTAAAATATTTTTGTGCTCATTCATTCACTGTTTGTAATTACTTATTTTTGATTAGCATAACTACTTAAAATATTAAAACTCTGTCTCATGATCTGTGACAATTTTCATAGGACCTTTTCTTATTTACCTATTAGCACAATTGTTAAAATTCAGCCAATGTATGTAATTACTTATTTTTGATAAATATTACTTATTAAATTATTAAATGTCTATCTAATCATTAACACAATTGATATTTTTGACACTGAATGTGTTCATTATATAATTTATCCTTGAATTCTGTTTTAAAGCTAGGTCGTGTCATCTTAACTGATGGAAAGGATTAATTGCTTTAGCATGCTTTAAACACTCATTATATAGCCATGGCACCATCATAATTTCAATCACGGAAGAGGCCTCAAAAAGACAGATAAAAGCTTCTAGACAGTACACATGTTACGTAATAATTCATCAGAGGAAAGTGTGAAAGAAAGGTGAAGAACTACTTTCTCACGTGCATTTAAGATTCTTAATATTATCGATGCAGGAAAAGATGTGAAACATAATACCTTAGTGTTTTAAAAAGCACAATTCACAGATCTTATACGGTATTGATATTGGGGTGAAAACATGTTAAAGAAATGTGAGAAAGATTAAATTGGTATGTAATTACTTCATAGACACCAGTGTCAGTGGGGGCGAGCCACAGATTAGGCAGTGGAATTCACTAGTAACAAGTTCACACATCTTTTAGGACTAACAAACACAGAAATTAAAAACATTTTTTATTAAATGGGTAAGAAAATGGGTATGAAAAAATCCGAGAGGATGACTAGATCCATATTAAACTAGTTTATCATCATCATCATCATGAACCTTTTCCTCATAAAAAGGGATTACAAAACATTTCACAACTAAAGCAGATCCCAATGATCAACCAATCTTTAGAAGTTTAAGAACAACTGTGTATTAGTAAAAAAGGTTTGAAAAAATATCTATCACAAATGTGCACAGTCTTACTTATATGTTTTCAGTAAAGTTGTGTAATATAGCACTGGTTCATTCAGAACTTACGTGAAATCCCTAGGAATTTTTTCGTGAATTCATGAAATCGCTAAGTGAAAGAGTGATTTCACGAATTCCCTGAAAGTTCTAAGGATTTTATGAAATCTCTGATTTCACCGCCTTACTGTTACATATATACCGAATCATAATTTTGAGTGATACATTACTGACACTATTTGTATATGGTTTTATCCCATGGCACAGGTATCATTCTCCGAAAGAAACTAGTAGACAGTGACCGGAGGGGGGGGGGGGGGGGTGTTTAACGTGCAATTGTTAGCTGAGGTGGGGGTGGTAGGTGTGTGTGTCACCCGAAAGTGCTGCTAGTAGGAGAGCATATCTTTGTCAATAAAACAGCCAGCATGGCAAGATAAAAACCGCCCCGTCCCACATCCCTCGGCACATGATCTGCTAGCCAGCCACATGTGTGAAAGAAAATCATTCTACTCGTAGTTCTCATCCCTACCAGTCCCTGCACCTACCTTGCTCATAACTTGGCATTTATAAGTTGCAATACTAATTTTTAACCAAACAGTCATTATTAGACTTAACTAATGGCAGCATTAATTTCTTTTGATTGAAAAGACACCAACAAGCAGTACATATACAATTCTTGTGAGACTGTCTTTTGTCTTGCATACAGCCTGCATATTTGATTCTGCTATGAATAGTAAGTAAACCAGAGAAGAATAATAATGATGTATAAGCCGGGAAAAAAAGTTATGTAAATTGTTGTGTAAAATGTGGCTGTTCAGTCCATTTGTTATATGTAATAAACACTTCACGTGACCTAAATATTAAGTCATTTAACCTCATTCTAACCAGACAGGTTTTACTAAAAAGCTTACATTAAGTAAAGACTGCGTGCATGCAGCAATACAAGGAACGGCAACTTTGCATTAAATTGTCTTCTTGTTCAAACATCACTCTATAAATTATTAATAATTTTGTGTTTTAATATACATTATTGCATGTCGGAATTATTATGCGTGGATTAACTTTTCTTGCCCAAAGTAATCTTTTAATTCAAAGAGTCTTATTCCAGCATCGCTTGGATACCATTTTTATTATATCTATTACGGTCAGTTTGGATTTACAATTTAACTAAGCTTATGCTTAAATTTTATTTTATTCCCATTTATGGCAGTCATACGTTTCAAGTTTCGAAATTCTAACCTATACAGAAAAGTAACATACTTCTCTTGAAACTGAGTATAATTGTCAATAAATACTAAATGCCCAACTTGTAAAAAAAAACGTATAACCATTACGATACCTCATTATCCACAAACTGCACCAGAAGATCACATGCAAACAATTTACTCTAAAAAGTCGTTTCATATATATCAATATATATGGTATACATTCTTAATTGTCAACGAATAAAGGTTTTTAGACTTCTTTGACGGTTTAACCACATGTTTAGACCTGGTTGTAATTTTTAACTTGCCGAAATGATGACTAGTTTAGGTAACAACGTTTGTCCAAATGTACGCTTTTCTGTACAGTTCTTTGTGCAGATGACATAGATTTTTTCAGTACATTTCTTAACTATGCTGGATCGTTTACACGAGAATAAATATAAATATATATCTAGAAATGCATTAAAGACAGTAACTATGCTATTGATTATTGTAAACAATTTACGATCGAACCTAAAAGTTGTTTGACTCTGTTTTAAATAACTTTTTCAGACGTATGTTTTAATATGCTCTCCTGAGGCCAGAGTTTGTATACTCAATGGCGGTATGCGTATTTTGTATCGGGAGCAACGTTTTATATGTTAATTGTTGTTGCGTTACCAATATGATAGCTTTATGATTTATAATATTATAAGCTTACCTTTTATAACTAAAAAGTCATAAGTTAAACATTTTAGGCTATCAAAGTAATTTCACTATTATTTAATTACCTTCCACAATTGTCTGAGTTTATAACCGGTGAAAACAGTCATAAACTTAAATACAACCACTTTGACCTAAATATATTAATGCGCAAAAAGAACTGACGCCACGTTATCAAAATACAAAAAATAACCAGTCTTACTTATCTCGTTATATATTTTCTCTAAAGAGAAACAACATTTTAATCAAACATAATGGTACTGACATTATATTTTATCAAATGCCATATGTATAGTTGTAAATCTTTGTTTTATTTAGTATTGATTTCTCCATTTCTGGCTGGCACCATTTAAAATTATGTAATAAATATTACATAAAGTGCGTTTTTTTAACTTTTAATGGTTATGCTTTCAACTTTTCTTATTCTGGTCGTATTGCGTGTGGTCCACTGTGATTCTGTCGTGCAGATCAAAGCGCAGGGATTGACCAGTGACAATAGTTTCTCGTGTCCCCTATCGGACAGGAGAGAGTTGATCCACGTATAGTTATTGCATGCGATATGACTGTAGAAAATCTGATGGCCCAATGGTCGAGAAAGGACTTTTTAGTTTTCAACATTTGCTTTAGACCGATTGACGATCGAAAAACGCCAGCTCCGGCAACAAGAAGCAACTATTTATTATTGATCACAAACGTGATTTCTATCTCCAAATAACTGCATTCAAACAGAAATAACTTAAAACAAAACTGTAATACACAACGTAGTTTCTGTTTTTATTAGGATACTGTATCTACCTGTTCGTGTTTACATGTATTTAAATAACTACATGCTTGCTTAAACATATATTAATTTTATCACCAAAACATTTTCATATTAGTCGTAGTTGATAAGCCGGAGTACTTAGCAGAATAATTAATTCCATTACCGCCATAGCTCTGGATTGTTCAACATCGCAACTTCACACGTTTGCATTTTTGAACTAACAACCACCTTATCTCTATGACAGCAGTCATTTTAACTACATCAATAAAGTCTAGATGGTTTGGTATGAGATTTTTCTCTGTAACATTACAGGTTACATATAAAAATCACATCGTAAATTCGTAAATCTTTATATTACAAAACCTGTTTGCACAATGACCGGAATCTCATTTATCATTATGTAACAAAGACTAAAAAATAACGGGGTCTTCGAAAACGCATTTTTTTATGCACAACAACCCAACGACATCTGTGTGTATAACGTGTGTTTACGATGGTTGAGCTAAAGTAAAGTCGCTAAAAAAACGATATTTGATGTGAATTGATTGGTAAATTTTGATATTCACGAATATTCACCGCTGGTTACAACAGCTTGCCCTGTTCATAATAATCCGCCTTAGGTCGTAACATGTAAACGCGGACAAACGAGTACACGAACTTACCGATGTCATGCCAAAACTGTTTCAATAGCAATGTATGTTCTTGTTAAATTTACACAAACTAATACATAAGCTTGTAAAACTTTGACATGTGTGCTGTTCAGATTTTTGCTTTTTTAAATGCTTTCGTTTGAGAAACCCACAGGAAGTGCGAGGTTAGAGCTCCGTAAACCCAAGCTTGTTTGCCGACTGACTGTGCCAATGCTGTAACTTTTAAGTTAGTTCTGTTTTCAAACCTCGTCACTGTTTTCTTGTAAATTTTTTATTTGACTTGCATGTGAACACAATTGACCGTTGCTTTTTCAAATTTTATTCTATATTGCAACACTCATCGAACCTTATATTTTCTTATTGCATGTGTTATCTAGTATGGCTCTAATTACCACGAGGTCGTCAAAAACCCAAACTTTATGGCAAAATGCTGAAGAAGTAAGTAAGTTTGGTGCGGAAGCTTTGTTATTAAAAAAAGGCATTTATGATAATATATTTCAGAGTTAGTGTATAAATTTTAATGATATTTTCTAGCATTACCCTGCATTGGTTTATATGATGGTTCAATCCAAAGTGATATTCGCTGAGAAAGTTTACTATCAAAAGAAACGGTTTCCATTGCGCCTGTTAACAAAAAGTTTTCATACATATTTTTTGAAATTATCAAGAGCTGAAAAATTGGTGTAATGTTGTCCTTACTGAAACGAAATTATCTTATATCGTATATTTGCTAAGAATTTTAGGTTTGTTTTGTTCTGGTCTTTCTTAAAATTTAGGATTTTATTATAGGGTTTTACAAGCAACAATTTCTACTAAAACTCAGACAAATCCCTAAAGCATTAGACAAACTACTCTGCTTTTGTTTTCAAGAAAAAAGAATGCACAGAAAAAATGACAGGTAGACACTTGCCTTAACCTTTCTCTATTCAAGAGTTAGTGCAACGGTCTGCACGCAACGCTCGTTTACATGGAATTATTCAAGAATTAGTGCAACGGTCTGCACGCGACGCTCATTTACATAGAATCTCAAGCGGAGCTTTGTTGGATAGCTGCACAACTAGGCAAGAATAAGAATATATGACAAAGTCCTATGAGTATTGCAACATATTCCAAACTCCGAAAAGGCACAGAACAAAGGTATTTCACATGCAAGCCAAGCGAAAGGTAAGAACGAATTTGTGATGAGTCATTAAAGGAAAAGAGCAAACCCGACAGTTACCGCCTTGGAACGGTCAGTGCAATTACTGTTTATACTCTTGTTATACCTTCAGAAGCAGCATTTGTATGATGTTTTTATCCTATTCGTCTTAAGTATATTATCAATTGTTATTTTACACTGGATAAACGGAAACTGTAATCATCATCATTAAACATCAAACTTAATCTTTAAATCCGAAATTACAAACTACACATCTGAATGTGACTAATTAAAAGGAAGTGTCAACATGAAAGAACACGCCTTTGTAAATAAAATTTGCGTCTCTCATTATTTGTGTACTTATTTAATATTACAGGACGAAATAGACACCGACCATACAGTAAAGCAATTTTCTCTATTAAGATTATTGCTAAATACAGTACTGGTAATGCTTAACACATACACCAGCAGCCAAATTCCCATTTCTCACTTAATGTTTCAACTCCTGTCTTAGTACATTCACTAAATAGTAGAGCAGCAGCTGTTCTGCTTGTCTGTGATGGCTTCCATCCCACTTAACTACTGCGCAAATGTGAAAGCTTTATGCGGCCTTGCTGGGAAACCTTTCTGGAATAGCCCTTGATGCTCAAATGATAAACAGTAGTGACTGTAAATGGATACTCATACAGTCAATTTTAGAGGCAAAATTGTTGTTTGTCGTTATTGGCGGCTGTTCTCATCACCAAGGTCTTGGTAATTTAACAACTTCCCTTCATATGCTTTGTCTGTTATATCCTCCCATAATACAATTCTCTTGATCATTATCTCCTTTCGTGGTGTCTGAGAACGGATTACTAAATATGGTATTTTGTAATCTGTGCGAAACATTCGCACTTTGAAGTACCTCCCTTATTATGTAATCCCATCTGAAGAAAGACAAATAACACAGACTTCAAATTAAACTTGTAACTAGAATTTGGAACGAGGATTCGGACATCTGATTACAAAACGAGTGTGCATGCATAAAAATCATACATTTTTACAATAACGTAACATTTATTTTCCCACCTTTCTTTCAATACCTGTGGCCGAATAGCAGAGCTCCGATTAAAACACCGTTTTCTACGGCAGAACCAGTGGTTTCATCTTCAGTTATCTTTTGGATGGCAGTAACCGAAGCGCGTTTTGCTATTCTGTCTGCAAATTAATTTAATAGGAACAACAGCCGCATGTCAAAGATATTTTATCAGTCTTCATCAAACACACGAACTCTTCATAATCAGTTAAAAAAAGTTACTTTTGTTTACGACAAAAGTTTCGTATAAAATGTGCTTGATAATGAAAGAATATGTAATGGGTAGTATATAAATAAAAATAAAGTTACTATACAATGCTGAAGAGCCTCTTATTGAAATATGCGATGAAAAAAAAGACACCTGTTATCTTTGCAATAGCTGTAGTTGATATTATGATATTACGTTACCTTTACCTAAATAGCTTGTTATATGTTTTCCACGTGAGTTATTAAGCTTTCCACGTGAGTTGTTTAGTAATTGTTTGCCTTTGTGTTTTGTGAACGTTTATGTAGCTGCATGTTATGTTATCCATTTAACCAGATGGACTGGCGATAAAGTGATACTCTGCTGGTTAAAAAGACTTTTAATCAAAACCGATCATTGAGATGCTAAAATCTACGTCGGTAAGATTACATAGTAAGACCAAAATGAAAGAAAAATGTTATTTTTAGCTTTGCCCTTTATTTTTATATTGATGTTATTACCTTCATAAATTAAAAGTTCAAAGGGTAACAAACACAGACATATTAATTAGATTATTTCAACATTATATTTAATATTTTATGTCTACAAATATATTTACGATATGGATTTAAAGGAAATACTCGCTTTATTTATACTGATGCAATATACCATTCTTAAATTATATTTAAATTTACTATTTTAAGTGCAATGAAGCGTTTTGGCTTTGTGTACATTTCATTTGAATCCTGACATTTCAATCACATCTAACAGTTTGTATGTTCAGTTGCAGTGATTGTGTATTCTTTGAGAGAAATATCGTTTGCATAAAGCTTTCCTTCCACTATTAACATTTTATTTTTTTCAAAAAATGAGCTAGACATTTCAGCGAAAGTCTACCTGTCGACAGTCGGCACATTGGCAATGTTGTGGCTGCTTTCATTTTTTGAAAAGTTAATAATGCAGTAGGGTTAATCACTACAGACAGTATTAGTTAACATTACAAAGCATACGAGAGTGTTTGTATGTGAGGCTAAACCTGGCCTCGTTTGCAGACTTAAAATCGACTATTTTTTAATAATTTGCACTCGATATAATAATACATTTTGGTAATTTGTGTAAAATTAATATTAATAGTTTGTACTATTGTTTCACATATCTTATATATTTACATATTGATATAAAATAGACCAGCATTTTGAAATACCTGTAGGTCGCTGCGTTCGGCTGTCGTTTTTGTTCAAATGACAAAAAGATTTTAAAAAAAGGCAAAGCTCGAGAACAACCAAGACTACTACAACTCAGAGAAAACATTCCGATCCATCGACATCTAAGCCCTCATTAATCTTCTAGTCCACAAACGTATAAAACTGTAAGTAAAAGATGCAGTTTTTAAAAATTAAGAAGCGCTACATGCAAGTTATCCGATGTTTAGATGAACACCAGAACAATATAATTTGTAATGATTGTGTAAATGTTCAAAAAGTGCAATAGTGCTTAGAAGAAAAAGGCACATTTACTTAAATATGACATTTTTGTACCCAAGCTAGTTTCAACTGTATGAACTATATCGGATTTGTAAATATAACATCATCATAAAACATAACACCCCGTTATGAGCAATAATTTACCTCATAACTCCATAAAAATATTTGGGCGGTCTAATTAAATGTATTTCTACAGCAGTATGGTCTGAGATAACCCTTTTCATAGGTTTAATAACTTTTTAATTGACAAAATCATTTTCCCTTTGTTTGTGTTTCTTTTCAGTCATTCCGACCCTGATGAATACCATTTGCAGTATTGTGAACAAGAAATAAGCTTTTGAGGGTTGTTTCAATAAATGCCAGAAGAACTGAAAGTAGAACACATGGCATGGCCATCTTGCTTTAAAAAGTTGTTTTGTGTAAACATAACATTTTTATAAAACATTGTATAAGTGTATGAGTTTTATTTTAATTTATCATAATAATCTTGCACTAAACAAAACTTGTATCGTCATTCAGATAAAAAGATAAACATCTCTTTTCATGTATAAATCGGAATGGGGATTAATATAAATGGAAATTAGTGCAAAATGCTTCTAAAGTATCGAACATTATTCTGGAATAAAAGCGAGCAAATTAATTGTTGTCAACAATGTAGGGATGAAGCTGTATTGATAACATCTTATGGCGGATAGTTATGTATTGGAGAGTTACAAAATAAGTATAACTACATACAGAATAACATAAGAGAGTACGCATTTACAGAAAAAATATTAACTATTTTAATATCTATAATCATAATAATAATTATTATTATTATTTTTGTCTTGATAATAATACTAATTACACTTAACATTTATAGGTGCAATGACACTTTACTAAAAGTAACTTAAAATGATCATTGATTTTTTTCTTGCATAACAGTATTAGCATCATACAGAAATTAAGATAATCTTATGGTACGATATGCGGTGACATTTTTAAACAATGAGACATTAGTCTATGAGAAGCTTAATTAAAATTTAAATACTTAAAAGTATGACATTTAAAGCGGAATGTTAGGAATAATGTATCATACAGAGAAAAAATTGCTTGATATTCTGATTCAACATAAAGTATCAAACCTAGAAGAATATAATTATGGAGCAAATTCATGTCCATCTCATTAGTAATAGTAATATTGTGCCAGAAACATGACCAAAGTCTTTATGGTATTCGTAAATAGTATTTGTAATATGCTGATCAATAATTTCAGACAGAAGTTATTTATCTTCTAATATGTTGACCAATGATGTCAGACCGAAGTAATACATTTCCTCTTCAATACTGCATAAAATTGGCAGAAACTTACAAAATGAACTAGAAACAGACTTCACTCCATAAAATATACCATATTTGTGCTTTATTCATCATCAAATATGCTTTATATTAAGTAGAATTGTGTAAATTGTAGAAAACGGGATGCTACTGGTAAAACACGCTGTGAAAGTTTCATAGTGACACTCACTGTGCGCCGTATGTATTTCAGATCAAATGTTGTTTATCAAGTAATGGGCTAATAAATTTGGTTTAGTAGGAGTAGTGGTGGTGGTAGTAATAGTAGTAGTTGATGTTGTTGTTGTTTTAGTAGTAAATAATAATAATAATTATTATTATTATTATTATTATTATTATTATTATTATTATTATTATTATTATTATTATTATTATTATTTTAACTATAATAACTTTAAGTTTGAATGCGACCTACAGGCGCATTGGCGCTTTTCCCCACTGTGGTTCAAGTTTGAACAATAGAGCAGAGTTACTTCTACATATGTTCTATCGATTTGAATGCCTGCAATGAAAATCAATGGCAATTATTGATATTAATGAAACGTTTCCTGGAATGATAGCAAATCACAAAGGAAAAGTAAACTGTTGATCATTCGATTAACAATGCCCTAGCATAAGCGTAAATATTTGATTAAACAAATTAGCAATAAAGATAACGTCTGGAAGAATGTTTGTACTCAAACGTTTTAGTCAGAAATCGTTTGAAATTGTGCTGGAAAAAATAAGTTGCAGAAAGTACAGAAAAAATCCGCTCATTAATCAGAGGGATCAATATAAATAAACAGTATTTACTATTAAAACACTCAAACAACGTGAACTTTTTATATTAGCGGACAATAATTGATACAACAACCATATTCCTTCATGCTGCATCGATAATATACCTCGACGAATGTTGTCATTAATAACAAAGCTTGTCTGCGAAAAAAAGGCAAAGCAAGGTCGTTTGAATGACATGGCTGACATTATAATTAATGTGCCTAGCTAGCTAAATAGTATCAGGGAAGAACTTGCAGCAACGAAGTCTGTACGTGTAGTTAACATTGGAACATTAGCTTTAATACCAAGTCAATAAAATATTTATGTATTGTTTATTAGTAAATAAAGCATAATTGAGATTTAAATGTTAATCTAATAATTAAAATTATTATCAATATAGAACATATGAATAAAATTGTTAATAAAACGAAGTTAAAACTGATAAAGCACTGAAAAGCCGTACAGCTGAACACAGTTTGCTTAAGAATATGTAAAACCCACATATTTTATTTATTTAGTATGTATTTGTTCAATTTCTTATTTTTTATTAAACTGGTTATATTTATTTATTTATTTACTTATCATTAATTTATTTATTTATCTATTAATTTCATTTTTTTTTCATTCATTTCATAATTAGGCATAAATATTTATTATTCATTTATTACTTTTGTTCATTTTTTTATTTGTAGTTATTTATTTATTTATTTGTATATTTACTTATATATTTATCTTTCTATATATATTTATATTACACATGTTATTTAAATATTTAGTTACAACAATAATGTTTAACTTCCCTTAGGCTGTTAAAGACGTGTGCAGCATAGCCTTCTATACTATTATCATATCAATGAAGACATTATTTCTGATATTGAAACTATAACCATTTCCTGCATAGATATGACTTCCATTTTCGCTAACAATGCGCCTTCTTATCCATAGCTTCTTCAGCGTAATATGCAGAGAGATTTCAAAACCTGTCTGCAATTCTGCCATATAAGTTGTAATCTATGGAAATGCTGCCGTAGGAAAGACAATAAATTGCCGACTCGATAAAGGTAATTACTCAGATGTCTTCAGGCACACCTATTGTCTCCGGAAACAGTGTCTCCGTGTACTGCAGGCTACTTTGATGAAATGACATTTACTTTTATATCTAGGTTTACAGGGTAACATATATTCAGATTTTTATAATTATTTAAATGTTGTTGGTTGCAAATAGTGATACGCCCGTAGAAATAGGAGCGTTTTATAGGACCACCCATGGCGGGCGGACCTGTCCTGGTGTTTGTCTGGAGCATAACTCCAACACTATTAAAGCTATTGACTTGAAACTTCAGGTGGATAGATCTCAATGAGACTGAGTGCAGTGCACAAAAACCATCCCTCTGCACTTCATGAATTTTTAGTTATTCCCCTTCGTTTAATTTTCTTGTCCGGAGCACAACTCCAAATCTATCAAATCTATTGACTTGAAACTTCCTAGGAGGATAGATGTCATTGAGACGGAAGGCAGTGCACAAGAACTATCACTCTGCACTTCATGATTTTCGAGTTATTTCCCTTTGTTTAGTTTTTTTTACCGGAGCATAATGCAAACATTATCAAAGCTATTGACTTAAACATGATTCATAGATTGGTATTATAAAGGCAAACAACAATGAACAGGAGAACTATGTTCTCCATGATTTTGGAGTTATGCCTATTTGTTTAATTTTCTTTTCCGAATCATATCGCCTACATTATCAAAGCTACTGACTTGAAACTTGATACATAGATAGCTCTTATTGAGACTAAGTGCAATGTACAGGAACCGTAAATCTGTACTTTATGGTTTTGTAGTTATGCCCCTTTGACTTGGAACTTAATAGGTGGATACTTGTTACTGAAATAGACTGCAGTGCACAAGAACCGTCACTCTGCTCTTTTTATTTTTTTAGTAAGGCCCCATTTTAAACAAATGCAATTACTCTGGCGTAACATATTGTATAATAGATGTTATTCCTCTTTGACTTTGTTCAATGTCCCTGATTGGAATGCATAATCATGCAAATGTGCCTAACAGTGCACATAGGTTTGGGAGATTAAACATTGTTTATGATATTGTAGTGTAATCTCAATTTTTCTTGCAATAACCGAGAGTGCAGTCCAAAACTTTGCCATACTAGAGTGAACAAGAGTACGCAGTAGTATGTTTCAAATTGGTCAATTGACGGGCGTATTTTGCTCCGCCCTTTGGTACTCTTAATTTGCTAAAAGGTATTTAATTTACGTTGAGCAAAGTAGAGAACACTTGTATTGTTGTAAACATTTAAATAGGTTTTAAATCCGCCTTATCTTACATTAAGAGTGGAATATAGCTATTATTATTTTTATGACTAGTTGTACCAGTGTGATGTTTATAACATTTAAGACTTTATTAAAAACTCTCCTTACGAAAAAAGATCATAAAAATAAAAAAAATTGTTTCTGGAAGTAATAACTATTTTTTATTCTGCAAGTAACGTTTTTTTAGTTTTAAGACAGTTACCATGATGTAACTATATACTTTTCACCGTTTTGTACCATGTTCAAATGAACGTATATGTGTACTTAATATATTTGTAATCTTTTACAATTCTTAAAAGAATTGGTTAACTTTTATCTGCAAGGTTTTCAGAATCTCCTGTCCCAGCATATGCCATGTAGCGCTACGGCGAAATCTAAATTCAATAAAATACCACATACTGTCTTTCCAGACAAAACTTCTCCAGCCTGTAAAGATGTACACAGAATTCATAAGAGAATGCAAGGAGAACTTCATCGGTTTCAGTTAAAGTGATGTAACTAATGTAATTGTAATATAAGGAAATAATCTTTTTAATACACCGAACTGGATAACCACTATGAAATTTATTTTTACGGGTGTTGATAACAATGTGTACCTACAACGAAAAGGACTTTGAAGCTTACATTTCCACCATTTCCACGACGCCATTTGTTTTGCTGTTGGTGTGCGTCGCTGTACACGCGAATCACTGGTAACGTTGTGCAAACTGTTATGTGGATTGATGTCACAAAGGCAAAACTCTTATTGTATGTAGTTGGATACAATGAGCATGCTTTCAAAATAACTTACGAATCGGTTGTGTGTAGATCGTTATGAAGATTTCTTGCTATACTTTACGTTTTCTTATTTCTTACCTATGAAACATCAATTTGCTTTATTGAAAAGAATAAATGTGCGAAGTTAACGCGATCATAGCTGAAGACTTTCCCAGTGCATCCCTATAACAGACGTAACGACGTTGTTATTTGTGTTCCGTTACAGCAAACTGACGTCATGTTGGCTATTGACGTAACGACCTTCCTTCTGAACGGTAGTTCCACCGGGTATTCGGTATCTGATGAGGAAGAGAACGGAGCATTAAACGCCGCCATAATTGTGGTTTACAAAATTGTATCTCCCATTATATTTCTATTTGTAATTCTTGTTCTACTTTGGTATATCGTCATTTTGATATTTAGATGACATAGTTATATGGATGTGATATGAACTGTTCAGTATTATAAGGAGAAACCATTTCCGGATACTGATTTTACTCTGGTAATGTATGTTGAACTACTTTTGACATCCTTTATTACCTATATATAAATATATTTTGTCATAAAAAATTATTTCAGACTATCTTAATGTGACTGGTGAAATACAAATCCCATAGCTCTGCTGTGACAGATATTTGTGAAATGTAATCGGCAATAATAGGTAAAAACCGATGTCTTGATATTACTATTTTAATGTTTTAAGTGGTTTGCATAAATACATTTGAGCTTCTAATATAAAATGTAATTTGCAACTGGATCTGTGATAGTTTGTTGTTGTTGTTGTTGTTTTATTTTGAATATCGCAATATAATGATATAAATTTTTGCTATGTTTTAATTGCAGATAGTCGTATCAGAACATAAATTACCGCTACAATTACACTTTTTCAACCTTTTATTAATCGAATCTTATTAGTTCTAATTAATAAGCCTTTACTCATCAGAAATGTAAATGTGTTGATACCTGGTATCGTCGATTGCAGTCATTTATTTTGTTTGGTATCAGCGTTTGCATAAAAATGAAGTCATCGTTGATTTGTTAAGCTTTCCATAGTTTCAAAAATTAAGATACGGCTACAGCTCGTATTGCATACCCACTTTAGTGTTGACTTTAAAATCAGAACAAAATACATATTCAAGAGAGTGAACTATTTCAAAATGTGAACAGCTGATAACTAGTATTTATAACTCTTAACCTTTTTGTTTATCATTCTTTAACAATAAATTAAACAATCAGCGAATACCTTAACAACAATAAACATTAAATCTGTCTTTATGTGTAAATGTATATATGTCAACTGGTGTTGATATTTATTAATCGAATATATTCGAAGATCAGTCAGGTATCTCATATTTAATTTTATTTCCACAAAAAATCCACATTTAAACATGAATTAGTATCTTTATTAATATTATTATTCATGTTTCAGAAGCTCTGCATTTGTTGTTTTTGTGCATTATATTAATATCAAGCTGTAAGGCACAGCTTATTGAAGTTTGTGTTGTTTAAAATTAGCGCTTTTAAAGAACTCGATTTAAGTAATGAAATAAGGACTTATGGAACAAAGTCTAAAGGGGAAGTTTGCTTGTCTTACAATCAATTTATGTCTTGGTAAACCTCTATGTGGGTGATTGCTTTAAATTGTAACTCTTCGAATAATTGATTGCTTCATTTATCTTACAATAAGATGAAACAAATCAAGCAAGCGACCGCAATTTTATGTTTAATTTTAATAGTAACACCCATAGCTAAAATTAACATCTGCAATTAAAAAATAATCAAACGGAACATCAAATAATTATGTTCAATTTGGATGGAGTGTCTGTGTAAGACTAGACACTGTGCATAGCCTGCATGTTACAAAATAACAAGTAAAGCTGATATTAATAGCTATAATATTATTGCTAAACATTTATAAATAAGAAAATTAAAATATTTAAAAACCATAAGTCTTAAGAGATACATTTAACTTTCTTAAGGTTTGAATTTTATTTTTCTGATTGAACTAAACGTATTGAATGATTGGTTAATTTTGACCACAAAATTATAAAACATATGTCTCGTTTGCCAATTTTTATAAGTTCAAGAGTTCGTTTTTTTTCCTATATCTGGCACAGCTGTTATCACTGAACACATGCCTTCATGGCGATTTTTTAAAGCAATGACAGAAATCGGATCTGAAATTTATTAACTTTTATGTGTCAAAGCCAAGGAACATTGAAGTACCATGCCATCCTTCGGGAATACTTATTTACATTGTGTTGTAATGAGAAAGAAATCGAGATGCGATAGAAAAATAGAAAAAGGACAACAGAGAAGGCGAAGGAGCAAAATAGGGAAAGGAGACAAGGAGAAAATGGGAGAGGGAAGTCAGATAAGAGAGAAAGAGATATTTGTGAATTAACTTATTCTAGCCATATATATATCCCCTTGTCTTACTAATTACAGTGTAAAGTAACATAGAAGACGTAGGAATGTTAAATAGCAATATGCATTTAAATCAACATATATTGCAAAGCTGCTATTAATAGAACCAAAATATGCAAAAGGATATTAGTATTTTAGATAAGAAGGCATCTTAGCATAACTTTTTTCAGCAAAGGAATAATCAGCCTTAGAATATTTAAACAATTGGATACACATTAATATGCTATATTTCACAAATGGACACTTATTTAATAACTGAACGGATTATCAAGAAACTTTATTATAAACAACTTATATTACGATTTACGGCATTTTAAGTGCGGTTGTTAAAGATGCACTTATGTCAATACAAAGGCTTCAATCATGCATATTATGCTGAAGTTCCAGTATAAAAGAATGTCAAGTAATTAAATTGGACTCTTTGTGCATAAGTCGTATCTGCTCTGTTCAATCTTAAGGACGGTCCTCGTCGTGTACATTAATCCATGACATTTTATTGTTTGTAACGACTGTCAGGTGAATTAATTTTTATCCAGTGGAAAGAGACAAATAGGAAATGGTTTAATAATAGTAATATGTACTGTCAACCTGTATGATGCCTTTCATATATCTGAAAACGGCAACGAAATGACTGCTTAAAGAGAGGCAACTAAGAAAAAGTAATTAATGTTTTCTTTGCAAAACTTTAATATACGTTAGAATCAACAAAATTCTTGTTTTCATTAAGAGCGGAACTTCTTATTCGCCTAAAATGACAAGTTTATTGCCAACAAAATGTCAACTATAAACCATAAGATAAACTTATGCTTCCAGACAGAACACATTGGAATATGAAAGAGCTGGGGCAGATCTTTTTGAACGTTATTCCACTAAATTATCACATTCAGTTGAAAATATCAGGATGTAATTGTATTATAAAATATTCATGCTTTTGCGTAGATGGGTGTCTTTGAATATATACCAATCCCATATGAAGGAAAAAGAGTATACATGGTTTTAGTAGATTTAGTAATTAATTTTCGACATTTTAAGCAACTATGGGAAATTAAGTTTACATAGTCAATAGGACTTTAATTCATTATTTTCCTATTAATTATTTGTTTATTGCGATGTTTATTATTCCTTGTAAAGTTAATTAACTTTTGATAAAAGAATTACTCGTTGAATATTTATCACATGCTTTTTTTTTACAACTAAGACCTTACGTAAGCATTCTCGTGAATGAAACTTGTTTCTAAATGTCGTGTGTAATATTTGTATGGTACTATTTATGTACTTTATATTATTTTCGGGGCAAAAAGCTGACAAAAGAATGTGCCCGAAGAAAATAAAAAAGTACCATCTACGAGCAAATGCATACCATGTGAAGCATTTATGCAAATATTCCGTTATTATAATGTTCGAGTATTGACATCCCTCATTACCTAAATGGTACTACATTTTTCTACATTTGTTAAAATAATTATTCAATGTATAAGTTCACAATGTACTTAGTTAACAATTATTTTGTTATTTAATTCAATTGTATGACGATATATTTATCAATTTTAGTTTTCGAACGTAAATCAGGTTATACTTTTTTAATTTATTAGAACAATGAAAAGTGATCAGCAAAATATATTTGTCAGATTATTTAATGATACTATTTGGTTTTCGTTATCTGTAAATAAAATGAGTGTACCTATAAGCTTGCAACAATGTATCCCTCGACTTCCTGTAGTTTGCTTTCTAAGCAGTGAAAAGCCTCAAGACGCCTGTAATAAATAACTCGAAAATGTTGCTCGATATACCGGATTTTATGTTCACTTGTTCAGTCATCTAGTTTATGGTTGTAATTTAAGTGCTTTTTAAAACTATCAGTAGTTAAAACTCAATGTATAAAATTTACACTTATTTTATGTTTAATAAGCAGCTCTTAATAACCATTGACCATACACAATATATCATTGTATTTAAGCTTAAATAGCCTATGTCCACGTGACGGCATTTTCAGGAATGTCTTTTATAATTAGCCACAGCCAAAACGGTTTGAAAAATAAATCGGTCACATTTCTCTTGTTTGAATATATCGCAATATATTGTTATTTCATACCACAAATACTTTTCATCTACCCATCGAACTAGCAGTGATGTTATGTTTATATCAAAGATAACTAGACCTCAAAGACAATATTAAGAATATATATGTAACGCTGATCAGTATTTTCTACTCCGTCATTGGCCATGGGCAAGAAAATAAATAAAATGAATATATACACATTTCTTCTTTGTTATATTTTATCAGCATATCCACGAATGAGAGAAACGTATCAACAATAACTATGTTGTTATGATTTGTTGTCGAACTAGATGAAGCTAAAATTGGGTGGTGGTGGTGTTGGGGGCGCGTTCAGACCACAAACGGTCATGACAGAACGTCAACGACAGAAGAGACGTCAACCAAAAGTGTAAATATATAAAAGTCACACTGAATAAAATTGCAAAAAAAAGGTCAATAAGAAAAAAAAAAGAAAAGGAAAATATATTTGAATTTTAACACCTCGGAGTCTCTGAGATACATTTTCAAAACGAATAAGTAAATGTAAGGTTCATGACAAAATGAACACCTTCATGAAAATTGTGTTTACTAAAAAAACAAAGAAAAAAGGTGGAACGTTTTGGAACTATTTACCTGATAAAATTCCATGGCAAGGATAAACAGAAATGCAATATGACGTATAAAGGAAAAACAGACAAGGCACTAATGGAAAAAATTCATAAAGCATAGAAGATTATCGAGCTCTTGCACGAGCGAGATATCACGACATGCCTGTTCAGACGAGTCTGGGCGCATACTTGACCTAGATTATATAGACATCCGAGACATAGACCCATCAAGGTTCGAGAGAGATTCCAATGAAAAGATTTATATAAGAGCCGTCAAACATTTCTGAGCAGGCACAGAGACTGCCGTCTTGTCTCACATATGTGTTAATACGATCACTTTAAGCGGTATTAATACTCAGTAAAATTAAGTCTGTTGATGAAGTTCACAGTGTGTGACCGAATGCTCCATTTTAGCTTTCAATTTATGTGTGTGTTTGTGTGTAATTGGAACGTCTAAATGATCAGTATGTAGTGCAATAAAAAGTTAATATATTGTTGATAATTTAATATAGAATTTATTATTAAGAAGTCTCTCCGTGGGTTGATTTTAGACTGGTCTTAAAATAAATATATTCTTGTTCTTTTAAGATGCAGGTCAACTAAAACTGTGTCATTTGCAGAAAGAATATAAACCACTGTTATTACGTTGTTACGTTGTTCGTTTTGTCATGACAGAGAAATAACAATAAATGCTCGTCCCAAAGTGCCTAGATATCACAAGACAAACTATTATATAACTAGTATACGGGGCGCTGATAATTTGTAAAATGAATTCGCCACTGTATTTGTGCAATGTTGTTCTGTCAGTACAGTGTTGAGTACTCTATAACTGATAGACACTTCAAAGCTGCTGCTGTCAAGTAACCTATGTGTATGGGAGGCCACAACTTTTCATAGAGTGGCACAGAAAACTGAATTTGTTCCCTTATCCATAATTTTGCTGACAAAAAAGTACATCAACATGTCTTTATATACTGCTTTATATCGCTTATATACACACGTAAAGAAAATTGTAACATATATCAAACATTTAGCTAGTCCCTGACGTAAAAACAAATCTTACGAGTGAAATTAAAAAATAGTCAATAAGCACTTTATATTTTACTTACGGAACAAACAGACGTTTTGCAAACAATTAGTGAAGGTTGTTTACATAAACCCGAGTATTCGATCAGTGTTATTGTAAATCAAAATTTCATGTGTGTTTTGGTTCTGATACTGTTAGTTAGCATTTAGGTAGAAGCGAACTGAAACTGTTTAAAACAATAAGGGAGGCGTTAAGCATGATTCTCGGAACGGTCCAAGGCATATTATTTTATTGTTTTGAAATAATGCTGTATACTTTAATGTCCAAAGTTATTGCTTACGTTACTATATATCATTTCGTTTCTACTTCTTATTGGCGAAAGGGCTGCAAACATAATAAAAAATCTGAAATGTCAGTTGTATGCCATGCATCAGTTTAGGTCACAAGTACCCACATACATTATAACTCAGTCAATTATTTGAAAAAAATTAAAGAAAATGACTTCGAAGACATTTAAACTTAAATTTAAACATGTGAATAACAAAAGTATTGTTCTAAATACTAATTATAAACTTTATGTCTCAATAATCCATTGTTATTTTAACACAGGATTGCTATTGAAATATATAATTTTATCATTAAGAGTATTTCTATAGACTAATTGTACGATCACTGTTACAATCTATGAACTGCAAGAGTCTTTCACAGTCTCGCCCTTTCCATCTCTCATGCAGCAATGAACCGAGATCGAAATCCGATAAAACAACACACAGCATAGATCTAGACAAAACTACTCCAGACAATAAAGGTGCACGCGCATTCAGCTTTGTATACAGAAGTGATAGTAAGCTAAGCTTTCATATCAACATATCATGTTTATTCATTTATTTACACATTTAGGGAAAAATTTATACTATAGGTGTGCTACTTGGAATTACTTTGACTAAGAGATCAACGCAAGTCATACAACGAGCTTTGCCATACAACGAGCTGCGGAACAAGCGGAATAACACAATATCGAGTGTATTCATGCAACAACCTGAGCAACTTAACAATTTAAGTGAAGCAGCAAACTAACATAACTTTTATAATTATTATACATTGTTGAAGCATGATACCGAAATCGCCACAAATGTTTTCTTGTAACTTAGTGATGTTTATCTGAATTCGGCTGCACAGTGGAACCAGGACATTTGTTATTGACACACACAAAAGAAAACATGAAAACAATATGTACACAACGAACTGAGTACTACAACGAACTACAAACAATACGCTATTTTCGTTCTTCTTTCAGTTAGATTAATGTATACAACGAGACGGACAATCATTCAGAAATCACAAGGAAATTATATAAAAAAATGTTAACCAGCCTTTTTCGTGGATCGGGTCATCTGTTAGTTACAAGACATGGATATTAATGTCTGCGTACAAATATTTAAGAGGACAATATGCAGGCAAACAAGTTGACGACAAGTTTTGTATGTTGCGGTGGATCATTGAACATGTGATGTGAACTCTGCTCTTAACCATTGACGATGTGGCATTAATCACTTATTATATTATGGATTTAGCATTACTTAACTAAATATCCTTAATGTGTAATATGGAGTGGTGTTTATTGTGAACAAGCAATATACTTATCAGATTGCAACCTGCGTGCAGTGCTGCAAACAAACTAAATGTTTTACTAATTAAATCCTAAGTGCTTTTATGTAACTATTACTACCAGAATTGCAGAGGATTTTGTATTTTCAAATCAATCATGATGCACACTGGATGATGTGTACTGTCTATTCCGTTATTGCATACTGACGTCATGATGGCTATTGACGTAACGACCTTCCTTCTAAACGGCAGTTCCACCGGGTATTCGGTATCTGATGAGGACGAGAACGGAGCATTAAACGCCGCCATAATTGTGGTTTACAAAATTGTATCTCCCATTATATTTCTATTTGTAATACTTGTTCTTCTTTGGCATATCGTAATGTTGATATTTAGATGACATTGATTTACGGCTGTTGTATGAAATAGACAATGTTTTGTTTTACTGGCTTTACTTTGGTACTTTCGGTGATATAGGTGTACGATTATATTGTTTACTTTCTAGTATTATAAGCAAAATACTTTCTGATCAAACATTTTTAAAATTACCTAAAAGGCTTTGTATTAAGCGACTGTACAAATGAAATTAATGATGTTTATTGTTGTCGATGTTGTTTAAACCAGACGCCTCCGGGTAGTTGTTGATGTTGTTGCCTTAACCACCCAGTTTGTTGTACTCTGTTCAGCAGAATGTATTATTTAATTTATCTTCGCTGTCGACTTTGTTCATACAGAGAAACTGTTACATAAAAATTCAACAGAAGTTAACGAACAATTATCAAGTATTAAAGTAATTGTATATATTTGTTTATGATATGTGGTCGTGTTTTTGTTTTGTTTTTTTTTTTGTTTTTTTGTTGTTTTTTTCTTTTGTAAATAATGCCTTGTTTAAGAACATTTTTATTTCGAGAACAAGAAAACAGCATTTCGCAGGACGTGCTAAATATAGCAACTATTTTGCAGCGTTATCTATAATAATAATTAATCTCATGTTTACCGTTCTAATATGTAAGAAAGAACATGCGGGTGAAGAAAATGGAAATAAAAGGGAAACACAGAGTAAGGATAGAAAAAGATAGAAATGAGAAAGAGTAACGGCTCAAAAGAAAGAAAGACGTAGGAAAGATAAGGGGTTCACATGAATTATGTTTTCTTATGAAGCCATAATTTTCTTTAAATGAAACTTTCAAACTGTGTCTGGAACCGTATGAACATAATTGTAGAGGAGAAATTCAAAATCGCTATTTAATGATATAAATTGTTCATAAAGATTGTTTCAGTAGAATTATTTTCGCGAAAGGCTTGGAAGTTCTAGATAAGAATGATTCTGCTGGAAATTGTTTCCACAAGCTAAAACTGTTATCGTTTACTTGTTTTGAATTTGCCTTGGGTCTGTTATATAAATATTTTTTATTTGATTGTAAAAGTGTTTAATAGAAATTTTAAAATGACCAGATTGTCATTGCACCCCTAAGTGTCGTGTGTTCAAAACATCGATCGCTGACAGTTCCTGTGAATGCAGACGTTCTGCCAATAATTTGATTTATATTGATTAATATTATCGGAGGCACTATGCTGTTTTAATGTGGACGACGGACGTTAAATGTGATATTATTGACTTTCAGACATTGGATTTTTGCGGGTTCTGTTTAATCGCTATTTAGAGCACCTTCTCCGCTTAAAATACACACGATTTTTCATATTATTTAAGTTGTAGATTTACACAATTTGCATAGCCACCGGGCTAACCTTCGTCAGACTGCTATTTGAGAGATATTAAGCTCAAGTCTACAATCTGTCGTGTAAATTTTATCTTATCTGCCAGCATTCTATATTGTTAAGGTTATCTTAGTTGATGTATGACGGATGTATATATAGCCGCAATATGCATGTTACTACATTGATTTCTGTATTTGTCGTATTAAAACAGTCGGAGGGTAAAGAAATACAAATTGGAATGTTGTATAATGAAGACATTTACCTTATTTTTTACCTTATGAACAACTGCATAGTTTGTATTCATAAATGAAAATTAATTGTCCAAGATAAATTGGCTATATTTTTTAGAAAGATGATAATATTTACTATAGACATTGTTGTTTTGTGTATTTAAATATGTAACCGGCTGTAAAATAAATGTAGAATGCTCATGTAAATTTAACTTTTGAAAAACTAGTAACCAATAACACTGGTTTATCTGAAAACAATTGTAACGGGCTTGCAAAGGAAAAGAAAGAAGAGGAATACTTTGTATATAACTTGAGTTTAAAATGCAAAAAGGTATCTTGTCTTTTAATCTTTTTTTATAACCGCTCAACACGAGTAGGTTCCGTGACGAGTTTTTGACAAGGGAGTAGATGTATTGTGTTTATTAACGAACTTATCTCTGCGTCCTGTTCAGATATATGACATGCGTAAAACTTATTTATCTTGTCCAAGCCCATCCATTTACCCTGATAAAACATATAATGAGACATGTGGGAAGGCGTTATGCAACTTCATTATGTAATTCAAAGCTGTAATAACGCTGGCATGCATGTTTTACTTTCTCCATTACTGTTTGAATTGGCCTTTAGTTTAGAAACAATGCTGCAACCCGTAGTTGTCAAAACAACACTAGACGTAAATAAACTAGCAAGTACGAAATAATACAAAAACAAAATTATGCTTATTTAAAAGCAATTTTGTTTGTTTTGTTTGTTGTTGTTTTTTTGTTTTTTTAGATTCGGAGTCTCATGAGTCTCAGTCCAAAGCTCTATTGACTGCGCCACTTGATACATATATGATTTATATAGTCTTATACACTTTGACTAGGACTCGGTTAATATGCAGTTTTCAAATTAACATATCCGTAATTGCTTCACTGCAGTAAGGATAACAGAAAAACGCATATGTGTCTTAACAGTTTGGTACAACTAAAACAACTTCGTAGAACAGAACTAATTTCCTTTTATTTTATCTTTAATGTAATCTTGTTGTTATTTTTACACAGATCCGGTAAACGTCACCCTCCTTGTGAGGATGCATGATCAACCAGACCTCTGTGTATTATGCTTTTGGTAATAATTTTATAAGTTATATTGACAATTTTTCACTATTTATTATTCAAGTTGGCATGCAAAATGCAAAAGTTTTGTATTTACAGTCGTAAAAAGTATATTTTATACAAAAAAAAACATGAATTTTCTATCATTGAAAATGTTTATGCTCTCTGAAGGTATTTCGAATTGATCAAATCGCAAAACGTTACATATCTTTGCCTTTGTAAGATATCAATCGTGTTTTGTTTTTTGACAATGCAGCGACCTGTCCACTCGCTGATATGCATTGAAGAAATGACGCAGTTGTTCCATTAATTTAGACGGCCTTGTTGTGTATAACTATTATCAAGAAACACGTGATACTGGGTCTGCAGAAGTAATTTTCTGTTTTGTTCCATCAGACCATTTTTTCTGCTTAGTGTTGTGATTCTTTTTCAAAAGATGGTCTAATTTTATCAAAGTTTCGAACGTCCTTTCTATTGATATAATCGGATAGGATCACATTTATGTAATGTGAATCATACACAGCCTTCAGCGTTAAAGACATTAGATTGGTTAGTTTAGACCTCCCTTGTTTGCTTGCTGGTTTCACTTATAGTTATTGTAGTAGAGATTGACGGATTCCAATCTAAATTTTGCCGACAACCATTTTATTCAATAAAACAATTGAGTCCAGTAGAGCAATCAACCAAATTTGCTAGACAAAAACGCTAGGTAGAACAGAAATAACCAGAAAGGGAGGATCGAATTTTAATATTTATGACATACGTAAGAGGCACATTGGATCCTCAGAAACGTTTAATTAAAAAGAAGATGAAAGTTTCATTACAAAATGAACACCCTCAAGAAAATTGTGTTCACCAAAAATACAAAAATGTGGGACATTTTGTGGACATATTTACCTGATCAAATAAATTCCAGAACAGAAGAAAACAAAAGCAACATAACGTAATTATGGGGAAAAGGACAGATAACTAACGAATAAAATTAAATGGAAAAATTCAAGGGACTTCAAGAAATATGATAGAGCTCTAGCGAGAAATTACGACATACTCATAACCTTCTCAAGCGATTTTAGTAATCAGTAAAAGTCAGTCTGATATAAAAGTGTTTGGACGAAAGCTCCAAGTTAGCTTTCAACTCTAATGTATATGTAAATGAACCTTTTGATTATCAATAATAAGTAAAATAAAACGTTATTTTATATATATATATATATATATATATATATATATATATATATATATATATATATATATATATATATATATATATATATATATATATATGTATAAATATCACAATACTTTATTATTAAAAATATTTCCGTGTCATTATTTTTAGACTCGGCTTCGAATTAACCTTTTCTTGTTGTATGAGGATACACGATTTAATAAAGCTCGTCACAACCCGCTTAAACCAAATGGTAATTGCAGAAGGAAAACAGACCACTGCCATTTTATCGTTTATCCTGGTATGTCATGTCAGAGCAAATACAATGAAAGCCGTCCCAAATTGCCAACATGTCTGTAGACAAAATTGTTGTTTACTTCATACATTTGTGTGTGGGGCGCTGAAACTATGTAAAATGAATTTTCCACTGTGTTTTCTTAATGTTGTTGCGGCAGTATTTTGTTGCGTACTTAATGACCGATACAAACTTCAAATCTGCTGCTGTTTTGCAAACTCTGTCTATGGGATGAAAAAAAACTGTTTATAGTGTGACACAGAAAACTGAATTTGTTCACGTATCCATAATTTTGTGGCCAAGAAAAGACCTCATCGATAATATACACATATAGACGTTGTAAGATACTGTGCAAATTGTAACATACTGTAAGAGTTAATCCAGCACTATACATGAAAACAAAACTTGCCATTTAAGTTGAAAAATGTTAAAAAACTGACACGAGGCACGATAGGACATAATTGACGCTTTTGGAACGGTTTAAGTCGGAAATATTACAAACAAGGGTGTTCTAAACGCTTCGAAGAACACGAAACTCGTGATTCCCGAGGGGGGTCATTGTGTTAATAAAATATCCGATCAAAGGAAGAAATCAGCAGAACACGTAAAGTACGTGGTACATTTTACACAAACAATCATGTGTATTTTGTTTCGGATATTGTTTGTGAGCATATAGGTAGAATCGAACTGAAACTATTAAAAACGATAGGGGATGAATTAAGAGCCATTTCCGGAACGGTCCAGGGAATATGTGGTTTTGAAATAAAGTTGTGTACTTAAATGTCTAAAATGATTGTTTACTATTTGAGAAGGGTGCAAATATAAAAAATTAAAATGTCAGTTGTATGACATGCATCATTTAAATCCTCTAGAACCTAAAAACATTATAATAATTTATTAGGGAAAAATAGAAGTTTTACGAAGACACACACACACACACTTACATTAAAACATGTGAACATTTATAGTATTATTGTAAGCACTTATTATAAATATTATGTTTCCTAAATCCGTTGTTTTTTTTTATTCATAATCTTTATTGAAATATATCCTTTTATCATTGTGCGTATTTCTCTAGAAGAATGACAAGATCGATCTTCAAAAGTCCTCCAATGTCCCGTCCTTTCTATCTGTCAGGCAGCAGTCCAAAGAGATCGAAATCCGATAAAACAACACACAGCATATATCTAAAAGTAAAACTTCTCCAGACAATGAGGGAGCACACATATTCAGCTTTGTATTAAGAAGCGATAGCAGCTAGCATGGAAAAGGTTTCAGACCAGCATATCAGGTTTATGAATATACTTACAAATTAAAGGGAATGTTTATACTTTAGGTGTACAACTTGGAATTATAACAAGTCATACAACGAGCTTTGACATATAACGATCCACTGAACAAGCGGAATAAGCACAATCGGGCGTATTTACGCAACAAAATGAGCAACGCAACGAATTCAATGAAACGGCAAACTTTTATAATTAATTATACCTTGTTAGATCACGATTCAGCAATCGTTTGGTATGGTTTCTCAATATTTAGTGTTTTTAATTCGGCTGTACAATGGAGCCAAGACATAATGAATAGAGGACCAAAACGAACTACAAACAATACACTGTGTTTGCTATTCTTTCAATTACGTTAATGAAAACAACGAGACAGACAATAATTCAGAAATAACAAGAAAATTGTATAAAAAGTGTCCTGTATGCCAGCTTTTTTCGTTGATCGTGCCATCTGTTAGTGACACAACATTGATATAGATTATAATATGTGCGTACAACGAAGTCCAATGTGATAAGTAAAATCTGCTGCTTACTGTTAACGATGGTTTGAATTATGTATTAATTCAGCATAACTTGATTTCTATCCTAAATGTGTCACAAACACTTGTGTTTTATTGGAGCCAGAAATTTGCTCATTAGAGTGTGATTTACCTGCAGTATAACGGAAAAACAATGTTTTTACTAATTGTGGAATTCTATGCACGTTTAAGCGACTATCACGACAAAATTGCAGAGAAGTTTGTATTCTTAAACGCAGACAGGATCCAGACTGGCTGACGTTGTATTATCTTATACTGACGTCATGTTGGCTATTGACGTAACGACCTTCCTTCCGAACGGTAGTTCCACCGGGTATTCGGTATCTGATGAGGACGAGAACGGAGCATTAAACGCCGCCATAATTGTGGTTTACAAAATTGTATCTCCCATTATATTTCTATTTGTAATTCTTGTTCTACTTTGGTATATCGTCATTTTGATATTTAGATGACATAGATTTAAGGTTGTGAAATAGAAAATGTTTTTGTTTATATGCCTTTTACTTTGGTACTTGCGATGATGCATATGTACGTTTATATTGTTTACTTTCTAGTATTATATTTTTTTAGCAAAAAATATTTTTATGTTAGCATTAAGGATCAGAACTTCAGTAAATATGAAATTACCGTATTTTGTTGTTATTGACATCTCTGGGTAGTTGGTGTGTTGTTTGCCTAACGTTTGTTGTACTCTTTTCAGCAAAATGTATTGTTTTCCTTGTCAAAATGTTGTAACAGAGAAACAGTTAAAAACTTCTATCAAAGTGTTATTATCCAGTATTAGAAGCAATGATATAAATTTGTTTATGACATATATATCGTTGTTGTTATAAAACAATGTCTTGATGTGTTTAAGACATTATTTCGAGAACAAAATATCATTTCATAGGACGTGCTAGATATAGCAACTATTTGGTAGCGTTTCTTATTATAATACATCTTCTTACGTTGACTGTACTTTTCTAAAATTTTCTAATGGTTTTATTTATAAAAAACACTATAAATTACTTCTTTACCGTTAAAAAGAAACGAATAAAATATTTAACATGGTTGACAGCTTTAAACGAGGAATTCATTTATAAAATTTGACACATTGAAAATGGAACTTTATAAAGACAAATGAAACAAATAATGCTAGCTTCAGACATGTTACACTTATTTTGAATTGATAAACCATATTTTGAACTAATGAATGCATGCTTTTAAGTATGACAACCAAATTCTGCTTACCTTATAATTGTTGCAATAAAGGCGACCAGTCATAAGTGTGTCTTATTTTATTATGATCATTAAATGTTAACACGCAAGCAGTTTAGATTTACTAAACTTAGAACCGATCTCATCAGATTAAGGTCTATTAAAATAAGATGGTATTTCCTTCAAAAGATTGCATTTTAGCTGAATTTTGAAATAAAACTCATTTTTCAACTCTTGGCAAACACTTATTTTTGTTGAACACGATTCTCGATAAGGAGAAGGGAACAAACTGGATAATGTTTACTAACGACAAGGTGTCACATTCACACATCGGTTTTTGATCATTATCTCGCCAGGAACGTATAGGTGGACCGGAAGTCATTTGAGACTACTTAGCTGTATTCTGAGGAAGAAGAAAAGAGTGAAAAACTCAAATCGATTTGAAAGATCTAAATCAAAGAAAGTAAAAAGTAAAATGCAAGTTAGAATCGATGGTTCAGATACTGAAAAAAGACAGAACAGGGAACTAAAGAAAAAGGGAATGAAAGGGGAATACTGAGTAGGGATATAAATGTTTAACTATTAATAGGCATTAATTTAATGCAACTTTCAAAGTGAATCTGTAAAGGTATGGACAAAATTGTAGAGTCGAAATTCCATACTGCTGTTTAATGATATAAACTGAGAAACAGTGTTTCAGAAGAGTTATTTTTTGAGAAAAACTTGGAAGTTCAAACTAATTATGATTCTACAGGAAAAATATTCTACAAGATAAATAATGTTGTAGTTTACTTGCTTTAAATTTGTCCTGTATCTGTTATACACACATATATTTATTTGATTTAAGTGTGTGTTTAACAGATATTTCAGAATGTCTTGGTTGTCACTGTACCCCTTCGTGTCGTGTGTTCAAAACATCGATTGCTGAGTGTTTCTGTGAATACAGCTGTTCTGTCAATAAATTGATTTACATTGATTTATATTGTCGAAATCATAAGTAAGTAAATAAGTTTTTGATACATAATTATGTTAAATTTCAATCTGGAGTTTCATTTATGTCTGCCAAATGCTCTAGTGACTGCCCCTCTTGACATATGCATGATTTATGCAGTCCTATTTTTATACATCTTTATTGGGACAATGTAGTTCTGAATCTTTCAAAAGAGCCTATTCTGTACTTGACTACAGATGCAGGTATTATACTGTAAGCTGTCTCACTTTGATGGGTCATCTGTATTTACACATTTTGTCTAAGAAATAAAAACCAACAGAAAGTGAGATCTTGGAGCGCTCTGCAAATCAGGTTGAAGCACTCCAGTGAGTTTTAACCGACTGACCGTTCTATAGTGATAACTGTTGTTAACGTTGTTAGTCTTTAAAGGTCTCCTGTATATGTATATATGATTTATTACATTTAATTCTTGTAAATGTATTTATTTGTCTGGAAGTAGTTCAGATATTCGCTTTGGGTTTTATCATAGCACATTTTAGTATTCTCTTACTCTTTTGCTATTGTTTGCATATTTACTTGAAGTCTTTTCTAAATTTTATGTATTTACTAATTGTTACATTCGCAGGCATTGAGGTATTTGTTGTATTACAAATGTCTAACCTTCCTTTATTACTGATGCTGTTGATATTGTACAATATGCAATAGTTGAACCCCTAAACATCCTATCAATCGGTTTTGTTTGTCTGATGATTATCATTCGTTAACGACAACAATTAAACACCTACATAACAACGAAAAAGAGATATCTAGAGTAGAAATAAGTACGGCAAAATGGGAAGTCTTTAAAATCACCATAAACAAACATTCCGAGTGGTGTTGTTTTAAAATAACATTGCCAACAACAAACATGAGGATGTTGCATATAATGGTTTCTAAATTAGAAAAAAAACTCTAAACAAAATGATATTTTCTGTATTGAAGTACAGTAAATGCACATTTATGATGAAAAGGTTTTTGCTCTTAAAATTTCAAAACTAAGTTTTGCCGTTTTGCTTTATTTTATCTACATATTGACGTGGTTATTAGATGCGTTTTATGGTCTTCAGACAAGGATATTTGAGAACTTAATTATTTAATCCTGATAATAATGTGACTGTTACTGTGTTGTTTTTAATGTGTTTGATTGTATGTCGAAACCAAAAATTATTAAATGTAATGAATGATAGTCGGTCAAAACAAGAAAATAGTAAACAATGTTATAAAGGTGGGTTGTTTTATCAGTAAATTTTGCAAGTTATTACATACTGCATGTAGTAAATATTGTATATTATGTGAATCTAATGCGCATTGATTGATTGGTCTCATTTAAAACAAAAATGTGACGATTACTTCCGGATAAAGGGACATATATATATATATATATATATATATATATATATATATATATATATATATATATATATATATATATAAATATATATATATATATATATATATATATATATATATATATATATATATATATATATATATATATATATATATATATATATATATATATATATATAGGGGGAAAACTGATCCTACAGCGCCACCATATTTATAATACTAGTTCATCTATGCTCTATCTTAAAGTTAATATTTAGATGACATAGTTATGGGGCTGTAGTGTGAATTGTCCCCTATTTTATCATATTGTATTGAAGTTATATGAATTTCGTAAAATGGAACATTTGTTTTGATTTCTAGCTTTTCATTTGTTAGCATGTAATCGGTAAAACCATTATACCTGACCTGCTAAACTGAACAATCACAACATACTTTAACATAACAGTTCTTGCCATGTTGAGTATTATTGCCCAATGTATGTTAGTTCGATGGCGTTTGACATACCTATTACGAACCAAATCCTACAGCCGACTGACCCTTTTTATACGGCTCTTTTTGTGTAATGTATCATCAAACATTTCTTTTAGCTTTTACAATAAAGTTGCATTTTTATATCACTGTTTTGTGTTTTTTCGAAATTTATGTTTTAATTCTTCTATCATAACTATGTTATACCTAGATTAATTACAACATCCCCATTATAAATGAAAATATTGTCCGAAAATATTCTGTTAAAAAGGTAATATATTTATTGATTTATAAAAAAGATTAATATCTCTGTTTTCAGTTAACAATGTTATTGCGCTGTATATGTAGCAACACAATTCTGTTTTACCTTATACCTATTCTGGCAACCCTAATACTTATTCTATCGTGTGTAAATAAATAGCTATTCTTTTTCAATTGTCTCTGAAAACTTTGATTCAAAACAACAAAACAATTACAAACAGTAATAATCAGAGAATTTTATATTCGCCCTGTTGCTGTAATAAACAACCTAATTAGATTGTCAAATTTACAGTTTTATTCAGATTCCCTGGAATGACGAACATTTCCTGAAGACAATATTTATATGCCTGTTTCTTAGATGCGAATCATTGTCAGTTTCTTAGAACGCAAATTTATCATTTGAAATCTATCAATGGCATTTCGGAATAACATTGCTGCTCAAATGTTGAAGCTGGTAATGAAATATTTTGTTTTCTCGATTTTTAGACACTGTACATTGTTTGTGTCGTAACGCAATCTTTTAAAATGAGGAAACAATGTTCACATCATTATTTCCGTTGATTTATTTGTTGAAAAAGACTAAGACTAAGTGTGGTCGCATTTGACGCAGCGAAACAGATTGATCATGTATCGTCACGTGTTTGTTAAGAATTTGGATGACAGTGAAACAAATTGAAATTAATGTATGTCCTATTAAGCTCTAAACTATGAACTTGGAAATATTATTAATGGTTTGCAAGGGTAAAGGGTTGTGTACTAATATATAAGAAAACATAAAGAACTGCGATCGCATAGAAAAGGTTTTAGAGGTTATGAAAAGTCAGAACTTGACTATCAAACATTAATAAAATTTGTAATAGCATTTTTAGCAATATGGTAAGTATAAAGTATAAACACATGGTCACCTCTGCCTACGCAAGTTCTATAATTGCAGAGACACAATAAGAATGCATGGATGTTCAACAGCACATTTTTGCCTAATGACATCCGTCCAAACAACAGCAAAATCTTGTTAATTTAGAATGCCGCTGTGTGTGTATGGGGAAAATATTTCCAGGATTGATACGCGAAGAAAATAAAACTAAAGGAAAATAGCGACAAAAATAATAGCGCAACGTTGCGAATCTTTATATAAATTCCACTGTTAATGTTTGATTTTCAAGTATTAAATGTTTATTTAATGTATACGTATACAATACCACATGTAAAAGGTAATCAATGCAGCAACCGAAAATAAAATAAAAGTAATAAGTACACATTTTAAGTATCATGGTTATAAAACAGATTTCATTAATATATTTTATTAAACAAACACAATTTACAAATTCTTATAAAATATTTATTCAGGACAATAAGTCAGGTACATCAAATAAAATCTTAAAAGATAGTCCACTTATTTGATGAAAGTGCTATTTATTAAAAATCCAAAATAATCCACAAATGTCGAAGATGGCGATAGTATCAATGTCAATCAATAACACTAATTATAATTCAAAATCCCACATTGCTGCTATTATACACTTGTTGTATTTACGTTACAAATAGAGTTGTTGGAATGTAAACCAATTTTTATCGTTAGGATTACCCGCCCCTTGTTTCTCTATTCCCTAATGGAAGCTGCAAACAATCCCCTTTGGCTTTATAAATAAACATTTCATTCCTGTTGAGTGTATTTTAACTTATAACTGTTTGACTTTATTAGCATCCATAATACTCAAAATATTTAGTAAACATGTATTTTTATTTACTTTTCTGCTTAACAGTACCTTTTTTATTACGTTGGATGTGTTGCATATGTATATATTTTTATTGGCGCCGCTTTGAGGATCTGTGCACCTTTGGGGATGCATTATAGTGACGATAGTTTTGCAGACAATAACAGGAAAAGTTTGTTCTGTGTAGCTTGTTGATTATTTAACAGGCATTAAAATAAAATTCCATTTGTCTGACGAGGTCTTGTTTCATAAAAGAAACAGGATATACTAAGATTGACAGTGGCGGTGTACCGTAAAACCCGAAATACAAAACATATATAACAGTCCTTTCTGAAATTTAGTAATAGAAGTAGAAGAATTAATAAAAAGAAGAAGAAAAAGAATGATAATACTAATAGTAATATCATTACTTACACTAACAACAATAATAATAATAATGTATATAACTCTGTCGTTGGTTCTAATTCGTTATTATTTAGATGTAAATTGTATTTGAAGTTTATCTCTAAAATCGCCTGCATTTTAATACGCCTTTTTATTTTATTTTTGTTTTCTTTCTGAACCTTGAAAACGATTCACAATTTGTCAAGTTTCAAGCTGGGAAAAATTAATCATATGAATAAAAGACTTGTCTCATCTTGGGGATGTAATGTCATGGATAAAATCAATATTGATACGTAATTGCAGAGCAGATCAGAAATAGGCGGAAAGAGTGCAATAAATTAGAATGTTCTAAATAAGATTAGGTTAAGATGAATGAATGGTGTTATTTGTTGTCTTTTGTTACTGTTGAAAATGGATTTTGTCTGCTTTTTTACTTCTTAATCCTACGGCATCGTTAACTTGTTCTCATCATACGTTATCGTTAGGCCGTGTTATTTTAAACTCATCTATATGATGGTATTTATTGGTTTTCGAGGCAATAGGTTTATATACATATATACATACATATATTCGTTGTATAACATCTGTTCATCTTTTCCATTTCCAGATGCTGCTGTTGAAAATGTACGTTATTTAACTACCATACACATCCTATCAATCGTATTTGTTTGCTTCATGAAATTTATATTCGCTCGCAACAATTTAACACCCATAAAGCATAGAAACACTGAGGGCTAGAGCAGAAATAAGTACAACCAACGGTGTGGTGTCTAACAGCACCATTGACAACAATGCCGAGTAAGTTTTCCATTATTAAAATTATGATGCTATCTAAATGTGGAAATGCTTATTAGATGCGATTTTTTGGTCTACAGACAATGATTTTGAGAGCTTACATTGCTTTGGCAAGATGATAATTTGACTGTAACTGCATTCCCTTATATGTACCAATTAAGTCTTGGATATATGCAGTGGATATTAATGAGTCGTTAATATTCTGATAATTTGTCGTTATTCATTGTTTGAAATGAATTATTACTCACTTAAACAAAAAACTAATCTACAATTAGTTACTTAATATCTCGTCTTTGTGCTTGCTAACATGGCGAAATCATAGATGATTAGGTGTAATGAATGATAGCCGGTGAAAAGCAAGGAAACAGTAAATTATATTAGGAAGGTGTGCTATTTTGTAACTAGATAGGATTTTTCATGTAAGTATGTACTGGTAAATATTGCTTTACCTGTGAAATTTAAGCTCCCTAACTTGTCCATCGTTAGTCTCATCTAAGACAGAAAAGATTGGACAGTTACCCCCGAAAAAAAGGATATTGACCCCATTGGACGTTATTATGCACACAGAAAGATGCAGATGCAAATATAGAGACCTCACCAACAGTGTTTATTTATATCATATACATATACAGTGCTTCCATTAAATCTCTCTTTATTAGACAAAAGAAACTTTAACTTTAAACTCATTTGATGTTGAAACAGTACAAACACATGGCTACTACTGGCCAACAGAAGCGCAATTCACGGAGATATAGTGGAAATTGTACATGAATCGTACAAGTATCGCGCAATCATCTTTATTTATATGTACTCATATTTGTTTTCGCCTTATATCCACTGAATGTGGTATTGTCAAATATCATCTGTATTTAAGTGACTATTACTTTATTTAGATGTATCAGGAAAATTGACATTTATTGATATTAAGTTGTACTTTTAAAGTTTGAATTGATTATTGCCGGTGTTGTTGTTGCCGTCGTTGTTTATTTTCCGGCATAAAAATATTATTTTATCAGATGGAACACGAATTTCGATTGATACACATGATGTTAACAAAAACTTTAATAACATTATCAAATACTAGAACCTTTATTTGATTAAATCGACAGGGCTTTTCTTCATATTTTCTTATAACATGTACAGTTTATTAACTTTTTAATCTCTTGGGTTTTGAGAAGAGGGATATAGTATTTTCCATTTATGTATATCATATCTTTAATAAATTGAAAATCTCTGAAATATGAAGAGCACAAATACATTTACTTGATGAGAAACAAGCCACATGTATTCGATGGAACAAATATTTCCTAAAATTACAAATGAACAAAATAGGCAAAATTTCTGCAGACTGGCGAATTGAATGCAATCTGTCGTCAATTACAGAATCACTTGTAGCATGAACGGTCACAAACATCACGATCTTATGTTCAGTTGTGAAGATATGAAAACTGTACGTGCGATGCGTAAAAGCATTTTCATAATAGTCTTCGTGAACCACACAGAGATAAATTATCTAGCGAGCTTTACCAGACACGAAGATTTACGCAACGAGCTGAGTCACACAACACAAGTAGTAGTCATCACGCAATAAGCTGTCTAGTGCAAGGACCGTAGGTACTCAAGGAGACTAGCAGCGTTTTACGACACACAGCCAAACAATTTTGAGGACGAAATTATTAAACCATCATTCCGACATTGTAAATAATTGTTATGTTGTTGTTTTTCAAACGGATTCTACTATTTTCTGTAGAATCCCAGTGTATGTTATAACACAAAATACAAATGTTAATTGATAAAGTGTTCATACAGCAAGGAACTTACTTTTCTGTGACGACGTGAACATTTCCGTTTCTGGGTTCCCTTATGATACATAAATCATTGGTACTGATATTTCCTATGTTGTGTGAAATTAATTCTTAATACATATTTCTCGACAACATTCGAGTTGTTTTTATGATAAGATGTATAAAGATGAATAAAGCTTCATCTTTCCATGAGTTCTCACACCAGGACCTAATTTAATGTATTGTTACTTATCTGTGCAACTGTGTGGTATGGTGAACACATGGCCTGATGCATTTCTGTCTCTTAAGACAATCGTGAGACAAATTGACAGGCGTTGTTAATGATAACGCCATGTTGATAATTGACGGAGTAAACCTCTTTCGATGACAAAGTTATAGCTGTGGTGTGAATGGTCCGATATTATTCATAATAATGTTGTCATTATACTAAAATGTAGCATATGATTTTGATTTTTAATTTCTTATTGTTCGCATTTGCAAAAGACCAATTTACTTGACCTGCTAAACTGAATTATCACAACATATTCTAGAATAACATTTTGTCATATTGAGTATAAGCATGTTTTTGCCCAATGTATGTTACTTCAATGGGGTTGACAACTATTTTGAACCAAAGCCTTTTGCAGACTGACCGTTCGAAGTATTGAACTTGGCTTTATTTGTGTAATGTATCGTCTCAAATCGTGTAGCTTTTACAAATGCATCTGTAAAACATTATTTATGTTATTCGATTTGTATATATGTCCAGGTAAGAAGGTATTCTCTTTCAATTTTCTCTTCTAGCTAAGGACCTTAAATTCAAAACAGCCAAATAGTTAGAAACTGTAATGATCAAGGAATTTTATATTCGTCCGGTGGGTTTTATAAACGACTATCATTAGACTGTAAAATTTATTGTGCCTTATTCATTTACATCGGAAAGACGAAACTGAAAACCACATTTATATGCATGTTTATAAAATACCAATCGTTGTCGGTTTCTCTGACTGAATAAGATCTGTGAAATTGGCCTTGTCGGAAAACCCTTCTTGTTCAAATTTGCAGACAGCCATTAAAGAAGCTATTTTTTCGATTTTTAGACACTGGGTATTATTTTGTGCAGATATCCATTCTTTTTAAATGAGACAACAATGCTAGCAGCATTGTGTACATTTGTTCCAAAAGGCAGGACTGAATTTGATCGCATTTGACGTAGCAAACTCAATTGATAAAAGGGCACCACATGTTTGTTTATTCTTTGTTTTTGGTTTGAGAATTGGGATGAGAGTAAAACAATATTGAAATTAATTTCTAATTTCTATCCTATTAAGATCTTCAATATGGGAGTGGAATTGTCATTTTTGGTGTGCAGAAGATAAAGGGTTTGTACGAATATGCTAGAAAATATAACGAAGTAACATCGAATAGAAAAATATATATAAATATAAAGAGAAGGTTTTGAAATAAAAATACTGAGTGATATATTAAAAATGTTTCTGATACATGTGGCTACCAATGTCAGACCTTAACTAAAATTCGTACGAGTATTTATTGTAAAGGCACGCCGTTTGTGGTAATAGGATAAGTATAAACATAAGGTCATCCCGCTGCCTACGCACGACAGATAATTGCAGAGACACAATAAACTCCTGACATTCTGTCTTTTAAGTTCATTTGTTTGGTCAATGAAATGGCATTAAATGTCTATCTCCATTCAAAGGTATGTATATGTGGTATATAAGTAAACGTTTAGAATGCATCAAGACAGCTTGATGAATTGTGTAAATAATATATATACCTTAGAATTTGAGTACAGATGCTGATTGTAATTGCTATTATCAGATTAACACTGTAGATGGGGTACGGTTACAATCAACAAAGATATACAGATGCCTAACTGGATATGATGTGTCCCCATAACCGCAACTCTGATATGATAGCCAATGAAAAAGGCAAACAGACAAAAAATGTTTAAACAAAAATGCACAATGTCCAAACACGAGACAATATATTGAATGTGTTGTTGTTGTTCTAAATTTATTGATCTTTTAAGAATAAAGTTGATGGACAAAGAGTTATTTAAGCGCATTAAATAACGTCGGGCCAACAAATGGTCGGTCAATTTGGAATTTGCAAGTCTTCAGTGTCATAAAAAAGTGTTTTGTATTGTTTTGTTTTCTACCGATTGCATAATTATACGACAGCTAGGTTGGCTTCAAACAGTTATGTAAATATGCATGTCCTGTCAAATTATAGTAAGAAGCACATGCCTTCTTTACAATGCCATGTTGTTTTGTTTATATTTATACTTTGCACTGTCCCACAGACACAGACATTTCTCATCTGTCATTTGATATTTTGCAAGTGCTGATATTATGCTCCAGTAACACTTCTGACATGTAATGAATTATTAAATATTCATTATATTTACATTTTACACAACTTGAATAGATATTTATGACATGAAACACTAATTTGTTCTGTTAGACCAAAAATATAAATGAAAGCTAGTGTGAATAAAACTTATACAGATGTACAGGAATTGTATTGTAATTAAGGGAGATAGTATACCTTTTATTTTAAAAATGTAATATTATCATAGGTGTATTTATAAAAGAGAGATAATTGTATTTTACATGTTTCATATTATATATAATTTATTATTGAAATATGCACATGGTCTTGGCTTTTGTAACCTATTAGTTAAAAGGAACCGTGTTTACCTGAACTGCAATACACTAGTGACGTCCTACTAACTTTACTTTAGGTCATTAATTTGATGTAAAAAGTCTCTCCCTAAAATACACCACTGTCAACTAAATATATCTTTAACTTTAAGTAATTTAGCTTGTCTTTTGTCTTGTAACATCTTAGAGAAATACACACCCTGGAAAAATATCAATTAGGCATTGGCAATTATGAACTAAGAGAGCATTAAGTATTAAAACAGCCAAACTCTCTTGAAGAAGCAATATCATTTACAATACAGTTTGAATCTAAAACTCTAGGGATTGAAACAGACGCTAACAAACTATCTGAAACTATCCACAATGGTGTGTCTGCTGTAGTGAACACTTCAATATCAAACCAAATACAGTCTGACCATAACACCCTTTTAGAAAACTTACTCATCGCATGGAACAGTTGAAAGCTTTAGGAAATAAAAGGAAACAGCAAAGGCAAAAGGAACATGTCACAAGTTCAGTGTTATTGCCGAAACTTTGGCCACTTTGCAAGGCAGTGTCCTAACAAGCAAACACCGCATCAAAAAAAACTAAATATGGCTGAGCTTGAGACCAAAAGGTCAGCTAACAATAGTGTATTGATTAAAACATATAAACCACATTATAGCAAAGTTAATGCCACATTTTTCGTTGAAACAGTCATATTTGGGAATTCATGTCAAATGCTAGTAGATACAGGGTCGTCAGCATCCATCACGTCATTCTCTAAAGTAAAGCACCTCACTAGCTACATTTCATGAAATTGATTTGGTCAGTGATTGAAGATGAAAGTTTCCCCGATCATGACTTACCAAATCATTTATTGCTAGTTCTAGAGGAATCATCTAAACATCTAGACCAAAAGAAAATCAGCCAAGTTTAGAACCTGCTGATTGAATATCAAGATACATTCCTTTCACCTGATAGCAAACTAGGTCAAAATGACTGTGTTAAACATAGAATTGACACTGATCATGCAAAACTCATCAAGATACCACCAAGATGAATCCCAGTTAAGCAAAAAGGGTTGATAACAAGAGAAATTGATAAAATGCTAGCACAAGACATTAAACCAAGACAGAGCGCACGGTCATCCCCAGTTTAACTTCGCACTTAAAAAGATGTTTCTAACAGGTTTTGCATTGTCAACAAAAAAGACTCGTACCCACTACCACACATAGACGATGGCTGAGATTCTTTGGATATCAATGCTTGGTTTCATACTTTCGAACTAGCATCAGGTTACTGGCTGTATGAGATTGATCAAAATGGCAGACCCAAAACAGCCTTTGCAACACACCAAGGCCTTAGGTTCAGGCTATCAGTTCATTTTTTCCTTTTGGTCTTGGCAACGCTCCTGCAGTCTTTGAGCGATTAATGGACCTAATTCTGAAAGGTTTCAATTATGAACGATGTTTGTGTTATCTTGGTGATGCAATTGTCTTTTGCAAAACATTTAATGGCGCAATCACAAACCTTACAAAAGATCTAAACAGATTTAGAAAAGCTAAGCTGAAGGTAAAACCATCCAATTGACATAGTCCTGAAGATTTGTCTGAGATACAACGTCTACTTGTTCTTGCAGGCTATTTTAGAAAGTGTATTCCAGATTTTTCAACCATTGCATATCCACTCATTAGGCTTACACAGAAAAAAATGTCAAATATGGGTGGAGTCAAGATTGTGAAAATGCCTTTTCCACAATAAAAGAAAGTCTGATCAAATCCACCACTACTTTCTTTTCTTACTGAAGAAAGTCAGTTTATTGTAAATACTGACGCACGTCACACAGGTATAGGCGCTAGCAAAACACTGAGCAAAGCAGCAACAAAGAAACTGTACAACAAACGGAGAATTACTGGCAGTGATGGCGTTTTCAAGCATTTTAGACACTTCCTTTGGGGTCTAAATTCCCTTTTAAGGATAGACCATGCATCACTTCTTTGGCTTAAAAATCCAAAATCCCAAAGAGAATGCTTACACGCTGGTGGTCCATACTAGACACATACGACATATCCATCAAGCAGAGACAAGGATCAAAACATCTAAGTGCGGATGCACTAAGTCGATTCTTTTACGGGAAATGCAAGAACGAAGCCTGGTCCAGCTGTTCAGAACCTCATGTTCCTAAGGCAGGCTCATAGAAAGATGAAGATACGCCTGGTCTAAGTTGTCCTAAGAGTTCTACCGCAGAATCAAGAATTGTGAAAGGCATTAGCAAAGATGATACCACAAACATTGGTCAAGACTTCACCAATGCACATTTATTATTACAATTGTATTGATTTTCTTACCCTTTAATAGGTAGGTCTTTGTTTTGCACAAAATAAAATATTATGGTTAAATAAGAAACATTGACAATGTTTTAAAAAGATGTTATTGATGATGTATGATAAGTTGTTGTCAACATAGATCAAAATTTTTTTATATATTAAAAGTGTTATTCCGCTGTGCAGAATACTAAATTACGTAGACTTGTTTTTTTTCCCGAGAGTTTTATCAATGATAAAAAAACCTTACGTTTCTTAATGAAACATGGCTGCACCAAAAAACAATATAATATATAACATATCATGTTACTTAATAGGAAAGTTAAGGGTACATGTAGTATTGCAGTTCATTTAGGCAAATTTTAACTATATAATTATGAGTTGCATAGTTATCGCTCAAACGTATTAACATGACCTAAAACAAAGATATTAATCTACGAAAGTAGTTGTTTGACCTTATTTCGGTTAATTAGATACCACCAGCGTTCTTATAATATCGAACGTAAACCGACTATAACACGTGTATTTTTAATCCATTCACATGCTTTTGCAGGTTTAAAAACGAAGAAAGCAATGATTTGATCTCTCATAACTTTGTTTTAACACTGTCGTTGTGATTGCACAGTATGTGTCGCGCGTAACTTTGTAAGTGTGACCTTAAATATCAATGGCATAGTAAGGTCATATTTGAAGATCGCATTTCATGTCATGGTTATAGCAGTGTTTTGGTCATAACTTGCCAGTTGTCGCCGGTATTTAAAAAATAACACTACTGTCATTGCCTTATTTTATGTTATCTTCCGCATAATTCAATTTCAGTGACATTTCCTGTTTAGTTTCATTCGACTTACTTTTTCAGTTGGTGCATATTTTATGTTTCATTGCCCTAAAGATCGATTGAAGAATAGTTGAGCGCGTCGTTATATAATGAATTATCAAAGATACACGATTCCAATATGTCTTGTTTGAAAAAGCTGACTAATAAACCAATATTAGCTTGGCGTTACATGACATGTCAAAAAAGTACTGCTACTATTGCTAAATGTTTCGTTTTCGTTTTTGAACAAAATGCTAAATAAATATATCCTTACTTAGGTTCCGTATTGGATAAAATGGTGTTAAAAGAAACCGTTTCTCTTTTTGAATATACTGTAGATTATTTTATGTAAAATGTGTATTTTTATAAAAGTGTGCTTTGCTTGTACAAGTCATTTCAGTGCGGTGGTGGGTTGGTAAGCAGCTGATAGATGTAAACCTATAATGATAACGGTTGCGCAAATGCAGAGATAATAAAATATTTATAACAATTGTTAATATTAATGGTTTAAATTTCAAATTGAATAATCAAAGTTTTGCTCGTACAATGTAACGATAAAAACAGTTCATTTGCAGAGTCGATTTAACCGTATGCACCAGTTTTGCGTAAACACATGTATAGAAGTCATTACAAGTACAATCTTTAAATATGAATATATATATAACTATATATATCCTGGTTTATTCAATTCCGCTTTTATATCATGCATCAGATCTGTCAAATTTTAATTGGCCTTATCGAACGAAATTTGCTAATTCAAATGTTGAAGAATGAAGATAACATAGGCTACTTTCTCGAGGTTTTGGTGTGAATTTTTGTCCAGTAATCCAATTTGTTTAAATGAGGAAATAATGTTACCAGCATTGGGCTTATTGATTTATGTGTTTAGAAAGACCAGACAGAGTGTGATCGCATTTGACGCAGCGAAGCCGAATAATAAAAGGGTGCCACATATCTATTAAGAATACCATTTGGATGAAAATGAAACTCTGTTGAAATTAATTTCTTTCCTATCAAGATTTAAATATAGACGCGGAAATCTAATTTATGGTGTGCAGAAGCCTTTAACTAGATGGCATAGAAAATTAAGATCGAATAAAAAGAAATAAAATTTTGTATTAATATCTAGAGACATTTTGAAACTGAGTGAAAAATTAAAAACTACAGCTTCATATTGTTTCTAATACAAATTGCTACCAATTTCAGACCGTAACCAAATTCGTAGAAACATGTTTTGTTAGGTCCCGTCATTTGTGGCTAAAAGATAAGTATTAACACATTATCAGCACCTCCAACGCAAAAACTATATTTGCAGACACAACTGCTGCTAATATATCGTTTAAAGTTCCATCGATTTGTCAGAGAACTGGCAACAAATCTCCGTCCAGCTTCGAACGCACACCATCAGTGCAGGTAAATTGTATGGATAATATATATACTTTATATTACTTAAAATTAAAGAAACACGGATAAGGCATCTTGCCGTTTACATATTTCACTAAATTATGTTAAATGTTAACCAGATGGGCTTCGAGTGCTTTATGAAAGAGAACAAAGATATTACATCTTATAATGAATTCGTGTCTGCGCCTAAGAACGATAAAATGACTCTGGTGGAAACGTTTTCCTGTCTAACACGCCATCAATGGTCCTTAATGAAACATATAATGGTATTAATCATAAAACTTACGAGTGGTATTGCAGTTCCTTAATGCAAATTCTATTCGTTTTATTATGAATTGCATATCTTTCGCTCAAACTTATTAACACTACTGAAAACAATGGTATATATCTATACAAGTAGTCTCTTCGACCTTATTTCGGTTTACCACAATCGTCTCTATAAATAGTATTTTAACTGACTCCAATACAAATTATTATTTTTTCGTTCACAAGGCTTAAAATCGAAGAAAATGATGATCCGATCTCTTATAACTTCGTTTTAACGCAATGTAGTTGTACAGTATGTGCCACGCATAACCTTGTAAGTGCGACCTTTAGGTTCAAGGTCATAGTAAAGTTGATATGAGAAGGTCATTTCAGGTCATGCCTTAAAGTAGTTCTTTGGTCAAAACTTGTCAATTTTCACCGGTATCTAAAAACGTACACCATTGTTCGAGCATATATACTCGGGGGTGTATCACGAAGATCATTTGCTAGTGCAAACATCAAGTCAATGCCCTATTTTAACTTCGGCATAATTTAATTCCAATGACATTTCGACCAATCATTTTACATTGTGCATATTTTAAATTAACCTTTCAATTCTAGAACTTTCGAGCGCGTCCTTTAATGAATTATAAAAGATACACGATCTCAATAACACTTGTTTGAAAAGGCCAATTAATAAATCAATATTAGCTTGGCGAAAATTGACCTATGAAACATACTGCTAATATTCTTAAATGCTGTTCCGCTTTCGTTGTAGAGGCAAAATGCAAAAACTAAAGATCTAAATAAGATAAATAAGATTGCGTATTAGATTTAATGGTGTTAATACTTATATGTGGTATGTATATTATTTTATGAAAAATGTGTAATCTTTGAAAAAAAGTGGTGTTTGTTTATACATATAAATGTAGAAATGATAAAATATTTATTACAAATATTCATATAAACGGTTCAAAATGCAATATGATCAATGAAATTTTGGTCGAACATTGTAACGAAAAGCACAAGTTAATTATAGCGTCAATTTAATTGTGTGCACCAGTTCTGCGTACAGTTGTGGAAAGCATTACAATTACAGACTATAACTATAAATGTATGTATGTGATTGTAATTTGCTCCTGGTTTATTGTAATGCCACTCAAAAACGTTATCTTTACGATCACAAAAAGCTACTTTTGATTTTATATATATATGAAAGTAATTGTGTGTTTGTTCATTCTACTAAACAACCTTTCTTAATTATTTGATGCCATTGTAAAACTATGTTATTAATCTCATTTTCAGGAAATTCGATTTTTGCAACAAATCAGCACAAAACAACTTTAATAGAGGACACTGAGAGACAATACTACAAACGCATGGCTTAAGGATAATGTGGACGACGTTATTTTGTGGTGTTACAATATGCGAAGCAGCAGGACTCTTCCTCAACGTCAGCAAAACAAAGGTAATGAAAGTAACATAGGCACAAAATGATGAAAACCTTATTGTGGATAATCAAAATGTTGAAAATGTAGAATTGTTTTAACCTATCTGGGTGCAGTTTTCACAAACAAAGTAGATGACACCAAAGAAGTTAGACGATGTATTGCAATGGTAAACGACCAATATCTGGAAAGACAGATCCATTTCACAAAGCACAAAAAAAGACTTCTGCAAGCATTGGCATTCTCAATAACAACATACGGATCAAAATGTTTGGTCTTGAAGAAAGTCGACAGGAGAAAATTGCTGCTTTTGAATTGTGGTGCCTCCGTAGACTTCTTCGTGTAAGCTGGGTGGACAAACGTACAAACGAATGGGTTCTGGAGAAGATTGGACCATGCCGAAGACTGATGGACAATATCAATGACAGGAAATTGCGATGTCTGGGACATGTGGCCAGAACAGATGGCCTAACAAATGAACTGCTCTTTGGTACAACACCTGGCAAAAGAGGACGTGGAAGGACAAAAACAAGAATGTCAGACAACGTGAATATCGCGGACATTAGCATGGCTGAGTTGCTCAGAATGGCGCAGAACCGGAGTCAATGGCGACGATTCGTGAAGAGTGCCACGGCTGGTCAGTTATGATCATTCCGACAAAGAGAGAGGGAGACAATATGATTATAATTATTTTTAAATTTAATTTTTCATTTGCCCGTACTAGAAAAGAGAATTATGCCTGACCAGCAAAATTTAACAATCAATGACAACATATTCTAGGATAATACTTCATGTCATGAGTATTCGCATTTTGTCGCCCAATGCCTAATGCTTCGATGGCAGTTGACGTGTCTGATACGAATCAAATCATTTGCCGACTGATCGTTCGACCATGACTCTATTTGTGTAAATTATGGTCTCATTTTGTTTAACTTTTAAAATAAACATGAAATTTTGTATCACCGTTTTGTGTTAATTTGACATATCTTTTGTTTTAATATTACTTTGTAACGGTACATGTAGATTATTTAGAATATTCCTATTATAGATAGAACGAAGTTCATCTTGTCGGGAAATGTTCCGTTTAAGTAGATAAGAGTTTTTTAATAACATAGACTAATACTTCAATTTTCTGACACCAATATTATTGTTTTGAATATGTTAACAACACAATCCTGTTTTACTTCTGGAACTTTAAGACTTATTCAGCGCGTCTACAACACAATTTTATGCTCTTTCAATTTTCCATGCGTGATTAGAACCGTGATTCAAAAGAACAAAATAATTGCAAACAGAAATGATCCGAAAAGTTTATATTCGCATTGTAACTATGATGAACAACCTGATTAGGTTGTCAAATTTAACTTGTTTTATTAAAATAACCCGGAATGACTTTTGTCTAAGAAACTTTTTTTCTTAGACAACATTTATATGCCTGTTTCTAATATGTCAATCGTTGTCGGTTTCTCTGAACACATCGTATCTGTCAAATTTTGATTTGCCTTGTCGGAATAACCTTGCTGTTCAAATGTTGAAAATGGAAATGAAGGCTATTTTCTACATTTTCAGGCACCGTGTATTTTTGTGCAGTAATCTAATCAGTTGAGACGAGGAAACAACTTTAGCAGCATTGTTTTCATTGATTTATCTTTTCTTAAAGACCAGACTGAGTGTGATCGCATTAGACGTAGTGAAATAGCTAAAAGGGTCTTTTTTAAGAATTGTGGTGAATATGAAACGATATTAAATCTAAATTCGTTTTGTATTACATAGAGAGATGAAATTTTGAAAGGAGGGTAGCTTTAGAAAAAAATCCTATAACTTTGCTTAATATGGAGATAGAAGTATAAAACTGGTACTCAATTAAAGGATATAAAATGGCCATGATGGTCATGTGTCAATTATGCAAATAATGAATATTTATAAATTTTAATGAGAATCTAAAAATAGACTTTATTTTTTAAAAGATGATTAGATTCTTTTTATTAAAAACAATACTTAAACAAATCAAACTGTTTCTAGAGTTATATACATGCCCCTAATTGTCTGACACATGTTGCTCTAAGTTTCATATGATTTGGTTCATTTTATGATTTTTTTATGATTTTTAAATTTGCTTATCCAATCCTAATGCATAATTTGACTTGATGTCTGCTTATAACTAACCATAACATTGATAATTATATCGTTCTTTAAGTGGCGACTATCACTTAACTTAGATTTGAAATAAGTATAAACACATGGTCGCCCGCCTACATGCAGAGACAGATCTCCTGCCATTAAAGTTCCATCGATTTGTCGGAGAAATTGTGATAAATCTCCGCCTCCATTAGAATGCATATATATGTGGTGAAGCAACACTTTAGAACGAAATTGTATGAATAATATATATAACTGAAATTTCGGTTGTATCATCATTAATGTTTGTTGAATATCAGGAATAAATGTGTATTTAGTTTAAATGAAGCAACATCCTCGTCAGTCTTTTAAAATTGTTTATTTCTAATATGTATATGTATGATTTGTTTAAAATCCATTTTGCGACAATGTACTATATGCAAGTCTAAATAACAATATGTTACTTTATGCTGTTTTAATTGGGACTTTTTTCTTGCGTCCGTAGACAAGACACCAATGCCTAGTCTGATTTTTTATTCTTATTAAAGAATGTTTGGAGGTTTATGATTACAACACATATTACGTATTTTTATGTCTGGTTGTATCGTTACAAATAGGCTTAGGTAGACCAATTAATTTTTAGGATTACTTGTTACTGTATTCCCTAATGGAAGCTGCAAATCATCTCTTTTTATTTTATAATTAGACAATTCCTGTTTGATGTATTTTCATAATTTAAGAGATATTGCCATTAGTCTAGTATAGCTACAAGCGTTTTCATAGGAAAAAACATTTCTTGTTAGGCGTTAACACAAGGTAATTCCCGCCTACGCAAGACCAATAATTGCAGGGACACAATAAACTCTGCCATTCTGGCACTTAAAGTTCTCTCGATTTGTCAGATCAATGGCGATAAATCACCGAAATCATTATAATGTATGTTTATGTGGTGAAGCGCATCAAGACAGGTTTCTGAATTGTATTAATAATAGATATACTGTTAAAATTGCGTGTGTAAAGTTGCTGGTATTAATAGCTTTCATCAGATTTCTCTGTAGGTGGAGTATAGAGACAACAAAGTCGCAATAATTTTGATATGATAGCCAGTGAAAAAAGAAATCGTATGTTTTGATCTTTTAAGAATAAAATTGATGACCGACGAATTATTTACAGAAAAGTAGGACCAAAAAAGTGGTCAATTGGTTTGAATAGATCAGTCTTCGGTGTCGTATCAATGTTGTTTTGTATTGTTTTGTTTAGTACCGATTACGTAATTTTATTACTGCTGGTTTTGGCTTCAATCGGTTTTGTGAGATTTTTGTTATAAAAGATTGTGTGTGCAAATCAAGCTTTTACAAAGACGTCCCGATTACAGACTGGCCGACTCCGCACCTATTTGAGGGTATGCATATGTGGTGAAGTAACAGTTTAAAACACGCATCAAGGTAGTTTTCTGAATAGACTATTCACATCACAGCGGAAGAAAACTACGTCATCTTAATAACAACATTACGATACACCATAGTAGAACCAGTAACTCGAATAGGGAGGTACTTAAGGATCAGTTTGATTGCTATTGATGCAACCAATTTTCTCCTGAACAGATGTACCGATTCTGATGACAATGAGAACGGAGAATATAATGTACCAGTTTGGGGTTGACAAAATTGTGTTTGCTATTATATTTTGTTTATGTAAGGAAAATATGACACGGTCCTATGAAAATCAATGCATGTACACGAGTTAAACTAGCGCCATGTACCAAAGAACAAATATGCAAGTTTAATGTAACAGTGATAGTTACACTGAGACACTGAATCAGTACCTAGAGAAAAAAAAATTTAGTATCTTGAAACTGTCAATAGGGTAAAATATTCAGGGATAGGGTGGGTGTTTATAACGTTTTACAGAGAGATACAAACTCTTACCCATAATATATATATATATCTTATGTTGTTGGCAGTGTAAATATGCATATCCTGTCAAATTACTTTAAGCATATACCTTGTATTTGACGTGTCTATTGCTCAGTTTGCAGAAAGAAAAAGTAAACATGCATATATCATTTTTCAAAGTATACTTTGCATTGCTCTACACGCACAACCATTTCTCAGTTGTCATTTGAGATTTTGCAAAAGCTGAAATTTTGCTCGCTTAACATTTTTGACATTTTGTAAATACTTTAATATTCCTTATTTTTACAATTTACACAACATCTTGAAAAAATAGTTTTCACTAGAAATTACACTTACAAAACGAAACAATAATCTGTTCTATTTGGCCAAAAGCAAACATGTAAGTCGAAAGGGTGAATAAAACTCATACAGCCATTAATTTATAGTCATATTGTCATTTGTGAACGTTTTAACGGGGGTGGGTTGTCTTTTTTTTGTACAAAATATATATTGCATGGTTTAAAATGGAAATGCTTTCAGCGAGTCATAGTTAAATAACTCTTACAATGTTTTAAAATTATGTTATTGATGATCAATTATAAGTTGTTGCCAAAATAAATCAAATGAAAATGTAAGAGGTTTAATTAATTTCAAGTTTTATTCCGCTGTGCAATACAAAAATACGCTTTAAGTATATTTCCTTCATAGAATAAAGATTATGTTACGGATAATGACATCATCTTCTTATGTTGCCTATTAAACCTAATCCCCAGCTTCATCTGCTAGGTTGTTTATACCTTAAGGCAGTAACACGCTTGTATCTACACCAAAATACTTTTCTAAATTTTAAGATTTTGTTTTATTATTTAAGCGACATTATCCAAGTTCGTAAATTGTTCGTTTTGATAACATAGCATAATGGAATACGAATTGCAGTTGATTTGTAGATTATATTCTCCGTAAAAAGAATGTGCTGTCTTTGAACAGTCGCCTATCATTATTTGAAATCGTTAGAAACTCAACAACATAGTACATCTCCTACCATCGCATGCTGGAGTATGTGCTTGAATGGACGTCATATGTATACGTCAGTCATAAACAATACACTAACTGGCTCTAAAGTTTTAAAACAAAAACATTTTATGGTGTTTGCGGATAGTGTGCTTATGCATGCCATATGCCAATATGTGGTCAAGTCGTTTTCACGTTGAAGAGAGAAATTATTTAGAACCATATTTGTGTATTTAACTTAACTGTAAATAGAGAAGGACAATGCATCTTGCCTTTTACGTTGTCATTTAACTACATAGACTAGTTTTGTTCCAATTAAAAAGGCCTGACGTTTCTTAATGAAACAAGTCTGCAAAAAAGAACAATAAAATTACTCGGAAGGAAACTTTTTCCTGTCTTACAGGTCAATAGTTCTTAATGAAACGTACAATGTTACTAATCAGGAAATTTAAGAGTAGTATTGCAGTATCTTATTGAAATTTTGATTTATATTATCATGAATTGCTTAGTTATCGCTCAAAATAATACTTAGACCGACACTTAAATAGTACTTAGACCGACTCTAACACAAATTATTATTTTTATTCGTTCACAAGCTTTTCAAGTTTAAATTCGAAGAAAACTCTATTACCTTATAACTTCGTTTTAACACTGTCATTGTGATTGTACAGTATGTGCTGCGCATAAATTTATAAGTGCAACCTTTAAGGTCCATGTTGTAGTGATGGTCATATTAGAAGGTCGAATTTTAGGTCATGCTTTATAGTAGTGTCTTGGTCATAACTTGCCAATTTTTATCAGTATTAAAAATACGTTTTTCACGAGCATATACTCGATGGTGTATAACGAAGATCATTTGCTAGTGCAAACATCATAATCAATGGCTTATTTTATCTTTGGCATTATTCAATTACAGTGACATTTCTTGTTTCATTCGACCAACCATTTGAACTGGTGCATACTTTATGCTTTTTACCTTATAGATCAATTGTAGAACACGTGGACGCGTCGTTTGATAACGAAATATAAAAGATACACGATCCCCATGACACATTTTTTGACAAGCTGATTAAACAGCAATATTAGCTATACACAAATTATCAAACGTACTGCTACTATTCCTTAATGCTGTATCGTTTACGTTGTTGGACAATCTGCTTACATTTCATTCTCACTAAGACTGCGTATTGGATGAAATGGTGTTAAAACTAACGTGTTGCCAAATCATTTCTCTTTTTTGAACATACTGTAGATTATTTTATGTAAAATGTGTATTATTTGAAAAATAGTGTTCTTTGCTCATATAAATACTTTCAGTGGGGAGGTGAGGTGGTGAGTAGCTGATAAATATAAACGTATAATAATAAATGTTGCAAAAGAGCAAACATTATACAGAGGTTGTAGTCAAATGAAGTAACGTCACTGCCGTCTTAGTGCTAGCACAATATTTCCAACCGTCAAAGTGGTTCTGAGAGCGGTATGATCGAAGCTATATAGTTCAATAGCAATCTAACCGAGTTCAACTTGACAGTTACCCCCGTAATATCTTCCAGAAAATCTTAAAAACATCTGATTGATGCATGTCAGTTTGATATAAACTTACCTACTGATAGGTAGAACTACATAGCAGACGAGCCATCACTCCCTCTACGTTATTTGTGTATGTATTTCTCTTAGTATATGTTGTTGGTGTTTGTTTGTTATTAATAATAATAATATCATTTAAAACCAAGGGAACATTAAACTATGATAAGACATGCATGCACAATTATATACGTTTGTTTGTTTTTTCTTATGCATGTTTTTGGAACTGGATGACCTTATTTCTTCTAAAATGGCATTTGCCATCACTAACTTTTTCTTACTGTTTTTGGAACATACTTCGGTGTAATACCTAGGTTGCGTATGTCTCGGTTTGCTTTTAAACTCGGTGTGTCTGACTGTTCTTCAGTACTATTTATACTCACGCTGGCTTCTGGTGTCTCCATTTTCTTTAAACACCTGTCATTTCGCTTTCTCAGCATTTTTAAACTGCTTTGGCAAGTTTTTATTTAAGGGCATGTATCGTTCTTTTTGGCTGTCCTCAAAGCTTTTGATCTTTTCTTGTTTCTGCTCTAATTGTGAAAATCTAATTTTACTATCAGTGGGCCTGAATTTTTGGGGTGTTTTAAGTGTCGGCAGCTCGTTGCACACATTGGTCTGAGTTTCAGTTTCTTTGATAATCCTGTTTCTTTCTCTACTTCTTCTTTTCCACACTCCATTTTTCTCCCTTGTATCACTTTGTTTATTTACTAAGAGAAGCTATTGGAGCAATATATTTCTTTGTTCATTCTCTCCTTCTCGATGAAGAAAGTCCTTATCAGCGATCTTATTTCTCTCACGATGCTCGTTTTGGTACAAGTCACGTATGTTAATGTTCGGCCATGTGCGATAAAGAAAGTTTGTCTAAGTTTAACCTTCTTTGGCTGTTTAAATAGATTTTAAGATATGATTACCATTAACAACACTCATCATCTGTTAAAAATATATTCATAAATTTATAATATTTCAGCAACTTACCTTGAAATATCTTTTTTTTTTGCCTCTGACTTTAATTCCCCATATTTTCCACGTGTTTCCGCACAGTAAAAAGATGGAGGGCGGAAGACATTTTCTCTCCAATGCGCATGTTAGTGATTTTGAATGTGTGACGTAGTATGAGGTGGTATGATTCAACTACTACGCCATACAATCGCTAACTGTATTTTCATCCACGTACCTGACTTTTAACGTATTAAACTGCTCTTACATTTTAAGACTAAGACACTGAGAATGTCAATCGAATGTTGTTTAAATAATATTCATTGCGTAAAAGATATAGCCTTATTACCGTCTGGTAATATTTTTTATTCAAGAAATGCATTATTTTATGATTCAAGCTTTTCTTGCGTTTCACGAACCTGACACTGTATATATATTCGTTGTCATGAAATAATGTGTCACAATTAAGACCCTTAAAATGATATATCGGTGGATATTGCGTTATTGTATCTGTTGATTATATGCACTCTTCCTTTGCGACAGCTAATTTTCGCCGGATTTAATGTTATTAAAAGAATCGTGACATTTAGTTGCGGTAAAAAGCATGTTTCTAAATAGAGAAGGATTACCTTGGTTCAAAAGCCTAATTTCATTTTTCAATAACATTTTCTCTACACGCTCTGAATTTTCTCGACCTAAGGAAATATAGTATATAAAACTTGTATGTTCGGGCCAGCTGTGGGGACAAGCCCCCACCCACCCCCACCACTTGCCAACCAGGACAACCCGGGCCTGATATTAGTTAAAATTGACTTGCGTTTAAAATGGCATAAAATAATTATAAATGGCACTAAAAACTTGTATTCTAAAAAGGATTCCAACTAAGGCGGCAACAAATATTGGCCTTGTGAGAAAGTCGTTAAATTTGCCTGCATGGAAAAACGACTATTACAGCAGTTTGACATTGTCCATTACGACAATTCTTTTCTACGACTTTTTGCAGATGCAATTCTCCTAAATGAAATTCGTGGTTTCAGCGATTATTTGTAATTACCGGTAACTGACACTTGTGATTTCTGCAATTATTTACAGTTTCAATTCTCGCTTACTGACATTTGTCATTTTTGCGATTCTCGGCACTTGCAATCCAGCTAACTGTTATTCGTGCTTTCTGCGACACTCTGCAATTTCAATTCACGCTGACAATTGGTGGTTTCTGTGGTTCTCTGCACTTGGATCCTTGCTGACATCCATAGTTCCTGCGGTTCTTTGCATTTCTCTTCATTTACACTCACCGATATTCCAGATGTCATTATATTTGTTGAAAGAGTACCTGGGTTGACAGTTATTTTCTACTCTAAAACATTTGTAAGATATAAAAAAAAATTTAAGAAGACTTAACCGAGATATTCGTTTTCATTAGATTGAACGGGGTGGTCACACTTGTAGTGTTCCTGTGAGTTTTTTTTCTAACGATGCGTATCGGTAATTTCCGTAAATTTCCGCCGGAGTGAAGTTACATGAAGTACACACAAGATCAATAGCCATTCTGTTTGTTTACGCAATACGCAAAATAAGGAATTTTTTTGTAATGATGCGAAATTGTGGAGTTTTCAGGGCAGATATGCAAGGCAGATTCTGAGTGATTTAGAACCCATGAAATATGTAATGACCGAAAATGTCTGCTTGTAAGCTCGTGTTGAAAACCGAGCTGCAATAACCATTTACCCATGAACCCACGACCTCCTGCTCTAGAGCACATTTATAACAACACCAGTCTGAATACGCGTTCAAACTGAACCGTTTTCCCTTGCCTGTACTCGAAGATGTGCATCACAACTATGTATATTTTATAATTTTTATTCAATATGACCAACACATAATCATTCGCTGAAAAAGATTTCTAAGGAACGTTTTCTATACAAGCATGTAGATTTTCCATACACACGAATAAAAAACTCGTCAACAAAACACAATAGATCAGTCCAAATGTTGTGTTCTGCCATCGTTGTTTTTTTAGGGTAGTCTTAAAGTTTAAAGTCTTAATTAAAACAATGTCCGCAAACCCATGTACTCTTTAAGCGACGCCTGAATTGTGATGGACTGAATTGGCAGTCCGGTAGATTGAAAACTTATGATATATACGTAGTTAAAGTATATGTAATTTACATTTAGCAAATATAAAAATGTATATTATCAACACTTGCTATAACAGCACTAAAATTCTTAATAGGATCCCAACCTCAACAAAAACCAATAAATGCCTTGTGAGAAAATAATTAATTTTGCAATTATTGCTATTTTGGTTAGCTCTTAATCTTAATCTCATTATTCTTTGCAATTGCTATTCTTGGTAATTGAAATACGTGGTTTCTTCGATTCTCTGCAATTGAAGTTCTTGCTAACTGACATTTTGGGGTTTCTTCGATTCTCTGCAATAGCAATTCTCGAAACTGCCACTCGTATGTATATATCTTGTTGTCTCTCTTTTTGAGGTCATCATTTATTACTTTCGGCTGTTACTGCAAACGAAACACAAATTGAAATAAGCTTTGTTTTTGTTTTGTTTTTTGCAAATTTTAATTTCACTCTTGAAAAAATATATAAACAAATGGCAAACAAACATTATGTAAACTGCAACAGTAGTGACATATGAAAATAAATATGTTAAAATGCTAAGCTTTTAAAGTAAATTTTGTCTGTTCACGACTACTTAGTCGAAGTTATTGTGTATATATCTAGTATTTACTCCGTTAAAGTTGAATGGATCTTGATTCATAGCCCCGCCCACCATCAATATTTTCTGGATCCGCCCCTGCCCATTAGTATATTTATTATTTAAGATGCGTTATGGAAAAAGAAACCAATGATACTACCGGAACTGAGTATATTTCTTAAAATATTCACTCAAAAAATCTTTAAAATCAGTTAGAATTGGAAACAAATTTTAATTATTCGAAACGACCACAGTTTAATTTTCAAAGATCAGTACGGTGGATGTTCTCATTAGAAATGTTATTTAGACAGGTTGTGCATTTCTATCTCAAGTTACCATTCCTAAGTTAATAAAGATAGTCATTAATAATAATTAAAACACATTCTTGCTGCAAAGTTGATTAACTACTACCTGCAATTGCTTATGTGGTTGCTGTAAATTAGCATTTTAGAAGATAGGTTCAATCAATTTACCATAATTACTAGAAAGAACCGAACTGTAAAGAAATATAACATTATCATTAACAAGTCTCTGCTTGTATTAAATGAATTTCGAGGCCAAAAAAAATAATTTCGACTCAAAAGTTGCAATTAGCTACTTATTAAATGATTACTGATGATAACAATTTCTATAAAAGAAATAGAGGCAACAAAGGATTCAAATTCTGGCAGAGTTGGCTTATAAAACATAAAAACACGGACTGAAATGTACAGTTGAATTTTCCTCACAATTAGTTGTGAAGCTTCCAGATATCAAGCTTCTTGTGGGAGAGAGAATGTCTTGGTTAAAAATCAATTAATGACTCAATAAAGTTAAGAGCAGGTCAGTAGTAATACGCCGAAGGATTGAAATAACCTGAAATTGTCTGAGACTTTTCTTCCAATATTTATAACTGGTTCGTGTTATTGAGGAACTAAAATAGAACGAATTGATGACTTCCAATGCATCAACATTTCGTGTATGTATTACACAGATTTAAGGAAACTATAAGAAACCAGGTAAAACAGAGATCTTCTTTTATAATATATATGACGAAATAAAAACCGGAATTACTGTTTAATTTATCTGCCTATTTTTATAACGCAAAGCGATATTCTATGTTAAGTTTCACCCTATTAACATATCAGCACAGTATAAGGTGGGCAGACCATTCCAGGGGCCGATACAGGGATGGCCACAACGACAGAACAAGCAATGTTACCGGATATATACCAAAAATTTTTGCAAAATATCCAGTTATATGTATCTGCCGGGATAAATTATAAACGCATGGAATGGAAAGCCTAATTCTGGATGCGTCCAAGATGGCCGTCAAATATTGTGAATAAAATATTTTGTTTTTATGAGCGTGTGAAATATTTGCTTAAATGTTGTTGTTACTGAACTATAGTTTATCAAGGTCAATTAAGGTCAAAATGCAGAGAGAAAAAACTAAAAGCCAAGAATTTAGCACTATTGGTATATAATAGCCATCATTAAATAAAGAAGCAATGTTGCATACCAAAAATGTTCAATCAAATCGAGGCCAACATGAAAGGAAATTACAAAGGATTGACTTTAAAGCAACATTTTAAGTAATGTTTCCTTTAATATTTTTTAAAACTCAAATTACACTGTGATAATATCTCATTTAATTTTATTCTTACATACGTCTTGAAAATATTGCCAAAAATTGCCTTGTTGCATTTTCTTTAACTATTGCATTACCGTTCTTTAATGCATCTCTGATTCAGGTTTCAGCAAAATCATCAACCTAACTAAAACCTCCTGAACATAGCTTTCTTAACTTACAATAGAGCAGCATTACACGGAGCAATGAAAGTAATTAACGGCCAAGCTGCCACTTTGAGTTAAATTAATGTCAGAAACTAAAATATTTATATGTCCAGTGTTTACAGCCGCAATACACAACAACTTACGTACATTTCTAGATGAACGACTAGACAGCGCTTGCTTGCATTCCTGACTGCTGATAGGCTAAATGGGCGGAGCTTATTTTACTGCGAACTGTTTACACAAATGACCGTAAACATGACGTCAAAATAACGTCCTCTAACAGACGTGTAAAATGTTGCTTTTGTGTTTTGTTATATTTTCATTTCTTAGAAAATACATTACGCATAATTGTTGTTTCAAATACTCTATCTTTTTAAAAAAAATCTGTAATAGTGACATTTAACGAACTATAAATGTTGTAAATGTTGTTTTTATTTTGACTTTGTAGGCGTGGTTTAAATATTAGAACATTATCACGCGCAGAGTGAGCTATTCCTTTGATCTAACTTCTATAAGAAGTCGCAGGGTTTGTCTTATAAAGATAAAATAGAAAAGGTAATTATATTTTAATGAATTAATTCTTATGGAATCTAAATGTACTGTAAATATAAGAAATGAATCATTCAGACTCCACGATACTTTAAACAGCCCAGCACGGTTCATCAACCGATGATTGCCAAAAATCAACGATTCATTCCTAAAAACACTGCTTATGCCGAATATAGTCACCTAGTTATCAGATACAGTTGTGTTCATTTAGAGGTATAAAGCACGTTTTCTTCTTTGACACAGCCTAATTGCAGTAAACCAGAGAGACAGCAAACAATCTTCAAACTCCATAATCAATTGAATATACGGATAAAGGTCATTGGTATTATTACAATTTATCTGTTTGACGATTTATGAATTATCTAAGGTGTTCCGAATGATATAACGTCTGAGATTAATTGTAAGATAACAAAACAGGTTACCTATCTGATTTAATTGCTGACTCCAAATTTTCGTATATTTAGTGATGTTTCGAGTGTTATTAATATATGATCGCAAAATGAGGAAAGACATAACTGATTTAAACTAAAGTTATCCTATATTAACTGTGGAAGTAACGGAAGTTGCATTCCTTTGTTTCAAACGTCAGTTACTTTGATATCTCTGTATGGTATCGAAGTCGCCATTTTTTACGCCCGTCGAAGACGAAGACGGGACGTACTACGGATCAACCAGGGCGTCTGGCGTCCAGATGTTTGTCCCGAGCATAACTCCAACACTATCAAAGCTATTGGCTTGAAGGTGGATAGATCTTATTGAGACGATGTGCAGTGCACAATAACCATCACTCTACATGACATGATGATGGAGTTTTTGCCGTTTGTTTAATTTTCTTGTCCGAAATATAACTCCTACATTATCTTGAAACTTGATACATAGATAGGTCTTATTGAGACGGAGTGCAGTTCTCATGAACCGTAATTCTGTACTTCATGATTTTGGAGTTATGCTCCTTTGTTTAATTTTCAAAGCTATTGACTTGAACTTCATAAGTAGATAGATGTTATTGAAACAGAGTGCAGTGCACAAGAACCGTTATTCTCCTATTTTTATTTGAGTAATGTCCCTTTCTGCACAAATGCCATTACTCTCATGTAATTTTTTGTATATTTTATGGTATTCAACTTTGATTTTCAATTATCCAGATTGCAGTCCAGATGCCAGAGTGCATTGCACAGGAGTTTGGGCAGATTTTAGTTTGTTAATTTTATTTTACTTTAATTTCAGTTTTTCTTACATTAACCAAGAGTGCATTCCAAAACTTTGTCATACTGCATTGCACAAGAGTGCACAGAAGTTTGTTTCAAACTGTCCTATTGACGGGCGTATTTTGCGGTTTCCAGTCGTTTCCCCCACACTGACATTTCCTCCTGGATGTTTCCTTCAGGATATTTCCTCCCCTATATATAAATTATATAGTAATGTGAAGATATACTATATAATGATGATATTGTTCTTTATGAAATATTTAGTATCATTGATACTAATGATACTTTACATAAACATGTTAAAATCATTCTTTTACTTAAAATATAAAAAGAAAGTTGGGGTTAGGTAGTTCAAAACAATATGTATCTATTGGATATTAGGTATTAGGTTTTAAATTAATTTTTTACAGTTTACTTAAAGTTTATGTTGTAACTGTTTATGGTGGATACATACATAACTAGAGATGATTATGTATGCATTGATGATGCATGGATGATATAAAATATTAAACAATTAGTCATTTAGCATAAATTGTGTGAAAACTATTTTTTAAAGTTTGTGTTAATTTATATTGCCAATAATGTGTTAAAGGTGTTGGAAAAATTATTCAATCAACTCTGAATCATTTTTTTTACATTCATTAAGTTGGCATGTGCTTTTCTTTGATCATTAAAATTCAAAGTTTTGATTAAAGTTTCTATGAAAGAAGTTTGTTATTACAAGTTAAGCAAACTGTGGGAGTTGCCTATATAAAAGAGCTGTTAAACAGCATAGTTCATCCATATATATTGATAACACATTTTATGGTAAATATTAGTACTTAACTGTAAGACATAGTATTATAAATTGTGATTCGGATTTTTAAGCGTTTATGTGAGTGTTGAAATAAGTAATATGCCGGATTATTCGTGTATTCATTGCAAATGCCAGGTACGCAGTCGTCAACATGCATCTTAAACAATTCACACATTTCACTCCAGTAAATGCTTGGTAAATCTAGCGATATATATATATATATATATATTTCAAAAACATAATTAACAAAATCAATAAAATAATTTACTATTTAATTTTCATACAGAATTGAAAACTATATAAATGTTATATAATTTGTAAAATTAATTTATGGTAATCTTGATTCTTTTAATAATCAGATGATTGAAATGTGAATATTATTTCTATATTTCTATATCATTAATTAGACTATTGTAAATGCAACAAACCAATGATACCTCAAAATTATGTATGTATTTAAGTAAAAATATAAACCTTAACAATCTTTCACAACTACTTTTTATATAGTATATATATAGGGGAGGAAACATCCTGGAGGAAACGGCAGTATGGGGGAAACGACTGGATACCGTATTTTGCTCCACTTTGCGGTACTCTTATCTTAATTTGTTACACTTTAAGTATGATTAAAATGACAGAAGCAACAATATCACTATCGTTAGCTAAGCTATTTACATTTGGGTTATGTGTCGTTCTTATTGTTAAACCGTGACTGTAGCAATCCTCGTCAGTGCAGGGTAACCTATTCAAGACATACTGCAGTTACATTTGTCTTATTTTAACAAGTATGCTTTTAGGTGAAAAATACCACTTTTATCATCATCAGTATAGTCAAAATGAACATACATAGGCACTGACGGTTAAAGGATTTGGTCCAAAATGTCTTTGGAGGCTAGTGAGTTTAAAAAAAAATCCAACTTCTTCTGTATTGTATACAAATGATGCACTAACACCGGAACAAAAACAATACGTATGAGAAGAACAACGCCTTTAAAATACTAAGAACAAGTTCAAACTCACCAAGAATAGGAGCGTTGGTAACGTTTTTCTTATTTGAGTTTTTCCCTATTCATTCAAAGAAAAAGGGGCAGGTTCAAACGGAATGGTAAATTGATGGCACACAATGCTTTACCTCCGGTAAATATAATGTTACAAATTGCTTTACCCCTGGTAAATATAATGTTACAAATTGCTTTACCCCTGGTAAATATAATGCAACAAATTGCTTTACCCCTGGTAAATATAACGCAACACATTGCTTGACCCCTGGTAAATATAATGCAACACATTGCTTGACCCCTGATAAATATGCCACACATTGCTTGACCCCTGGTAGATATGCCACACTGCTTGACCCCTGGTAAATATAATGCCACACACTGCTTGACCCCTGGTAAATATAATGCAACACATTGCTTGACCCCTGGTTAATATAATGCCACACATTCATTGCTTGACCCTTGGTAAATATAATACCACACATTTCTTTACCCCTGGGTAATATAATGTTACACATTGCTTTAACCTATTTTCTTTAAACTTAAATACATTTTGGGAAGTGAGAAAGAAAGTAACACAATATTAGTCTTACACTTCAATATGTCAACATTAAACAATGAAAATCATAGATAGTTATGATCGTTCCTCATACAGTTCTATCTCTTTATGTCCCTTGCCGCTGATATGAGCCCTGTATTGAATTTGGCCATTTAGTTGTTTCTTACAACTAATACAGTAGAATGCCGGCAGGTTCATGTTACCAAAGGCAGCTGTCTCCTTTTGTGCGTAGGAAGAATTGTATGGTTTATACTCAGCTGTAAGAAAAATTTGCAAATCTGTTTGTTTTGTTTTTGACATTGATTGCAGCATCCATTTATGATCATTATAGCAATGTCCAGCTTTATTGTGGAGAATGATCCCAGACACGTCCGAGTAAAACCACCGTTGCATTGCAAGTCAGCTGGATGACCTTCTCACATTAAGTCCTTTCGCCCCGAATGGAACTCAAACCCAGAAGTTGAGAGGCTAAGCAGTCAGAGGAAATACAAATCGGTGACTCTACCAAGACACAGGTACCCTGTTGGTAAATCTGTTACAAATTAGTATTTTTAGCGTTTCTTGTTGAGTTAATCAAACTAACTTATTCATAGAAAATTTACAGTTTAAGAATATAAAATTACATCTCTGTGAACAGTTTACAGTGTTAAACACCATTCGAAGTATCCCGACACTGGGTCACCCCGTCCTTATTGTAAGCTAACAGTAAGCTGAACATAAGGCATATGGTTGTTCTTCTGATGTTTTTGAGATACATACAGCAAAGGAAGCCAGACAATTGGTCCCATGCCATTTTGGACATGGTGGACAATTGGTCCTATCTAGTTTTGCCAGACTGGACAATTGGTCCCATCCCATTTTTGATAGGGTGGACAATTGGTCCTATCTCATTTCATCCCATCTCAATTTGTAAGGGGTGGACATTTGGTCCCATGTGTATATAAATCTGGCCAGATGCTTCAGAAGAGACTGAAGACGTTGTGTACATACTTCAGGTATGTCTCATAGTATTATCATGTCATTTATTATCATTATCAATCATTTAATCATTATCATCATCATCATCATCATCATAATCAACAGTCATCATCATCATCATCAACATTTATTACCATCATCAGCAGCAGTAATACTCATCATCTTGTCTTTATCATCATCTTTGTCTTTCTAATCATAAACATTACATTGTTTACCATGGATAATCAACCTGGCTGAGAATTAAATGCTATCACCATCAACTGATTTCATCTACATTAAAACAATCTGTTCCTATATTTTACTATTAATCACAGAAAGCAAGAACCCCTAATCTGACATTACCAGCATGCAATACTCTAAGAAAGGTTACGTGTGACTTTCCCAGTCTGTACATAATATACCTGGATTAACAAACTTTATTGAGCTACTCAAGGAAAAATACAGACTATACAAAATAACTTTTTTTGTGTTATTAATATACTTAGGTATTTACCCGACTTGACCTCCAATAGTGCCCGAGGTCGCCGGGGTGGATCCCAACTGGTCAGTCCAAACACTCCACGGCTACAGGTGCCTTGGTAGTTCCGGGTGGGCATCTTACTAAAATGTATTGTAAACCAAGCGTAAATTTATACCTGAAGTAAAAATATATGTCCAATTCAATTTCAGAGTTAATTAGAAAGATGAAGTGCATTGCCTTAAAGGTGATGTAACAATATCTGACCTCTGTTTGGGGTATTTGCGCATATTTTTTTCAAAGAAAAAAATCATAATTTAGTCTAAGCTTTGACAATTTTCATCAGTATCTCAATTTTAGGGAAGCAGACTCGTTATCAACATTTAAAATGTTCATTCTTTTCAAATCTATAAAACAATACTTTATATGATAATATAAAGTAATTTATGTTTGCGCCCATTACTTATTACTTATGGTGGAAGGATAGTTTTGGTGGAGCGTTTCCTTTATATATTTAGTGCAGTGTATCCTTCTGTACAACGCATTTTGTCAGCCTCGTTCTGAAAGCGCAAGGGAACAAAGGAAATCAGAGAAGTTCACTCCATTTTTGTTTATTTTCTTCTATTTTCGATCTTGCTTAACTTCTTTGTTTGATGGGATCTTTGTTATCACATTATTGCATTCATTCTTTAATAAGTATTAGTCGCTTTCCATACAGAGGCTTCTTTTACGGCTTATTGCCAGAGATTTCTTTGTTCTTGTTTACATAACGTGCTGGTTAACCACTTCACGCATCGCATTATTTTACATAATTAAACCTGTTGGGATTGCAGACAGAGGTAATTATATCTGTATTCTATTTCTTTGGTGATTACTACTTATTCACTTAACAGTATCTTGCACGTTTAAGCTAAATCTCTGTCAATTGATTCCATCACTAATTTGCTTACTTTCAGCAGGATAAGGGTGGCTGTTTACTGTTATGTTGTTACATTTTGCCAGTTTCCACGATGTACAATGTTCTCATCCTTAGACATTCATTCACCAGAAGACTACAATCTTGGTGTTATGAACAAGGACGTTTGAATATGAATATTGATTCATCTCGATTACAGATATTTTGGCATGGGATTGGAGGGGCTACCATAACAGACCCATATCATGCCAAGTCATTGTGGTCGGATATTACTCTTATTAAGGATCTAAATATTGACGCTGTTTTCCTGGACATTGGAAGCAACGACTTATGCAACTCACAGATACCACCACGTCGGGTAGCTGATAAGATATTTACATTCGCATGTAGGATTTTGCTTGATGGCTGCAAATATGTTATTATTGGTGAGATCCTTCCCAGGTACAGCAATTCAGGGTTCAGCCAAAGGGCAATGGCTACCAACTCACTTCTTCAACAATATTGTGCTCATCATGATCACATTAAAATGTGGAACCACTCACGAAATAACTTTAATGTCAGGTTTTTACATGATTATGTAGCAGCCGATTGAGTGCATGTTGATAATGACAGAGGAATGGCACGCTATTACAGTTCCATACGGGGTGCTGTGTTGCAGGCGGAAAGGTGCCTTCATTAATACCCTAATTTTGACAGCTTCATAGCATAAACTTGACAACTTGGCGAGGGTTGATAGCCAGCTATTTCACATGTCATAAGTATGCTATAATTTCAGATTCATCACTACTTCACACCATAAACCTGTGGTATATCATCAGATCACTGCAACACTTGAGCTGCTTACAGACCATATTTAGAAGGCAGGAGTACCACATACCCCCTCATCATGTATGTTTGTACACATTTTGGTATTACAAACTGTTAGTTATTGAACATATCAATAACATCATCCAAAACTATCTTACCATAAAGCGGGAAAGTTTATGTCTTGCTACACTTTTCACTTATTTGTCTCATTCCCGTTTGCAATTTAAGTATGGAATAGTACCTGGCCATTCTTATACAATAATGTGGATGATGATCACTATTTGATCCATCATTATGAATTAAGAGTCACTATATGACTATCTCATGCATTCTTATGCATGGGGATCATTATATGACCCTACTGTGTGATGGTCATCTTTATGTATTAAGTCATTATATGACTATTTTAAGCATTCTTATGCATGGGGATCATTATATGACCCAACTCTCTGAATAAAGGTCATGTTTTACACAATTTTAAACAAAGGGATTATTTTATGTCCCTACTGTGTGATGGTCCTTATATGACCCATCTTTAGATATTAAGTCATTATATGACTATTTTAAGCACTCTTATGCATGGGGATCATTATATGACCCAACTCTCTGAATGAAAATCATATTTTACACAATTTTAAACAAAGGGATTATTATATGTCCCTACCGTGTGATGGTCATTATATGGCCCATCTTTATGTATGAAGTCATTATATGACTATCTTATGCATTCTTATGCATGGGGATCATTATATGACCCATTGTCCCTACTTTGTGTATTGAGCTAATTATTTTCTGCAATTATACTTATAGGGATCATTAAATGACCCAATTGTGTGGTAAAGGTCTATCACACAACATCATATTACCCTATTTTTGGGTCTGCACCAGTGTCTGGTAACATTTATTTATTCATCTATCTACCACCTTACGGATATGATATGTATGCTCTTAATGACATCTGTTTTGGTCATCATATGACCAAGCTTAATACTTAATATTCAGTCATTGATAACGCCTCAATCATTACATGCTTGAAAATCATGTTCTCTGTTGTTCCTATACTTGGCTGATTAAGGTTTGGGTTCGTGATAAGTTAATACTAAATTATGTTTGCCAACCATTCTTCCATATATGTTGCAATCATATATAGGGATGTTGACACATATATAATCTTACAACTGTTTTTTGTGACTTCGTTTGCTTTCCCTACTGTTTTGTTTCAGTATGCCAAAGCAAAAACCGACTACATCCAAGACAGGCAAACGCCAACAGTTAAAGAAAAAAACAAACCAGGGAAACCAACGGCTGTCACAAATAATTGCAAGGGCCATTTCAAGTGATGCAGGGCTGCTGGAGGAGATCCAAAGCCTGCTGCCCCAGAAAGAAACAAACACACAACCTCAGATAGAGACCGACCATCCCCAGATAGAGACTGAACCGTTGGCAACCCTGGACCTCCCATCAGACCCGGACAACACATGTTCAACTTCATCGCTTCATGATGACCATTTATTACCGGAAGTGGGTGAGGCTGTAGACCTGGGTGCCTTCTCTACAGTTCACCCTCCTGTGGACAAGGCCACCAAGCAAAAAATTTACAATCAACAATATGTTGACCTTTCTGCACTACTGTTTAAGTCATCTATCTTTGAGACAACAACTATAAAAAAATCAGCAAACTCAATCACCACATCAGTACAAACTAATCAAGCAAACAAGATTACCTCAATCATCACATGGTGCCGCGCATTCCAGCTATATGCGGATATATATTGTGGGAAATACCCTACACAGAGTTCAGAACTTTTTCGTTATATGAGCATTATCCAGACTTTGGCACAAAATTCTTTCCCATGGCAACAGTATGACGAGAAATTCCGTCAACTGCGATCGGTCAATCCTCTACCATGGGGTAATATTCACACAGAAACGTACCTTTTCTGTTCAATGCTTGCTAAGTCTCAGCCATTTCGTGGCCAGCAGTCATCGGCCACAAGACTCCCCCTCTCTGTCCGTCACAGAAAAGGCTTCTGTTGGGAATTCCAGGACTCCGGCAGATGCCTTAAATCAAAATATACACTGCAGCATGTATGCAGCAACTGCAATGGTTCGTCACATGGGGCCAGCCGTTGTTTTAAACCATGCAGACGTATCAGTGACTTTAAAACACAGTCCCCATCAGCAAACAAGCACCGTTCAATCCAAAAGCATACTTAGTTTACCTACACCAATTGATCCGTTAACACTTGAACCTCTCCTTGCTGGATACGATAACCACGAAACATCAAAACTGCTAAACGGTTTTAGAGAGGGGTTTTCCTTGGGTTCTACAGGTGTGATGCCTGCCAGGCTATGCAACAATCATCCGTCCGTTGCTAGTCATTCAAAATTTGTATTTTCTAAAGTTTCTTCTGAAGTAAGTAAAGGCAGAGTCAAGGGACCATACAGTAAACCCCCCTTAAACAATTTCATTTGCTCTCCATTAGGCGTAGTCCCAAAGAAAACCCCCAATTCTTTCCGCATTATTCATGACCTTTCTTATCCAAAACATGCAATTTCTGTCAATGCAACTATTCCCCGAGATAATTTTGCGGTCATTCTGGAAAGTTTTGACAATGTGGCATCTTTAGTTCTTTCCGCGGGGAGAGGTTCACTGTTAGCAAAAGCAGATATTGAAGAAGCTTTTCGTATTATCCCAATTTCACCTCTTGATTATCACAAACTAGGTTTTAAATTTGATAACAACTATTATTTTTACAGGGTTCTGCCTATGGGTGCCTCTTCCTCAGTTGCTATATTCGAGACATTTTCACGAGCTTTACAATGGATTCTTAGATACAGATATGGTGTTCTTAGGGTCTCACATATAATTGATGATTTTATTTTTGTTGGTGCACCTGCCTCAGATGAGTGTCTTAACTCACTCCATGCATTCTTTCGGTTGGCAGCCACAATAGGGTTACCTATTAAGTCAGACAAAACTGTTTTGCCTTCAACAGTTGTTGAAGTGCACGGCATTACCATAAACACTGCTGACTTAACAGCAAGTCTTCCCATAGACAAAGTTGAGACACTGAAGTCTCTGTTGCTTACAACAATGAATCGCCGGAAGATTACTCTTCTTCAGCTTCAGTCTGTCTTAGGTCACCTAAACTTTGCTTGTAAAGTTATAAAACCAGGCCGTTGTTTTCTGCGTAGGCTCTACGACCTTACTTGTGGGAAGAGTAACCCAAACCATTACATCAAACTGAACAAAGATTGTAGGGCTGATCTCCAATTATGGTATTCTTTCCTTACTCAATATAATGGCTGCACCCTGCTAACAAATGACAGGTTTCTATCATCAGTTACACTAAAGCTCTTCTAAGATGCTGCTGGGTCAGCAGGTTTTGCATGCATGCATCAAACAAATTGGAAATTTGGCTCCTTCCCAATTGAAGTAAGGCATCATCATATTAATGTCCTCGAATTGTATCCCATCGCATTAGCAGTGTCATTATTTGGTCAGAATTGGCAAAACAAGAATATACTATTCATTTGTGATAACATGGCTGTTGTACATTGCCTTAATAATCAAACATCCAAGGATTCTGTCATGATGGCTCTGATAAGGATCATCGTTCTGAAGGCTCTAAATTTCAATTTTTGTTTTAAGTCTTCCCATATTCCTACAAAGCAAAATACCATTTGTGATCAACTCTCACGTTTACAGGTGGAAGAAGCTCTTCGTGCTGCCCCTTTTCTGGACAAGTTTCCAGTGCCAATTCCTCGGGAGATGTCCCCGCTCACCTTGCTCAGGTGAAGGAACACTTACTCATGTCCTCATTGGCCTCTTCTACAAGGACAGCATATCTCAACTCCTGGCGAAAGTTTACCGAGTTCATCACAAAGACATACCCCAATGCTACGGTTTTCCCATCTACACCACAATACATATCGACCTTTGTCGCCCATCTCCATAATTTAAGATTGTCTCCTTCGAGCATAAGTGCTCACCTTTCTGCTATTTCATTCTATCACTCCATTGCAAACACTAGGGATCCATGTGACCACCCCATTGTTCGGCGTATGATCTTGGGCTGCCGTAAGCTTAGAGTCTGCCAGGACATTCGGAGGCCTCTTCTGCATTGCCATATAATAATGCTAGTTAATGCGGTAAACCACCTATATGCTGCGTCACGTTACCAAATGTTCCTTTATAAGTCAGTTATATTGCTGGCATTTTTGGGGTTCTTTCGAATGGGCGAGCTGTTACCAAACACGTGTACATCTGCTAAGAAAGTCGTGCAACTCTCGCATATCCAATTTCATGACACTACTCTAACCCTATACCTCCATAACTACAAAACAAGGCGGTCAGATAAACCTATCGAAATAATCATTAGGAACAATGGCCCGCTCTATCCTGTAGCTGCTTTACAGTCCTTCTCGCAAATGCGTGGCCATGTACCGGGCCCCCTGTTCGTATCTTCAACAGGAGACCCACTAACCATACAGCAATTCAGAAGTGTTTTTAATGACCTACTCGCATTCTGTAATCTGTCCAAAACAGTCTACAAGCTACATAGTTTCAGAATTGGAGCATGCACGCAGGCAATATTGTCAGGAGTCACGGAAGCTGAAGTAATGTTCATGGGCCGTTGGAGGTCTCATGCTTTTCGACGATACATTCGAGTCCCAGCCTTGGAAATGTCACCTAAGAAAAAGTAAATGTTCGCAATTGGATCAAATGAAATTAACACACTCCCATCATTACATAAAACACATGGCGTTCATGGTTTAAGCACCAATAAAAGCTTACATACCTGTCTGGTATTGGGGTGTACCAGACAAAACTAACATACTCGACTTTTCATCTGCTTATTGTGCCTTCATGTATTGCCATAGAAATAATGTACTTTTCTCTCAATTGTATACCGCAACAGCTAAACATGCTTGTCAGATATTGGGGTGTATCAGACAACCATGGATAGCAAATTTTTATGCACTGTTTAATGTAACTTGTTTAGTCAGTTGCTGTGTATAGGATGCCAAATATGTACTCTGCTTATTGCACATTGTCCAAGCTTAACATGCCTGTCGGATATTGGGGTGTATCAGACAGGCATGGATAGCCATTTTTCATATATTGTTTAATGCATTTTGCATATTGTCTAACATCCAAGTTAACTTGGAGGTCAAATATCAGACAGAATGGGTAGCAAATTTTTTGCATTGTTTAATGTATATTTTAATATTTTCTGCTCAGTCAACTGTTGTGTACATGTGTATCAAACTCATTACTATACATATTGTCTACCACACAACCTTAACATGCTTGTCAGTTACTGGGGTGTATCAGACAGCCAGGGATAGCAGTTTTTATGCATTGTTCTATTGTTTATATCATTCATGTTTCTTGCCCAATCAAATATTGTGTACACGGATCAAAAATCAATTCCAAATAAAGAAAAAAAATTCTACAACATCCAAGATTGACATTCTTGTCTGATATTGGGGTGTATCAGGCAGGCACAACAATTTTATGAATTGTTATTTTGTATTGCATTATATATTTTTCTGCTTAGCCATTATCTGTTATGTATATAAATACTGAAGAATTTTTCAATTATTTTGTTAGTCTTTCTGCTCAGTCAACTGTTGTATACATAAATACCAAATAATCTTCCAATTTATTTTGTTAACTGTCTAAACTGAAGATTATAAGATGTAAAGTTATCAAGGTGTATATTGAGGTGATGTACCATACACATTTTTTCTCAGGGATCTATTTTTTACAAATCTCACATTCACCATTGTCGTTCACAGCCAAGCCAAACATGTATTTCAGGTATTGAGGTTACCACAAACTTTGGTTCTATGAACTGTTTAAGCTGTACATATCCTAAACTGAATAACACCCAAGCTGTAAATTTTGACATACTTAGGATGTTTAACAGGAAAAGATAACTGTTATTTAATTGTTTAAAAAATTTTCTTGCATTCAATGCTATTTTCTAGCAAGAAGCCCTTTTATGGCTTTAATATGGGGGTTTAAAATATATATATATATAGTTGTAGTTTTCAAACACCTACTCAATGTTTTTCAATTGACAAATAGGACCTTAGTTTATCCCCATCATTAGCCTTAAAATAGACGTTTAGACTGTGTGGGTCTCATCTTGACCATCTGTTTTAGGCCTCAACTGCCTTATTCTCTCAGCAATCAAGCTAATGTGTCTACAGGTGTGCTATGCCATTTTCACCATTAGTATTTCGGCAGCTCATTTTAATTTTGATAATTTTGCCGGTCAAGTTCTTTCCTTGCAGTAAATATGTCCAGGACCGAAAACTATGATCTCATAATGCACTCTATACTAGTCATTTTATGTTGCCAATACAAATATATCTATAATGTTCACTTTTTTCAAAGGTGTTCTAGTCAATAACATCTTTATTATATTTATTGAATTTTAAATGCCATTGTTTTACTTACAACAAATACTTAGTCATTCTTGTCAGTCTCCTACCTTTAAATTTGCTCCTTCCCTGCCCCTTTGGTTGGACGGTGGTGTGGACTTTTTATTGTCCAACTTTATGTCACATCGTTTTTCATGCTCTTCTTTCAAATAACGATAAATTTAAATAAATTCGTCTGGCACCAATATCGGTGCCAGACAGTATCAATCACTACACGATTGTTCGTCTTTCCTAACAACCCTTTTAATTTTTGTGACATAAATGAACTGCAGGGGCAGGGAGCGCGCAAATATAAAACAATACTTTATATGATAATATAAAGTAATTTATGTTTGCGCCCATTACTTATTACTTATGGTGGAAGGATAGTTTTGGTGGAGCGTTTCCTTTATATATTTAGTGCAGTGTATCCTTCTGTACAACGCATTTTGTCAGCCTCGTTCTGAAAGCGCAAGGAAACAAAGGAAATCAGAGAAGTTCACTCCATTTTTGTTTATGCTAAAAATAGACATCAACTGTGACATAGCTAAAACATAAGTGGTCACATGGTTTTCTTAGTATAAAAATAGCTAACTGTGAAGCTTGGCTCAGATAGGAAATACATATATGTATTTTGCGGAATATAGCCCGCAACTTTTTTTCTCAAGATGGCAGCCTGTGGGGAATATTCCAGTGCGGGGAATCTGTTGACAAAATCCATTTTTTGTCAGCTGCCACTTACCTAAGATCAGGGAAGTTGAATGCAGGCTTAACTGAACTCCTTAACCTTTTTGCCGGTTAAAAGTGCGACCTTCAGTTTAATAATATTTTTTGCAGAGGACATTTACAGCATATTAGTGTTTACCCTAGTTTTTCAACCAATCACAATGCTTTATTTTTAAAAAAATCTCCTTTCTATTTCGTGTAGAACAGTCTATAGAAATTATTGTTATAGGTAAAACCTTTCTACAGTGACGTCATGTGCATGGGATTGTTACTCCGGCCTACTTAATTAATATGCATGACGGTACAAATGAGTGTGTCGTGTGCAAAAGAAATAACAAAACACAGCAAATAAACTTTATTCTATAGATTAAAATGTTGGCAAAGATAAGCAAAATGGCACACGTTTTCTTTGGAATAGCATTGTTGCATTGCTGTTTAAGATCGTCGGAAGAGACAGGATCGGCAAATCGACGGTTGGACTCTGAAAATAGACAATATACAATGCTAAATCTATTTATAAAACACAAATAAATGTAGATCTAATAAATTTATGTTAACTTTGTTACAAACGTGTGTTAGACAAAAAGGTAATTATCTAAATACATTGAACAAGTACCTAAGGTCAACGTTTAGATTTAATTGAAAACAATTGTAAAATAAAAAAGATAGATTTCGTAATGTAGATCGTTTATAAAAGTACCTTCTTGCTTGACTTGAAAATCATCTGTTGAGTCGGTATTTGCAACAGTTGAGTAGACGAGGAAACATCGTCTTCATTATCGAAGTTTTCAAACAAGAAATCCCTGAGAGCGAAATTAATTTCTTCTTCAATGTTTCCTGTGTAAATGCCTCGTGGTAAATGAACTACACAACCGTCGTGTAACAGAATTTTTCAAATGAACATGTATACCCAATGTGTCTGGGTGCAGTGATAAGGATGGCGCGTGGTTTGTTGATCACGTGAAGTGTAGATGCAGCAAACAAAATCAGTTTACTTTTGGTGCTGATGCAATATTGGAACACGATGGGCGTGGTTGGTATGATAATTAGGGAAAAACTAGCGTAAACACTAAGTCAGTTAGATTCCAAATAAAGAAACCTACATGAAATAGACACGCCCAGTCGGTCGCTACCGCTCCCTCCTTTGCCGTGTCTATTTCATGTAGATTTCTCTATTTGGACTCTAACTAATACTTGGGGACAGAATTAATGACCGTCTCACAAAGATTTGCAACCACTTTGGTCTACAAGTGTAAAATAAACAGTTTCGTGCATCAGATGGTGGTTCATAATTTACAGCATACTGGGGTCAGAATTAAGGACCATCTCACTAAAATTCGCAACCACTTTCGTCTCCAAGTGCAACGTGAACAGTTTCGAGCATCGGATGGTGGTTCATAACTATTTTGCATACATGTATATGCACTCGTTCTTGATGCTTTATGTGACTTTTTCCAGTTACGTACATTAGCGGGGACTTTAGCGGGGACTTTGTGAAAGACGAAAAAAGATTAGTTGTGTAAATTTTAATTAATAAATAGCAAACTAGAACAATATGATAAAGATAAACAACAAAATTCAAAAACTAGGCGGGCCGATTTCCGTTCTCTTTCGCATGGCTGACTACTTCAAGCTTGAAGCCGGCAGTGTAGCTTTTCCATGAAGGCATCTTGGAAGTGATGTTGTTTCCAATTTTGGGCAAAAATATATAGCGATACCCAGTATGGTCTGTTGTTTGCATTTCTGATTTAACACATCACGCCGATAATTACACTGCACAGATACATCAATCAATCATCTTTGATTGTCATTTTTGTCGGTATCATAAACTTAACAAGCAATAATTTACATTCTTTCTAATGCCACTCCACGGCAATTAAATTTTTGCACGTATCAGCCTATCGTGCCCTGATTAGTCCAATTAAACACTTAATGCGTTAGCATCAAAATAACCACCCCTAACGTATTGCACCATCCCATTATCTATAAATAGCTCTCACTTTACCGACATAAGGTCTGGTTTTGTGTTACAGCAGAAGGCGAGAGGGATTATCGATCGATATGTGCATTGTAGTGTTAGGTAACACTGTGTAGATCACGCTGACTTGGTGTGATACAGTTGACACGTGTTTGACCTGGGAATATGGCTTCTTTACACATAAATTATCGGCACAAAGGGTGCGGAGAATATTCCGCTGCGGGTTATGTATTAACAAATTTTTAAAAAAACATTAAAAAGGGCCATGCAAGGTTTATTCCAAGGGGGTTGTATTCCGCAAAGCACGGTAATGACGATTTTGGCGTTATGGTTCACTTTTCACAAAGGTATAGTACGCCAATAAACAATATTATGCGAGATTTATTCAGAAAACAATGGTTTATTAAGAAGTTTAATGAAAATATTTTGGTCCAAACTTTAAGATACCACCTTTACATATAAATACAAAAATGTCACTTATTTGACACACACTGAGAAATGTATGGCGTTCAAATTATGTTAAAAATCAATCTGACATTCTCACATAAAAGTCAGGAGAAATTTAATGCCATATAAGTATCAACAGCTTGATCAAAAATTCAATACGTCTTAACTGCACTTGTGAACCCACTTTTGAAGGGAAACTCCCACTTTTAAGGTTCAAAATTATTTGAAAATAAGGGGAGTTTACACATTTTCAGAAATCTCCCTACTGTGCAACTGATAACTTCTTTGTTTATATGAAAATAACAAATCTCCCATTTTGGCCACCTAAAAAGTTCACTTGTATTATTCATCTAAATATGTTCTGTAGGAAACTCTGGGCCAACACTCTTTGTGTTTGCCTGAAATTCTCTTTGTCATATTAGGCAGACAACCTGACACAGAATTTGGTACAAGTTAATCACAAATGCCATGGTAAAGCCTGGTGTTCTCTACCACGGGTAAGTGACACACTGACCGAGTTGCATTACATATCTAAATGGGCGCAGGAATAGTCGTACCACTACAATCTCATACTGGGAATAGTCATAACATACTGGGAATAGTCTTAACATATTGGGAATAGTTGTACCATATGTGAATTGCATATTTCCATATTAGTAATCAATATACAGAATACATAATGTAAATATGAATTAACACTATATATACATAACACATAAAAGGTATGATAATAGGCAAGACAGAAAACAGTGATAAATAAATAAATGGTTACATTTAATAAGTTATCGAGATTACATGGCAAACATTGAAAGCAACGAGGACAAAAGATAATTGATGTTTTTGTGTCGGTTTTTTTTTTTAATAAAGATGTCTATTTATTTCATTTAACAGTTTATTTGTAATTGCAGGTTGAATGAAGAAAACAGAAATGACATAAATTCATGAAAGACAGATGTATAAAATACATGTGTCAATTAAAGGAATGATGTTCTTCATTGCATTTATATTGTTTTTGACATTTGACAAAATTTATTATTGTTTGTTTCTTCCTTTCCGAAATGAAACAAAAGGAAGAACTTACTGTTTCCACTGTTTTGTTTGATACTATTCATATTGTTTGCAGTTGCTATCAAACAATATCTACTGAAAATTTACCTATACATGTTATATGAGGTACGACTATTCCCAATTCGGTACGAGATTGTAGTTGTACGACTATTCCCGGAGCCATACAAATAATATAATAAAAATGTATATACCATCTGCCATACCTGGCACCTGTGATCAGTGTGCTCACTACCAGAGACACGATCAGGACAAACAAACACATTTTTTAAAGTATAAAAAGAAAAAAAGAAGTTGTAGTTATGAGTAAAATGTGCACTATTCAACCAAAAGGTAAACCAAAATAATAGATTAAAACATGCTTTAACTCACGTGCTTGAAAGGTAATCGCTTTATGCCAACCGTTCGACCGCACTTTACGTTGGCCGTTCGTTTACGGCCACGCCCCTCATGAATATTTATATCAAACAGTGTACGGAAAACGATTACAGTTTCGCGAGTTGCAACTTTCATCAAACGATTTAATAAAGTTTAATAAAGTAAGTATTTTCAGTCTGTATGATGATCCTGAAACTTAATAGTTAACAATGTCTAAAGTAGCATGCAAGCATGATATATATTTAGTACATATCTAACCAAACAACTAAACAGAAATATATTTTCAAGATTGAAGATAGTGGCTAATAGTGCAATAGTAGTAGACACGTGTTCTTTATAAATACCAAACATTACAATATTTGCACATTGTCTCAATATATATTTTACAAACAAAGGTTTCAATCCCAATACCTGTATTCAAAACAGCTGGAGCAAAAAATTACTAGGTCATCTACTCAATCTCACCCATCAATGATTATGGGCATGGACAGATGTGTACATGTTTTTGAGATATAGACCAGGTCAACCATTTATTCTCACCTGTACAACCATATATACATGGTCATGGACAGATATTTACATGTTATTGAGATATAGACCAGGTCAACCATTCATTCTCACCTGTACCAACCATATATACATGGTCATGGACAGATATATACATGTCTCTGAGATATAGACAATGTCAACCATTCATTCCTACCTATACCAACCATATATACATGGTCATGGACATATATATACATGTTTCAGAGATACAGATTAGGTCAATTCATTCTCACCAATATCATATATAAATGGTCATGGACTTATATCTACATGTCTCAGACACCAGGTCATACCAACCATTTATACAGGAATATTAATATGAACAATGTGTTGTTATAAAGTGGTGTTGTTGTCTATTTGTTACAGGCAACCATCTTCATGAGTATGAATTTTCACGCTCTTGTCATGAAATGGAGGCAAATGTAGATGATCAAATGCAAAGATGCAAAGTATGTGTCTTCTTTGTACTTGGCATGTATCCCTATTGTTTTCATATATATTCATATATATATATATATATATATATATATATATATATATATATATATATATATATATATATATATATATATATATATATATATATATATATATATATATATATATATATAATTGTATTAAATAAAAATTAATTATTCTTATAAATTATCCTTATAACTGTTTATAACTGTTTATATTGTCTCAATATTATTTAATTAAAGGTAAAAGGTGTACGTACATACATATATCTAGAGACAAAACCCAACAGTCACTTTGTCAAAAATATTTATTTTTTCTCTTCTCAGGTCACATATTTTCATCATATAGTGAAGCAGAGAAATTTATTCAGGAATATGAACTTGAACATGGACTGAAATTTGTGAAACAAAAAAGCAGAATAGTAAAAGCAGAAGGTATGAAAATGTTTCCAAAATGATTACCTTGTTTTCCAGATTACAATACTATAGATGTGGTGAAATATTATTCGTTATTTGTAAAAAAGGAATTAGAAATAATATGTGGATATAACATACAAATTACTGTGTATTTCCTTAATGGTAATAAGTGATAATATTTTTGCAAAATGTAGGGTTCATCTTTGTTAAGATATCTTGTTTATCTTTTTTTACTGATAAACATTCCTGCTACAATACGATACAGCAAATTAGTATAGAATGTGGCATCCATAATAAAATATTGTTTAATATTTAAGTTTATACATTCAAGGCAAATGATCATGATGTGTCTTTTTAATTTTATTTAGATATTTTTTCCTTGGATAAGCACACTATCCTTTTTACTGAACGATCGAAAAAGATCTTAACTCACACATCCGGTTTGAATCCCTTTGTCGTCTTGCAATCAGAACTAAGAGAGTGCCAGAATGGACCTAGCAGACACAAGAGAAAAAAAGGTTATTATGTAGATGTTTAATATTGATGTTTAGCTAATCAGATTGCATTCTTTGTGCTGGAGATTTTGCCCATTTGTATTTTCCTTATGAAATTTCTGAGCAGGTAATTGTTTTGAAAGCAAGTAATTGTGCAGATAATTCATCTTTTCAGTAAAATTTCTTTACTAATCAATCATATTAATTGACACTTTTGTCTTTACCTTCGGTGGTTTAAAGCTCTGTCTTGCTGTGCTCAGATTAACACTTGATATATACAAAATAAACCATTTGTCATTGTTTTATAATACCTATAAATTTGATGAGCATTGAAATGTCCTAGATTGTCCATTGTTAATTAAACTGTGTTTCAGCAATTTTTTTGTTTATATGATTTATTAATTTTCATTTTTTTAAAAACCAGTGGTATTTAATGGACATTGTATGCAATATTTTCTACTATTTTAAGCCAGTGGTAATTAATGGGCATCAAATGTAATAAATTTATTTCTTTTAAACAGCACCACATTGACCATGATTTTCCTCGCTCCAAGGGAAGAATTCAGGATACTAAGAAACTTGGGTGTCCTGCTAAAATCTATGCCAAAACAGTCATGTATTTTACCCAATACACTGTAAGTAATATTGTTCTTTGTCTTATATTAACAATTTTTGAGTAGATACATAATAGATTAAATAATTCTGATAATCTATTGAGCTGAAGACGCTATTCATTTTAAAATGGATTCATTATTAACTAATGGAAATAAAGTCCATTCTTATGTTGATAAAAAGAATAAATGACCAGTATTATTAATTCTATGTTATATTGTTGTTAAATTTACAATATTATTTTCTCCACGCTTACATTGGTACTACAATATTACAATATGCAGTGAAACATTAATATGTTGTATTTTTATATATGAATGGTACAGCTAAGGACTACTTACTCTGGATCCGGTTTTCAAAATTTATTTTATGAATGAAAAATACCAGGCATTATTTATGTTAACATAAATTTACTTAAACAGTTTAGATGATTATTAAATTTATGACACTTTTATTTGAAGATGGTCATGTAGTTTTGACTTTATTATCTTATACAATGTTTGATCTGTTTGACAGCAGTTTACTGTTCCAGGTTCAACTGTGTTATATTTGCCATAGAGAAATTAATGTTTTTGCAATATACAATGTACAATTTCAAAAAATTAATTCATATAATTTATTTTATTAAATTGCAATAAAGTATTGGTCATAACCTATAGTTCTTTTTACATTGGTGCTAAAACCATGTTTAACTCCCCATTCTTTACCCATCAGAAACTTCATCTGTAAACTGAACAATATACCTCCCAGAAGTGATCTATAACAATTGTGAATGTATGCATAGTACTATTGATTCTTAAATCACAACTTTGCTTATTTCAGCTTCTTGAACCAGATTCCAAAAGAAGTAGAAGCAAACTTATTAAGCAACTTCGATCTGAGTTTGGGGCCAGCACTGCAAGAAGAAAATGTGTGGTTGTCACCATATCAGAGAGGCACTCTAATCACCTAACAGGAGAGGTACCGTAGCACTGGGCTTGTTTTAATCACATATTCAATTTTCAGAGCCGCATTAGAGTAAATAAAATATTAAAATCAACTGTAAATTCATACATTAGAATGTGACGAAATTATACAATGATAAACTAAGATGGAAGTATATCTCAGCAGCATTATTATTGATGTTTGAGTTAAAATTTGCATCATTTAATACCTCAATTAATGCTAGTAAGTTATAGTAAAAATTAAATGTCCTAAAAATGTCCTCTTATGATAAGGTATCAAAATAAATCTAAGTTTGTCTTGTCTATGAGAATACATAAGATTTATTATAGAAATGCATGTCAACATAAACTGTTAATGGCAATAAGGTTATGTAGAAACATGCAAGTTTTTGTCTTTTTACTTTTTTCCATTAATTTAGGATTAGTAAAGCTGCAGGCACAACCTGCAAATGCAAGTTTTTTTTAATTATACCTGAATTTTAGTTAATCCATAATAGTGAAATTTTAAAAGTCCAAATATTCAGTCAAAAACCATGCCAACAACTTAAAACATAACATATAACATTAAATAATAGCTTAGTACTAAAAATACATTAAAATTCAATATGGTAAACGAAATCAATTCTCTATCTTGCTTCCTTTCCACATTAAGGTGATCATTATATATTAGTCATTTGAGATGAACTTATTGCCAATGAGCTCAGAATATTGTGTGTTTTCTCTCCTCCAGGATGCTGACTTTATAATGCCTGTTGATAAGCGGATCATCAAATTTATCAAGCAACAGGTGATGGAGAGTGTACGAAGTATTGATGCAATGTCAGTCCTTATAGAGAGCCACATAAGAGATCTTGGCTACACTTCCTCTAGAGACAGAAACAGGCGTCTTCGTCCTTCTAGAAAAACTGTGTACAACATAATGTAGAATAAAATAAACTCTTTGAGGTAATACTATTTCTCTTTTGTTTATACGTGCAATTGATTAGAACACTCTTCCCAGATCTGTTCATATGTGCATGAAACATAACTAAAATGATGGTTTCTGTTTATAAACTAAATGACTTTCTTCATTTTTTACCACATGACCTATAAATATTTAAACAATGAATACAGAAAGTTTTTGTAACAAAAACCAAGTAAAGTATCATAATACAGCATTTTTCTATGAATTCTATAAAGCTCAATCATGGTCTTCAGGGTTGAATGCACATGTGCCAGAAAAGACCTTATATGAATGTCTTGGCACAACCTCTGGCATCTGCATTATTTCTGATTTAAACCAGATACTGACCATTATGTAGGTATTTAAGTGTCATATACAAACTACAGGAAGCTGTAGTGCAGTCTCTACCACAGTAAGTAAGTGCATCTTGAAGTTGATTGAGATAAGTTGACTGAAGTGGAAATTCAGTTCAGGATTACATCGAATAAATGAGGACATACTACATCTAAATGGCATCGATGAGATTCTTACTGTCAAAATCATGCAAAGTGCTAGCTAAGCCTGTGCATTTGATTTTGTGGCAACATAAAGCAATTAAAACATGGAAATGTAAATTTGCACAACCAGTTTGGTTAAATATGTATGGTTATTTTCTATCCATTGTTGTTTAACTTAAAATAATAATTTCAGAACCATTAACATGAGGTTTAAACAATTAATATGATGGCATAAATCATATTGAGACACAAATTGAGAACCATAAATAATGATAATCATGAAGGCATTTCAAAATAGTTTTAATCCATTTAACCCTCCAAATTGACAGTAGTTTCCCTATTATTTATTTTACCACACTGTTGGTAAAGCACTATTCAATTCACTTTCTGTGCCGTTGATTACTAAAGACTTTATTAGATTACATGTAGTGCAATTAAATTGTTAAAAACTAATGAGGGCATGTTCAATGTTGTGTCATACATTAAATGTGTATTTCTTACGGTATTTAGACAATATGATAAAGGATGAATATTTTTAGGTTAATCCTCTCTTAAATTTGATCCTTAAATTGTCTTATTATCCCCTGCCAATGAAATAGGGAAGGGGGAAATAGCGTTGTCCGTCCGTTGGTCACACATTTTCCGTGTGCAGCCATTTCTCGGTAACTAGCCAGTAGAATTTCATGAAACTTGAGATAATGTGCTGTGATGTAGTTAATTGAATAAAGATTGTATGAACGTGATTTATTTTCATTATAACAATATCTTATATACAATTGTCTATCTGTCTTTTCCTCCACTGTCACAAGAATAAGGAAGGCACATTTGTATCACTGTTTGTTTAAGTAGTGAAACTCATATTTACATTTTGAGTTTGGGATTTAATTATACAAAAAATGTATAAATTTCATCCACTTGGTTTAATTAGGAAGGTAATAAAACCATATTTTTGTCCTACCCCTTTCCTGAAGAATTTGTTGTTCTGTCTGTTGCATTTTCTCTTCATATCCCTTGTTCTTGCACACTTCCACATTCAACTCAAATCCCTTCATTCACAAACAAGCCATCACTGGCAGGGATTATCTTTTCAAAGAATATGCTTGTCTTGTAGTACTGTTTGAAATAACTCTGAAATCTACTTTACTTGACATTATAGTTATGTGAAAGATGACCAGATGAACACAAACATTTTCGTGGAAGAATGGAAAAAGTCCACCTTGGCGACGAAGTTTTCTCTAGACCAGCGTTTGTACATAATTACATTAACCAAATTGTAATTAATAGTTTAACTATTAGTGCAATTGTCTTTCTGATAAAAATAGCTTTGAACTTTCACAAAACTGTAAAATACTATATGCTTTAAATGAGTAGTGAGTGAAATGAAAGATAACAGTGACAACCAACTACTCACTTTGTAAGATCTCCTTCGACCATTACAATACCTTGTCTGGAAATATCTTTTTTGTTCAACTTAACAAACTTTACACAAAATGGTTTCACATAACATAAACTGTACTAATAACGACTAATGCCAGTAAATTAAATTTCATGGTCTGCATTTTCTTAAGTCTCAATTATGAAGTGTCTTATCCAACATTAACACAGGTTATTTAAGATGGATAGTTAATATTTATACTGACTTCACAAACATGATGTGGCATATGCTTAGGTTTAAACTAGTTTTCTCAAGAAGGTAGTTTTATTGCATATGTTGTCCATTTAAATGTTTCATATACTTTAATTATAAACTCTGTTTATCAGAGAAAAAATATTCCCAAATTGCTTATGCTGTTTCCATCACTGCATATAAAATGTAAAAACTGGTTTATGTTGGTTATGAAAAACTTAAAAAATGCACTAAAATTTCAACCAAAGCTGATACTTGTTAACTTAATTGCATGTATGTGAATTAATTTCAGGTCTGATCCTTTGTCTGAATATGGTAATGTACAATCTCTCCTATTTGTGTACCAGTCCTCATTCTAGCAACAGATGTTGGCCAAGTATCATCAACAAACAGTACTTCTAGATGCAAGAAACAACATATGTTCTTATGACATACCACTGTTTATGATGGCAGTACAAACAAATATTGGATTTGTTGTGATAGCCACATTTTTCTTAGGAAAAGAAACTAAAATACAAATACAAGAAGCATTACAGGTGATTCGATCATGGAATCCGGGGTGGTCACCCCACAAACTTTATGACAGACTACGATCTACGGGAGATTGGTGCCATAGAGCAGGTATTTCAAGGTATGAACATAGCAACTCTTCATTGTCATTCCTGATGCTATAATCACCTTGGCGCAAGAACTCCATTACTAAATCGGCGCCATATGACCAATCAAGTGTTGGTGTAAGCCAGTAACTTTAATAACTACAGTTTAAAAATGGTAAATTCAGCTTTAAGCTTATTTTAACAAATTCAATAAACAATTTCCTTGTTTACCCTCATCCACAGAATAGTGGCATGCCACTGACAGATCTATGCATGCACAGACAATTGACAATTATGAAAAGACATTTTACATAGGTATAATTGTAAATGGAATAACAATTAAGTGACTTACATAAAACAGTAACAACAACTTCTGCTATTACATGTACTGGTTTGCTACAAATAAAACTACTTATTTCTATTTCACTAAAACCACCATAACTACTACCACTACCACCACAACTACTACTGCTTCCACTACTACTACTACTGCTACTGATACCACTACTACTAATACTACTACTACCTTTACTACTTTTACTACAAATACCACCACTACTACTACGACTACAACTACTACTACCACTACTGCTACTTCCCACTACTACTAAACAGATAAGTTTGGCTTATTAAACAGGATGGCATACATATTTCATACATATTTCAAACATTCGTGTTTTGATAAATACTTTTTATCACTGTCTTACTCATCTACATTTACTCCTGTAACAAGAGAACTTTAACAAAAAATTACTTATTATGGTATCAACTTAAATGCCAGTTAAGAATTGGAAAAGTTTTAATTTGAAGTTTAATTTAAATGTGCATTGTTATTGTTTAAATTGGCCTACTTTCATGCCTTTTAGAAAATGTGCATAAAATAAGTTTAAATAAAATTTATTGCCAATTTAATTAAGTATTCTAATGGGTTAATACCAAAACAAAATATCTTTATTACAAACACTTAGGTGTACACTAGAAATTGCAAAATCATAATGCTTCATCTTTGCAACATCAAAAATCTTGACATTCATGGTAAGGTGCTTGTTGAAAAGGTCTGTGCAGGAAAAAAACAACAGCTAATGATAACTTTTCCTAAAAGACGGAGTTATACAAATTCATCATTATCATTGCTATAAAACAAAGCCCCACACTCATAAGTAGCAACAACATTAATATTTCAAGTATTAGTTATAAATGTGATCATGACACACGTAAAATGTTAACATTTCAAAGTTAGACCAAAGTGACAATCAGTAAGCAATACATTTTAATACTGTAGGTTCATGGATGAAATAGACTGTATATGCTGGGACAACTTGAGCAGTCTCCATACCCTTTACGTGAGATTGCACAGTAGGTATAACATCGGGATTTTTTGTACGTTTATCATATATAATATGTCAACTACGGATAAATCCTCGGCGTTTATTTAATGTTTTTTAAACGTGTTAACTCTAAACAATACTACGTTTTATTTTGTTGATTTTCTAAAATTCAATTATTTCTTCCGTATTTTTTACTTTTCACTTTTGACACTTTTGGCATATGACGTCATGGCATTTATGACGTCATTATATTGTTCTTATAATATATCAGCGCTTGTACTGCTTCATTTTGTTTGAAACTACTCTCTCATTTGGAATTTTTTTGTTGTCGAGGCTTTTATCTAATGTACATACTGTACATATGTTGTTTTATTACTAGTTATCATGTATGTACATAAGTTCATTATATCTATTTTAACTCCCGATGCAGGTGCTTACTGTTAGTTGTTTCACTTTGACGGGACATTTTTATTTACACTGTTTGGCTGATAGAAAAACCTTCAGGAAGTGCGAGGTTGGAGCGCTCCACAAACCAGGTTTAAGCACCCCAGTTGGCCCTTTTGCCGACTGACCGTTCCAAGGCGGTAACTAATGGTTTTTCTTTTTGTGTGTTATGTCTCGTCTCTGTGTTTTGTCACATTTACATTTACCTTGTTTGCCTTGGTCTGCATGAAGATAAAATTTAGATATCTGTAAAAATTTTGATAAGACATTTTCTTATTTACCTATTTACATTTGCCATGGATTTTGAAATATGAGTTTATCATTCAGAAATATGCAAAATTACATTGAGTGAAATGATTTTCAGTGTCTCTAAATACTGTAATGAAGAAAGATTGTTTAAAGAAAAAAAGGGTGACAAAACTGGAAAATTAGTTTGTGTTCAAGGAATTTAAGCTCCAATACTTCATATTATGCTCTCTTTACTGCAATTGGTTATCAGTTATCAGTAAAACATGTTATGGATCCTGATCTGTAATGGATTTATACAATATTTAGTGATGACAAAAAATAGCACTTATAAATAGCATTAAGTGCCAGGTAAATTTTTATAAACAATATGAAAAATTACAAATTATCAAATACATATAGATCCATATACTTATCACTTTTATTTGGTCTTTTTTATTTTTAAATAAACTGACTAACCTGTCTCACTGCAAAACAGAATAGCAGTATGTAGCCCTAGTTTCAGCCCTGAAAACAAGCAGTTTGTTTGCTGACACCAAGGTCAAAGCATGGCTGGAATCAAGGTGGTTTCCAGAACAGAAGGTATGACAATTTGTATTTCGAAAGTATAACTAGTTAAACAGATCAAACAGTTAAATGGTTCCCTTTTACAAAATTTGGCTGAAATATTCTACTGAGAGATGTGGATGCTGCAGATCCCTCTGGCTTCCATGTTTGTGATATTTCTCTCACTCTCTCAGTTATGGTCATATTGGCAACGTCCAGTTTATTATTTGGGAAGGAAGACCAGAGACATGTGTCTGGGTTGAACCATCGATGCAGCACATGCTTGGTTTTTATAGGGCTTTTGTTGATGATGTTTTTCTCTGTTTTTGAGTTTGTACTAAGATAGTTGTTTTTCTTTAATTCAGCGATGGGTAGACTGCTATAGAGATGAAGTTTTGCAGAGAGTGGATACAATAAATGGGCTTGGGAGACAGCACAGGCAGTGTAAAGAGCAATTCCTTAGGAAGTTTAACTTCGGTGGGAGTCTAATTTCTCTGGTAAAGGTGACAGTGGAGAAATTTGCCCCATCCCTTGATATTAGGCAGGTGTAAACTCAAAATAAACCCCACAGAAGTAAGTCGTTAACCTTTGTAATCAGCAAAGATTTGCTATATACACAACAATAATTTTAAATCTTTTTTTACTACTCCAAGCTTTAAAAATATTCCAAAATATTAAAAGCTGCCATGACATTGTTAAGTGAATATAATAACAGGCAGTTTATATTTTATGTTTTATACACATAATGTTGATTTCAATATTGAATTATTGTTGGGCCAATCAGTATTCTGAAATTTATATATGTTCTATGTTTCTCAGTTAACAATGTTAACACTTTTAAAAACTGAAAAGTCTAATGACCTAACAGTAAAATTACAAATTCTCTCTTTTGTCAACATATATATATGCCAACATTCATCAATGCATCAGACCTAACTAGAGTTTAAGTTTGCACATTTTTTTAATTTTTATAAAAAAACCATACACTTTCATTTATATAAATAAATTACATATTATATCGAACCTATTTCTTTTTCAAATAAACATATCATGGCAGACAGTGTCAATTAACATGGCAGAAAATAATCGATGTCTGTCTTTGTATTTGTCTCTCTGCATCTATCTGTCCCTATCAGTCTCTCTCGTAACCTTACAGGTACAAGGAGAACAACATCCGATCAATGCAAATTTTCTGCAGAATAGACCTAAGAAATTTATCGAACACTTTCTTTAAAGAATGCCGCCAATGGTTGAAAACTTAATGTGGGATCAGGAGGGTCCATCTACCTTTTCGGTCACATCAGAACACGGACAGAAAAACACTGTGATTTTCATGAACAAAGTGACATTGGCCATGTCAACACAATTTGTGCGTTGTTCAAATGATCCCAGAATTCTCTTGGGAACAACTCAGCAACTAATTTACTGAACAAGAACATTTCATCTTAGACAAGAGTGTTAATGAGAAAAAAGGAAACCATATTAAAAATAAGTACGTGTGCCAGTTGAAACTGCAGCAAAGACAGTGGGTGAGGAGACTTTGTCCACAGTGAAAATGCAAAAAAGAGTGTGTCTGTCTCCTACAAGAAGGAATCAACCATGTTTACCAAACCCACGACAGTATTGCACTCTCTAAAGTGAGACAATATTTATCGACAATGAATAAATTTCTAGCAACCTTTCAGTTAAAACCATGCCACTTCCTCTAAGGTCCCAAAAGAGAAAAGTAAGAAAGATAAAAAGCAAAGGTCACAAAAGCATATTAAAAAACATTTAAACACAAGTGTTCCACATCCTTCCTACAATTCACACAATGCTAAAGAAACATCTCCACAGACCAATCTACAGGAAACCATTGAGACTGCTCCCCGGACCAGTCTACAAAGTAAGAATTTTATTTTAGATCATTCCTCAGAGGTATTGATATGAATTTTATACAAATATAAAAGCGAAATTGTGAAAATGTAAAACTGCTGGTCACAAGGCTTATGTTGTCAATAAATCTGATAACTATAGTTTTTGTTAATCTCATTGTTGTTAAGCAATAAAAAGTACATGCTTTTCAAACATCATTTCAGAAAGTTTTAAGGCCTGCCTATTAATAATGATTTTTTAATTAATCTTTTTCAACAGGAAATGATTTCTTACAAAATTATGGTTTTCTTTGAATTAAGACCCAAAATTATCCGTCATTTAATTCAAAACTGCATTCAAATCTACCTGATTACAGCTTTAACTCATTTGTTTTGACATTATTATGTACGTTATTTTTTTTGTTGTTGAAGTCCTAGAACAACTGTGGAAGTCAACTTATGCTGTAGAAGAAGTCACCACCATCAGTGGATACAAGCTCTATGTTTCCTCTTTCCAGTCCTTGAAGTCAACATTGACAGATGAGGTATATTTTCATTTAACTGTTTCTATTTAAAAGGTGTTACTATACTGAGACTAAAATTAACCAAAAACAACTTTATATAAATATTACAATAAATACTACAAATATATTGACAACAATATGAGGATGATAATATTAAACTTACATATGGCATTCAGTTACAAAGTAGCATGTCGGAGCAGTTTGGTTGGGCTTTTATATTGTTCATACAAAATAGTCTGGAATTGAAAAATCAGAAAGGAATTATAAACACTGGAAAAGCATGTAAGCAGACCTCCTGAATTTAAAAATAATTTATTGTTTAATGAAAAAATGCAGGAAATGCCAGAATACATATCAATTGCAAATAATAAAAAGAAAAGTTTTTATTGAAGTTAATACCTTTCATAAAAAATGCAAAATTCATTACACTTCAGTTAACTTTTCATGATGTGCATTTATGTAACAAAAGTAATACGAAGTTATGATCTACTTTTACAAATGGCACTGGGAAGTCATTCAAATGAACTGACTAAGCCTCAAAGCTTCCCATTTAGACAGATGGAGTGAAACATTTTGAAGTAAATTTCTTGCTCATGAAATTGGCCCTGACCGGAGTGAAGTTTGACAAAGTTTTCCTACCACTGGACTAATATGTGCCTCAGTTGATTGATCAATTGATGCATTCATTTATTAGTTAATTTGCTCTTTAGGAGCATTTAGTTAATATTCTTCTTCTGTTTTAACAGGCTAGTGATGCATACCTGTCCTTACTGGTGCAGAGGTACAGCCAATTATTAATATTTTTAATGTAAAAGATTAAAATGCAGTATTAATCATACAATAAAACAAGGAAGCTATTTCAAACAATTTTGTAACTAAATAATTGCTCATTCCTCTTTTAATTGAAAATGTTGGGCTAAAATGATTTTGACAAAGGACTAGATTTTCTTGATCCAGCTAAAATGGTTCATATACAGCCCTTTAATTGAATAACTAGGGGATAAAACTGATGTTTAAGTGAACAGTACGGAAACGGTGTCAGTTAGTATTAATAAATCTTATTGTAAAAGAGTAAAAGAACAGTTCCACTTCTTCCTACTGATAGCATTTTTGTTTTATTGTTGAGATACATTCCATACAATTGTGGTCATTTTAATAACATTCAGCTATTCTTGGCGGAGGAAGACACCAGGCAAATGTCAAATAAATTCACTGTATCACCACTGGTCAGCATAAAGACCTTCCCTTATAAAAGTATTTGCTGCACAATTGGACTAATAGACACAGCATATCATAGAGGTGCAGTTTACTGCATTATTTAAAGTAAATGTATTGTAACATGAAATAGTTTATTCTGCTTTGAACAATTATAGTATAAGCAACAATATGTAGGTGCAAAAATTATTAAAATATAGGCAGATACACATTTTCCTTCACTTTTTATGGTATGGGTTGTAAAGGTTGTCTCACCAAAGGAAAGGTCCCTATTATTATTAAAATAGAGGTAGATACACATTTTCCTTCACTGTTTATGGTATGGGTTGTAAAGGTTGTCTCACCAAAGGAAATGTCCCTATTATTATTAAAATAGAGGTAGATACACATTTTCCTTCACTTTTTATGGTATGGGTTGTAAAGGTTGTCTCACCAAAGGAAAGGTCCCTTTTATTATTAAAATAGAGGTAGATACACAATTTCCTTCACTTTTTATGGTATGGGTTGTAAAGGTTGTCTCACCAAAGGAAAGGTCCCTATTATATGTCAGCTCTCTGGGTGAAAGCCAGACAAACAAAGACAAACTTCTCCATTGTTGGTAGTAAGTCATGTTACATGTTGAATGTTAATTGTATTGTTGTTTAGACTTTTCCTGTTCTTGTTCAATCTTAAACAAAATACAGACATTCAAACAAAAACACTGTTTTTGCCCACACATACAAGTTATTTATTATGTTTCAGTTATTTCTGAATTTGTAAGGTATTGTTTTATTATTGTTATTTTTGTTAATTGTGATACTTTTTCACATAAACATAGCTCAGCCTATAAAATATACATTAAATTGTTGTTTCTCCATACTTGAGATATGTTTTTATCTCAGGTGGTGTAGAGTTTTAACTGTAAGTGTTAGAAAAAACCTATTATTATTGTAAGATTCTTTTTCAAATTAAAATTTATCTACTGTAAATAAATATATCCGTGCTAAAGACAGCTGTAGTTTAAGAAACAAAATAGATCAAAGCAGATAATGACTGTACTAGTAAATACCCCACTCACTTTGACATGGTGTTTAAATATCAGTATTGCATTTGTATATATAGCTATGCACAAATTGTCAAAAGTACTGCTTCTACTCCTTAATGCTGTATCGTTTACGTTGTTGGACAATCTGCTTACATTCCATTCTCACTAAGACTGTGTATTGGATGAAATGGTGTTAAAACTAACGTGTTGCCAAATCATTTCTCTTTTTTGAACATACTGTAGATTATTTTATGTTAAATATGTGTTCTTTGCTCATATAATTTCTTTCAATTGGGAGGTGAGGTGGTGAGTAGCTGATAAATATGAACGTTTAATGATAAATGTTGCAAAAGAGCAAACATAAAGAGGTTGTAGTCAAATGAAGTAACGTCGCTGACGTCTTAGTGCTAGGACAATATTTCCAACCGTCAAGGCGGTTCCGAGAGCGGTATGATCGAAGTTATATAGTTCAATTGCAATCTAACCGAGTTCAACTTGACAGTTACTGATCTGTGTCTATGTTAAAGGTTACGTTTGGTATCGGGGCCGTCGCGGCTTTTAGTTGCACTTCCGTTTTTGTTAAATCGTACTTACTCAACGACCACATGGTTTCTTCGAAGTTTTGTTTATTATCGGGAAAATGTCATTCTAGCCCAAGTACAGTGTAAGTTTCTGTCATTTTATTATAAAAAGACTCATTAACATTGTACTTTAACATTATGTGCCTATTATTGCATTCTGTTTAGGGAAGTTACGCTCGAATTTGCTTACCCGATTCGCCCTCAGTTTGTTCGTACCCAATTATTTTTATATTCTAGTCGAACTAAATCTAGTTCTCAGTAATTTTAGGAAAACTTATTATATATGTACAATTGTTAACGTCAACATATGCATTATTTGCGTTGTGTAATAGTTAAGCAACTGATTATATCATTTCTACTCTGTTAAATGATTCTCAGACCATTTAGCTTTGTATTTTTTCAGTATTTTACCGGCTGAATAAAGGTTATCTATCTGCAATTTTGAGTAATCCATACCCCCGGTAGCTGGATAAAGATGCAGGCAAAATAGTAAAATAACTGGGGCTCTACAGGATGGACCAGAAGTTCACAGAGTAGAAACCATCACTCTTCATCTTATTCGGTAACAGAACATTGATGTCTCGTGTTACAAAAATAACATTTAAAGCTATGGAGGTCTATTGTGAACGAGTGGAACATTACTACACCCAGCTAAATCAGCTTTGGGCTGAACTTCTAGACAGTGTAGACATTGACCTAATCCGGTTGAACTATAGTGATCTGTGCTCACATGAAAATAAAGTCAAAACTGTGCTTACGAGGACAAACACTGTGCTTTCAGATTTCAATATGTATTGAATCGGGACATGTACTGAAGAAAGTAACATTAAAATGACTGCTCTTCAAAATAAGTCCTCAGATGTGTTATCCAAGGTGGCCAGCCACTTGGAAAGTGTAAAAACACAAATTCAACGAATTACTAATGAATCAGATGTTGGATCCCACAAAAGTTAACATTCTAATGAGAATGTGTCTGTTCGAACATCAGCAACAAACACCAGCAGTGTAGTGGCGCGTAAACTTGCTAAAGCGGAGGCTGCAAAGGCAAAAGCTGCATTTGCACAACAAGAAGCTGCTCTAAGAAAACAGCGCGCACAACTTGAAGAGCAGCAGTTTATCGCTCAGGCAACAACTGCGAGACAAAAAGCCGACCTTGAAATTGAACTGCTTTTGATTAATGAACAAAAGGAAGTAGCGGCAGCCGTTGCAGAGGCAAATACTTTTGAAATGCATTCGTGTACGCCAAGACCTACCATGATTTAACATACACCAGTAGCACATCCAATGGATAGGGTTTTTGACTTTGTAAATCAAAATCCTGAGGGGTCGCCCCCATCGTCTCTGCACGAACAGCAATTACAAGACCAGCCTTCACAACCAATTCAGTTGTCGCATCATGGAAATTCAGTCATGAATCATAGTCCAGTTCAATCAACACATCTACCTCAACCGCCACCAGCTTCGATGAGTCCAATCATACAGCAAAATGGATATCAGCTGCTTCATCTGTATAATACGCATACACAGCAGATGGCACCATATGTGCCATTAAAAAACTTGCAACCCAAACAAGGACCCATGTTCGAGCCCCCACCCGTGGTGCAGCAAACTAATTATGTACCACATGGGCAGCCACATATGCTGATACCACCACACCATCATCTAGATGTTCCTCCTGGTAACGGGAATAACGTTAGTGAATTTACTCAGTATCTTTTAAAGAAGGATCTGCTATTATCCAGATTGGCTTATTTCAATGATAAACCTAAGAATTATTTGGTTTGGAAAACAAGTTTCAAGTCTATCATGAATGACCTTAAGGTGACGCCATCTGAAGAACTTGATCTTATTGCAAAGTGGCTAGGTAATTAATCAAGGCAGCATGCAATGAGTATTCGAGCAGCTAACACGCATGACCCGACACGTGGTTTAGAAAGAACTTGGGAGAGGCTGGATGAGCGGTACGGGTGCGCCGAAATGGTCGAGGACTCCTTGAATAAGAAAATTCGGGCGTTTCCGCTTCTTTCAAATAAGGACAATCAGAAACTTTACGAACTGTCAGATATAGTGGCTGAGATAGAGTCATTGAAAGAAAACCCAAAATTTAAGCCATTACTGTCAGTTTATGACTCTTCTTCAGGTGTCAACCAAATAGTGCAAAAATTACCATACGCATGGAGAGAAAAATGGGTCACCACAGCCGCCAGATACAAAAGTCAAAAATGAAGCAGTTTTTCCTCCTTTCCAGGAATTCGCCAAGTTCTTACGTGAATTGACTCGTGTTCGTAATGACCCTGGTTTGAACTTTGATCAGGTTGATGCTCACACTTCTAGAACAAAACAGAAATCCTGACATTTCAGCCAGAAAAACTGAGGTGCGTGATGAAAATAAGGGTCAAGGTCATACAACAGTGTGCAGTGAACAGTATTATAATATGAATGGGAACAGTGGGAAACAAACTATTCATTGCCCCAGACACAAAACCAAACACAGTCTTAATGACTGCCGCGTTTTTAGAGTTATGACCCCAGAAGACAAAAAGAAGCTTTTGAAAGACAATAAACTATGTTTCCGATGCTTGGCTGACACTCATGTGTACAAGAACTGCAAAACACGTGTTAAATGCTCGGAGTTTGGTAGTGATAAACATTGTATCGCCATGCATTTTTTCAATAGAACGAGAGAAAGCCACGGCGGGGAGCCGACCGAGCCCAAAATTGTATCTAACAAATGTACACAGGTTTGTGGGGACATTGAATTCACTGGAAAAGCATGTGCCAAGATTGTTCTGGTAAATGTTTACAATAAAAACCAAGCGCAAAAGCAAATAAAAATGTACGCGATCATAGACGATCAAAGCAACAAATCTCTGGCATGGCCAGAATTGTTAGACTTTCTCGACCTAAAGACAAACATGTTGGAATACACTCTTAGCTCATGTGCAGGAAAAACAGTCACAAGTGGAAGATTGACCTTCGGTTGTGTGGTAGCAAGTCTCGACAATAGTGTCATGTTTGAATTTCCCAGTTTGCTTGAATGTACCAACATACCAAATGTTAGAAGTGAGATTCCCACCCCAGAAGTACCAAGACACCATTCGCATCTAAGTGACCTTGTACACAAGATACCCAAATAAGACAGCGAATCAGAAATCAGTTTACTGACCGGCAGGGACCTACTAGACGCCCATCACGTATTGGATCAAAAGGTTGGCCCGCGCAATGCCCCATATGCGCAAAAACTACCCCTAGGATGGGTCATCATCGGGGAAGCATGCCTAGGAAATATCCACAAGAGCGACTAATTTAAAGTTAACACAACATGTCTGTTAGATGGTAGTAGGATATCCTTGCTTACGCCATGCCACAATGCAGTGCATGTTTCACAAGAAAAAGACATGCATTCAGAATGTAATGATCCTGTATTTAAAAGGACAAAAATAGGATAACAAACCATGGTTATCCAATGACGATCGCGAGTTCCTAGCCATTATGAAAGACCAATTTAAAGTGGGATCCTCTGGAAGATGGACCGCTCCACTGCCGTTCCGATCTGATAGACCGAAGTTGCCCAACAACTGTGTAATAGCTGAACGTCGTGCCAAGACGCTAGACTACAACTTGCGAAGAGACGAAAACAAGATGAAGATGTTTACCAAGTTCATGGAAGAAGTCTTCGAGAATGGCCATGCAGAATTAGCTCCAACATTAACTCCAGATCAAGAATGCTGGTATTTGCCTGTGTTTGGTGTCACGCACCCTCAGAAGCCAGACCAGATCAGGTGTGTTTTTGACTCTTCGGCATAAAAACCTCACACTCAATGACGTGCTGCTTACAGGTCTAGACCTTACCAATAGCCTTCTTGGCGTGCTCATGCGCTTCCGGAGGGAGGCAGTTGCCATAACAGCCGATATACAGCAAATGTTTTACTGTTTTAATGTCATTGAAGACCATAGAAATTATCTTCGCTTCCTCTGGTACAAAGACAATGACCCTTCAAACAGTCTCGTTTAATACAGGATGTGTGTCCAAGTATTTGGGAACAGTCCTTCCCCGGCTATAGCCACATACGGATAAAGAAAATCCGTGGAACTCAGCGATAGGGACGTCACGAAGTTTGTTACCGATGACTTCTATGTGGATGACGCATTGACCTCATTACTAACACCGGCAGAAGCAAATGTACCCGAAACGACCTTCAAAAGCACGGGCTGTACGTTCACAAAATTGCTTCAAATAGTGATAAAGTGATGCTTGCCTTTCCATCAGACGACCTTGCAAAAGGCCTTATAGGCATTGACCTAAAGAATGAAGCGTTACCTGTGCGAGAAGTCTAGGGTTACAGTGGGATCTGAATAATGACACATTCGTTTTCACAGTTTCTTCAGAAGAAAAGCCTTTTACAAGGAGAGGCGTGTTGTCTATGATCAACAGTATCTTTGACCCAGTTGGATTTCTCTCACCAGTCACAATCCAAGGGAGACTAATCATGAGAGACCTGACCTCAAACGCAAAAGGATGGGATGAACCATTACCTGATACGCAGTTAGCAAATTGGAAATCGTGGGTGGACACCCTTCCCGATCTTAAGAAGTTTCATATACCTCGTACGTATTCTGAGAAAGGCTTCACACATGGCCCAGGCAGTGTTCACATATTCTCCGATGCATCAGAACAGGCCATCGCTGCAGTGGCCTACATTTTTACCTATGAGGAAGGTCTCCCACAGATCGGTTTGTAAATGGGAAAGTCAAAAGTTGCACCTATTTCAGGACACACTATACCTAGGTTGGAGTTATGTGCAGCAGTAATCGCTGTAGAAATAGCACAAACTGTCGCTGAACACATGGAAATGCCTATTGAGACATTCACGTTTCATACAGACAGTAGAGTGGTACTGGGCTATATCAATTACAACACTCGCAGATTTCATACTTACGTTAGCAACCGTGTAGAACGAATACGGCATTTCACAAAACCAGCACAATGGCAATACATCTGTACCAGACTAAACCCAGCAGACTGTGCAACACGTGGTATTGCGGCATCAGATCTGATGAATAGTGCTTGGTTTCGAGGACCCACACATATGGTTCTTAAAAACGACCATGACAGCGAAGAGCATCATCTCGTTGCTCCCGAGAACGATAAGGAACTGAGGCCTGATATTAATGTCTCCAAGTCCATTGTTGAAAACCAACTTGGCTCAGAACGCTTTACAAGATTCTCAGTATGGAGACGACTAGCGCGAGCTATCTCTTACCTTCAGTGCTTTGTGAGACATGAGCAAACACGTCACTTGAAGGAGGTATCATCATATCAAAAAGCTGAAAAGTTCATTATCAAAGTGGTCCAAGCTGAAAACTATGCAGCGGAACTAGAATGCCTCAAATCAGGGACACATATCTCTCAACGGAACCGCATTCTACAGCTTGACCCATATCTTGACACAGATAGCATCCTCAGGGTAGGAGGTCGCTTGAGTAAAAGCAGTTTATCTTCTAGTGAGAAAAACCCAGTTATCATACCCGGAACTCATCACATTTCTGCCCTTCTGATACGACATTATCATGAGAGTGTGCAACACCAAGGGAGGCATTTTACTGCAGGTGCCATCAGAAAAGCAGGATTTTGGATCGTTGGAGGTAGTGGACAAATCTCATCTTTCATCTTCAAGTGTGTTAAGTGCCGCAAACTAAGAGGCAACCTGCAAACCCAGAAAATGGCTGATCTACCTTCCTGCAGACTTGATGAAGCACCGCCATTTACGTATGTAGGCGTGGATACTTTCGGCCAATGGGAGGTTTCTGCAAGACGAACAAGAGGCGGTCAGGCAAACAGCAAACGTTGGGCAGTGCTATTTACTTGTATGGCAATACGGGCCATTCACATTGAAGTCGTCGAAGAGCTATCATCATCGGCATTCACAAACGCACTGCGTCGCTTCATTTCGGTTCGTGGGAAAGTTAAAGAATTTTACTCGGACAGAGGTACGAACTTTGTTGGTGCTATTGATGATCTTCAAATCAAGGCCATACAAGTAGAACAGGGAGTTGTCAAAACATTTTTGTATGATAGTGGTGTCGTATGGAAATTTAACACCCCTCACAGCTCTCACATGGGAGGTGCCTGGGAGCGTATGATTGGGATAGTACGTCGCATACTGGACTCGATGTTGAGTGACGTCAAGAATCTCACCCATGACATCATTGTAACGCTCATGGCCGAGGTCTGTGCCATAGTGAACTCCCGCCCATTGGTACCCATCTCTAATGATGCTGACATACCGGAGGTGCTATCCCCTTCGACAATAAGTACCATGAAGACCGGTACAGACGACCAGCCATTGAGAGAAATTGACGTTAAGGACATGCTTAGGAGTCAGTGGAAGCGCGTAAAATATATTTCAGACGCGTTTTGGTGTCGCTGGAGGAAGGAATATCTTCAGATGTTACAACCACGACGGAAGTGGAATCATGAAGAAGACAATATACACGTTGGAGACATCGTTCTGTTGAGGGACAAGTCTGTCAGTCGTATTTATTGGCCGATAGCTCGTGTTAACAAAGTGTTTCCTAGTTCGGATCAAAAAGTTCGCAAAGTTGAAGTGTTAGTCTTCAAAGATTCAAAATTAGTGAGCTATGTGCGACCTATTGTTGAGTTGGTATTACTTGTGAATAGTGAGTGAATTGAAGTGATCTTGCATCTGGATAGACCCTGAATAACACTGATATATGAAACTAGTGGATTTTAAGCAACATATGCTCATTATGACTTACGTACCATATTTTTCTAAGGTTTTTTGTTGTTTGTCAATGTGACATATTATTCTTCATGAGTTCTTTGATATTTTCTTGATATGTTTACTCAGTTGTTATTAATGAGTGATATTAGACGGGGAGTGGTCTGTGTCTATGTTAAATGTTACGTTTGGTATCGGGGCCGTCGCGGCTTTTAGTTGCACTTCCGTTTTTGTTAAATCGTACTTACTCAACGACCACATGGTTTCTTCGAAATTTTGTTTATTATCGGGAAAATATGTCATTCTAGCCCAAGTACAGTGTAATTTTTTGTCATTTTATTATAAAAAGACTCATTAACATAGTACTTTAACATTATGTGTCTATTATTGCATTCTGTTTAGGGAAGTTATGCTCGAATTTGCTTACCCGATTCGCCCTCAGTTTGTTCGTACCAAATTTTTTTTATATTCTGGTCAAACTAAATCTAGTTCTCAGTAATTTTAGGAAAACTCATTATATATGTACAATTGTTAACGTCAATATATGCATTATTTGCGTTGTGTAATAGTTAAGCAACTGATTATGTCATTTCTACTCTGTTAAATGATTCTCAGACCATTTTGTTTTGTATTTTTTCAGTATTTTACCGGCTGAATAAAGGTTAACTATCTGCGATTTCGAGTAATCCATACCCCCGGTAGCTGGATAAAGATACAGACAGAATAGTTACCTCGCGTAATATCTTCCATAAAATCTTAAAAATATAGATGCATGTCAGTTTGATATAAACTTATCTACTGATAGGTAGGACTACATAGCAGACGAGCCATCACTCCCTCTTCGTTATTTGTGTATGTATTTCTCTTAGTATTTGTTTTGGTGTTTGTTGGTTATTATTAATAATAATATCATTAAAAACCAAGGGATCATTAAGCTATGATAAGAAATGTATGCACAATTATATACACGTTTGTTTTTTTTCTTTTGCATATTGTTTTTGGAACTGGTTGTCCTTATTTCTTCTAATATGGCATTTGCCATCACTAACTTTTTCTTACTGTTTTTGGAATATACTTCGGTGTAATACCCAGGTTGCGTATGTCTCGTTTTGCTTTTAAACTCGGTGTGTCTGATTGTTCTTCAGTACTTTTTATACTCACGCTGGCTTCTGGTGTCTCTATTTTCTTTAAACACCTTTCATTTCGCTTTCTCAGCATTTTCTTTAACTGCTTTGGCAATTTTTTCTTCAAGGGCATGTATCGTTCTTTTTGGCTGTCCTCAAAGCTTTTGATCTTTTCCTGTTTCTGCTTCAAGTGTGAAAATCTAATTTCACTATCAGTGGGCCTGAATTTTTGGGGTGTTTTAAGTGTCAGCAGCTCGTTACACACATTGGTCTGGGTTTCAGTTTCTTTGATAATCCTGTTTCTTTCTCCAATTCTTCTTTTCCACACTCGATTTTTCTTCCTTGTATCACTTTGTTTATTTACTAAGAGAAGCTATTAGACAATATATTTCTTTGTTCATTCTCTCATTCTCGATGAAAAAAGTCCTTATCAGCGATCTTATTTCTCTCACGATGCTCGTTTTGGTATTCTGCCCTTGTTTTACCCATCGTTAACGATCTGAAACAACAAGTCACGTACGTTAATGTTCGGTCATGTGCGATAAAGAAAGTTTGTCCAAGTTTAACCGTCTTTGGCTGTTTAAATAGATTTCCAGATATGATTACCATTAACAACACTCATCATCTGCTAAAAATATATTCATAAATTTATAATATTTCAGCAACTTACCTTGAAATATCTTCTCTTTTGCCTCTGACTTTAATTCCCCATATTTTCTACGTATTTCCGCACAGTAAATAGATGGAGGGCGGAAGACATTTTCTCTCCAATGCGCATGTTAGTGATTTTGAATGTGTGACGTAGTATGAGGTGGTATGATTCAACTACTACGCCATACAATCGTTAACTGTATTTTCATCCACGTACCTGACTTTTAGCGTATTAAACTGCTCTTACATTTTAAGACTGAGACACTGAGAATGTCAATCGAATGTTGTTGAAATAATATTCATTGCTAAATAGATATAACCTAATTACCGTCTTGTAAGATTTTTTGTTTCAAGAAATGCATATTTTATGATTCAAGCTTTTCTTGTGTTTCACGAACCTGACACTGTAAATATATTCGTTGTCATGAAATAATGTGTCACAATTAAGACCTACATTATGATTTATTGGTGGATATTGCGTTATTGTATCTGTTGATTATATTCACTCTTCCTTTGCGACAGCTAATTTTCGCCGGATTTAATGTTATTAAAAGAATCGTGACATTTAGTTGCGGTAAAAAGCATGTTTCTAAATAGAGAAGGATTAACTTGGTTAAAAAAGCCTAATTTCATTTTTCAATAACATTTTCTCTACACGCTCTGAATATATAGAATACTATATAATATAGTATATAAAACTTGTATGTTCAGGCCAACTGTGGGGACAAGCCCCCACCCACCCCCACCACTTGCCAACCAGGACAACCCGGGCCTGATATTAGTTAAAATTGACTTGCGTTTAAAATGGCATAAAATAATTATAAATGGCACTAAAAACTTGTATTCTAAAAAGGATTCCAACTTACGCGGCAACAAGTATTGGCCTTGTGAGAAAGTCGTTAAATTTGCCTGCATGGAAAAACGACTATTACAGCAGTTTGACAATGTCCATTACGACAATTCTTTTCTACGACTTTTTGCAGATGCAATTCTACTAAAAGAAATTCGTGGTTTCAGCGATTATTTGTAATTACCGGTAACTGACACTTGTGATTTCTGCAATTATTTACAGTTTCAATTCTCGCCTACTGACATTTGTCATTTTTGCGATTCTCGGCACTTGCAATCCAGCTAACTGTTATTCGAGCTTTCTGCGACACTCTGCAATTTCAATTCTCGCTGACAATTGGCGGTTTCTGTGGTTCTCCGCACTTGGATCCTTGCTGACATCCATAGTTCCTGCGGTTCTTTGCATTTCTCTTCATTTACACTCACCGATATTCCAGAAAAAAATTTAAGAAGACTTAACCGAGATATTCGTTTTCATTGCATTGAACGGGGTGGTCACACTTGTAGTGTTCCTGTGAGTTTTTTTCTAACGATGCGTATCGGTAATTTCCGTAAATTTCCGCCGGAGTGAATTTACATGAAGTGCACAAAAGATCGATAGCCATTCTGTTTGTTTACGCAATACGCAAAATAAGGAATTTTTTGTAATGATGCGAAATTGTGGAGTTTTCAGGGCAGATATACAAGGCAGATTCTGAGTGATTTAGAACCCATGAAATATGTAATGACCGAAAATGTCTGCTTGTAAGCTCGTGTTGAAAACCGAGCTGCAATAACCATTTACCCATGAACCCACGACCTCCTGCTCCAGAGCACATTTATAACAACACCAGTCTGAATACGCGTTCAAACTGAACCGTTTTCCCTTGCCTGTACTCGAAGATGTGCATCACAACTATGTATATTTTATAATTTTTATTCAATATGACCAACACATAATCATTCGCTGAAAAAAGATTTCTAAGGAACGTTTTCTATACAAGCATGTAGATTTTCCCTACACACGAATAATAACTCGTCAACAAAACACAATAGATCAGTCCAAATGTTGTGTCCTGTCATTGTTGTTTTTTCAGGGTAGTCTTAAAGTTTAAAGTCTTAAGTAAAACAATATCCGCAAACCTAGGTACTCTTTAAGGTTGAAAACTTATGATATATACGTAGTGAAAGTATATGTAATTTACATTTAACAAATATAAAAATGTATAATATTATCAACACTTGCTATAACAGCACTAAAATTCTTAATAGGATCCCAACCTCAACAAAAAACAATCAATGTCTTGTGAGAAAAAAAATAATTTTGCAATTATTGCTATTTTGGTGCGCTCTTAATCTTAATCTCATTATTCTTTGCAATTGCTATTCTCGGTAATTGAAAAACGTGGTTTCTTCGATTCTCTGCAATTGAAGTTCTTGCTAACTGACATTTTGGGGTTTCTTCGATTCTCTGCAATAGCAATTCTCGAAACTGCCACTCGTATGTATATATCTTGTTGTCTCTCTTTTTGAGGTCATCATTTATTACTTTCGGCTGTTACTGCAAACGAAACACAAATTGAAATAAGCTTTGTTTTTGTTTTGTTTTTGCAAATTTTAATTTCACTCTTGAAAAAAATATATAAACAAATGGCAATCAAACATTATGTAAACTGCAATAGTAGTGACATATGAAAATAAATATGTTAAAATGCTAAACTTTTTAAAGTAAATTTTGTCTGTTCACGACTGCTTAGTCGAAGTTACTGTGTATATATGTAGTATTTACTGCGTTAAAGTTGAATGGATCTTGATTCATAGTCCCGCCTACCATCAATATTTTCTGGATCCGCCTCTGCCCATTAGAATATTTAAGATGCGTTATGGAAAAAGAAACCAATTATACTACCGGAACTGAGTATATTTCTTAAAATATTCACTCAAAATTTTTTTAAATCAGTTAGAATTAGAAAACAAATTTTAATTATTCGAAACGACCACAGTTTAATTTTCAAAGGTCAGTACAGTGGATGTTCTCATTAGAAATGTTTTTTAGACAGGTTGTGCATTTTTATCTCAAGTTACCATTCCTAAGTTAATAAAGATAGTCAATAATAATAATTAAAACACATTCTTGCTGCAAAGTTGATTGTCTACTACCTGCAATTGCTTATGTGGTTGCTGTAAATTAGCATTTGAGAAGACAGGTTCAATCAATTTACCATAATTACTAGAAAGAACCCAACTGTAAAGAAATATAACATTATCATTAACAAGTCTCTGCTTGTATTAAATGAATTTCGAGGCAAAAAAACTAATTTCGACTCAAAAGTTGCAATTAGCTACTTATTAAATGATTACTGATGAGTAACAATTTCTATTAAAGAAATAGAGGCAACAAAGGATTCAAATTCTGGCAGAGTTGGCTTATAAAACATAAAAACACGGACTGAAATGTACAGTTGAATTTTCCTCACAATTAGTTGTGAAGCTTCCAGAAATCAAGCTTCTTGTGGGAGAGAGAATGTCTTGGTTAAAAATCAATTAATGACTCAATAAAGTTAAGAGCAGGTCAGTAGTAATACGCCGAAGGATTGAAATAACCTGAAATTGTATGAGACTTTTCTTCCAATATTTATAACTGGTTCGTGTTATTGAGGAACTAAAATAGAACGAATTGATGACTTCCAATGCATCAACATTTCGTGTATGTATTACACAGATTTAAGGAAACTATAAGAAACCAGATAAAACAGAGATCTTCTTTTTGATATATATGACGAAATAAAAACCGGAATTACTGTTTAATTTATCTGCCTATTTTCATAACGCAAAGCGATATTCTATGTTAAGTTTCACCCTATTAACACATCAGCACAGTATAAGGTGGGCAGACCATTCCAGGAGCCGATACAGGGATGGCCACAACGACAGAACAAGCAATGTTACCGGGTATATACCAAAATGTTTTGCAAAATATCCAGTTATATGGATCTACCGGGATAAATTACAAACGCATGGAATGGAAAGCCTAATTCTAGATGCGTCCAAGATGGCCGCCAAATATTGTGAATAAAATTTTGTTTTTAGGAGCGTGTGAAATATTTGTTTAAATGTTGTTGTTACTGAACTATAGTTCATCAAGGTCAATTAAGGTCAAAATGCAGAGAGAAAAAAACTAAAAGCCAAGAATTTAGCACTATTGGTATATAATAGCCATTATTAAATAAAGAAGCAATGTTGCATACCAAAAATGTTCAATCAAATCGAGGCCAACATGAAAGGAAATTACAAAGGATTGACTTTAAAGCAACATTTTAAAGTAATGTTTCCTTTGATATATTTTAAAACCCAAATTACACTGTGATAATATCTCAATTAATTTTATTCTTACATACGTCTTGAAAATATTGCCAAAAATTGCCTTGTTGCAATTTCTTTAACTATTGCATTACCGTTATTTAATGCATCTCTGATTCAGGTTTCAGCAAAATCATCAACCTAACTAAAACCTCCTGAACATAGCTTTCTTAATTTACAATAGAGCAGCATTACACGGAGGAATGAAAGTAATTGACGGCCAAGCTGCCACTTGAATTAAAATAATGTCAGATAAACTAAAATATTTATATTTCCAGTGTTTCAGCCGCAATGACTATACAAAACAAATAACGTACATTTCTAGATGAACGACTAGACAGCGCTTGCTTGCATTCCTGACAGCTGATTGGCTAATTGGGCGGAGCTTAGTTTACTGCGAACTGTTTACACGAATGACCGTAAACATGACGTCAAACTTACGTCCTCCAACAGACGTGTAAAATGTTGCTTTTGTGTTTTGTTATTTTTTCATTTCTTAGCAAATACATTACGCATAATTGTTGTTTCAAATGCTCTATCTTTAAAAAAAAATCTGTAATAGTGACATTTAACGAACTATAAATGTTTTTATTTTGACTTTGTAGGCGTGGTTTAAATATTAGAATATTATCACGCGCAGAGTGAGCTATTCCTTTGATCTAACCTCTATAAGAAGTCGCAGGGTTTGTCTTATAAAGATAAAATAGAAAAGGTCGTAATTATATTTTAATGAATTGATTCTTATGTAATCTAAATGTATTATAAATAAAAGAAATGAATCATTCAGACTCCACGATACTTTAAACAGCCCAACACAGTTCATCAACCGATCAATGCCAAAAAATCGATTTATTTCTAAAAACACTGCTTATGACGTATATAGTCACCTAGTTATCACATACAGTTGTGTTCATTTAAAGGTATAAAGCACGTTTTCTTCTTTGACACGGCCTAATTGCAGTAAACCAGAGAGACAGCAAACAATCTTCAAACTCCATAATCAATTGAATATACGGATAAAGGTAATTGGTATTATAATTTATCTGTATGACGATTTATGAATTATCTGAGGTATTCGAATGATTTAACGTCAGAGATTAGTGTAAGATAACAAAAATGTTACCTATCTGATTTAATTGCTGACTCCAAATTTTCGTTTATTTAGTGATGTTCGAGTGTTAGTCATATATGATCGCAAAATGAAGAAAGACATAACTGGTTTAAATTAAAGTTATCATATATTAACTGTGGAAGTAACGGAAGTTACATTCCTTTGTTTCAAACGTCTGTTACTTTGATATCTCTGTTTATTTGGTATCGAAGTCGCCATTATTTTAAGCCCGTCGAGGACGAAGACGGGACGTATTATGTCTCAACCAGGGCGTCCGGCGTCCAGATGTTTGTTGGGAGCATAACTCCAACACTATCAAAGCTATTGGCTTGAAGGTGGGTAGATCTCATTCAGACGAAGTGCAGTGCACAAGAACCATCACTCTGCATGTCATGATATTGGGAGTTATTGCCGTTTGTTTAATTTTCTTGTCCATCATAACTCCTTCTTTATCAAAGCTATTGACGTGAAACTTGATACATAGATACACTGAAAGGTCGTATTGAGACGGAATTTCATGTAATTTTTTTATATATTTGATGGTATTCCCCTTTGATTTTCAATTACCCACATTGCAGTCCAGTCCACAATCATGCCAGAGTGCATTGCACAGCAGTTTGGGCAGATTAAAGTTTTTGTTCATGTTATTCTACTTTAATTTCAGTTTTTCTTGCATTAACCTAGAGTACATTCCAAAACTTTGTCATACTGCATTGCAGAAGAGTGCACAGAAGTTTGTTTCAAACTGTCCTATTAACGGGCGTATTTTGCTCCGTCTTGCATTGCTCTTGTCGTTATTTGTTACACTTTAAGTATGATTAAAATGACAGATGCAACAATATCACTATCGTTAGCTAAGCTGTTTACATTTGGGTAATGTGTCGTTCTTTTTGTAAAACCGTGACTGTTGCAATCCTCGTCAGTGCAGGGTAACCTATTCAAGACATACTGCAGTTACGCTACATTTGTCTTATTCTAACAAGTTTGCTTTTAGGTGAAAACTACCACTTTTATCATCATCAGTAAAGTCAAAATGAACATACAAAGGCATTGACGGTTAAAGGATTTGGTCCAAAATGTCTTTAGAGGCTAGTGAGTTTAAAAAAAACTTCTTCTGTATTGTATCCAAATGATGCACTAATACCGGAACAAAGATAACACGTATGAGAAGAACAACGCCTTTAAAATACTAAGAACAAGTTCAAACTCAGCAGGAATAGGAGCGTTGGTAACGTTTTTCTTATTTGAGTTTTTCCCTATTCATTCAGAGAAAAAGGGGCAGGTTCAGACGGAACGATAAAATAATGGCACACATTGCTTTACCTCCTTTAAATATAATGTTACAAATTGCTTTACCTCCGGTAAATATAATGCAACACATTGCCTGACCCCTGGTAAATATAATGCCACACGTTGCTTGACCCCTGGTAGATACAGTGCCACACACTGCTTGACCCCTAATAAATATAATGCAACACACTGCTTGACCCTTGGTTAAAATAATGCCACACACTGCTTGACCCCTGGTAAATATAATGCAACACATTGCTTGACCCCTGGTAAATATAATGCAACACATTGCTTGACCCCTGGTAAATATAATGCAACACATTGCTTGACCCCTGGTAAATATAATGCCACACACTGCTTGACCCTTGGTTAAAATAATGCCACACACTGCTTGACCCCTGGTAAATATAATGCAACACATTGCTTGACCCCTGGTAAATATAATGCAACACACTGCTTGACCCTTGGTTAAAATAATGCCACACACTGCTTGACCCCTGGTAAATATAATGCAACACATTGCTTGACCCCTGGTAAATATAATGCAACACACTGCTTGACCCCTTATAAATATAATGCAACACACTGCTTGACCCTTGGTTAAAATAATGCCACACACTGCTTGACCCCTGGTAAATATAATGCAACACATTGCTTGACCCCTGGTAAATATAATGCAACACATTGCTTGACCCCTGGTAAATATAATGCAACACATTGCTTGACCCCTGGTAAATATATATGCCATACACTGCTTGACCCCTGGTAAATATAATGTCACACACTGCTTGACCCCTGGTAAATATAATGCCACACATTGCTTGACCCCTGGTAAATATAATGCCACACACTGCTTGACCCCTGGTAAATATAATGCCACACACTGCTTGACCCCTGGTAAATATAATGCAACACAGCTTGACCGCTGGTAAATATGCCACACACTGCTTGACCCCAGGTAAATATAATTCCACACACTGCTTGACCCCTGGTAAATATAATGCAACACACTGCTTGACCCCTGGTAAATATAATGCAACACATTGCTTGACCCCTGGTAAATATATATGCCACACACTGCTTGACCCCTGGTAAATATAATGCCACACACTGCTTGACCCCTGGTAAATATAATGCCACACATTGCTTGACCCCTGGTAAATATAATGCCACACACTGCTTGACCCCTGGTAAATATAATGCCACACACTGCTTGACCCCTGGTAAATATAATGCCACACACTGCTTGACCCCTGGTAAATATAATGCCACACATTGCTTGACCCCTGGTAAATATAATGCAACACATTGCTTGACCCCTGGTAAATATAATGCAACACATTGCTTGACCCCTGGTAAATATAATACCACACACTCCTTGACCCCTGGTAAATATAATGCCACACATTGCTTGACCCCTGGTTAATATAATGTTTCACATTGCTTTAACCCATTTTCTTTAAACTAAAATACATTTTACGAAGTGAGAAAGAAAGTAACACAATATTTTTCTAACACTTCAATATGTCAACATTAAACAATGTAGAACAAAATCAATAAAGGAGATCAAGAAATCATGAACTTCAAAACACAATATTTACAAATATACAAACTGTCTAAGTATGATCATTCTAAACAATAGTATGCAATAGGAAGAAAACTGAGATTGTGAAAAAGTAGAGAATAGACTTTAAAAGTCAGCTTTGTATAGCTATTCATCTGACGATATTAGAAAGAGCAGTTTTACATTGATAAACGTTACATTCTGTCAACTAGTTCTTGGTATTGTTCTGAATCACAGTTCACAATGATTTGTTGTTATTCCTAATTCTATATAGTGATGTCACTAACCCTTCCTACATGTACTGCTATTGCTTTACCTATATCTTTACATGGACAAAAACAAAGGAATGTGGCCGTTAAATAAACTGAACAATAAGGAATTCAATAGAAATCTTTGTTTTTCTTAAGCAGATGCTAAAATTATGTCAACTTATATTTTGATAATAAACATACTTAAGAGTCCAGATAGAAACAACTTCTAAGGATATTTTTCTTTACTTTTAACACATAGACCAATGATAACAGTATGGTGTACTAACAACTAACAAAAGATGTACAAAATCAGATGTTTTACAAATATACATCAATGACACTTAACTGAACTGTGAGCACTACAAGTATTAATACAAAGTTATAAACATAGTTTCAAAGACCTGTATATAAATGCATATAGGTGTTTGACATTTCAATGGGTTAATAATCAGTTATTACAAAGTGGCCTGATTGTAGCTTTTCAGCAATGGAGCAAATGTTTTATAATGAGCCTTACAGAGTCTTTTTAAAAGTAAACAGCTCTTGGGCTGTGAGGTAATCAGTTATCACAAGTGCTGTAATGCCCTTGTATTAACAAAATGTCAATAGAAGATTAATAACTGTAGCATAAAAAAATAAAATAATAAAGGTAACCGAAGTATCAAAGAAATCTGAGCAAAAACAACAACAGAAACAAAATTGGTCAGTTTTGAAAACAACTTTCCTTTCACCCATATCTTCTTGAACAAATGGATGAAGTGTATATACAAACATCAAAAACACAATACAACAAAAGCTTATATAACATTACTCAGTTTGGCAAAAACAAAATATTTTACAACAATAATAATTTTGAATTAATCTCAGTCTCTATCTGCTGTCTGAGACTACTGATTTTATTATCATGAATTAATCTCAGTCTCTCTGCTGAGACCATTGTTTTTATTATCATGAATTAAGATTTCATTGTGGAAAACACCCCAATACATCACATATTTAAATAAACCAAAATATGGTGAACTGAGTGGCTGACAAATGTTTATATCACCAAGTTTGTTGCCACAAATTATTAAGCTTCCTCCAACAATGACAATCATCAACCTTTATTAAAAATGTGGGAGTTAATCCGATACTGTTAGTGTGAAATACAAACAATTAAAATCATCATTCATCTAAAGGCATCTATTAATATCAGTCAGAGGTAAGTTTTAAAGCTCTTTAACAATTGATTTCATATCTTATAGACATGTTATTAGAAATGTTGGACTTTAAAGGAGACCATAATCATGTATTTTTACCGACAAAAAGAAAAAGATGAATACTTTTTAAAGACCCGTTACAAATAGCTGCCTCCTTCACATTCTACGTTTACCACTAAAACGGGAACTTTTTATCATTTCATATTGGTTTTTTATGAATCATACTTTAATGAAAACGTTCTATTGGCATTCTTAGAGCTCCGATACATTATGTGTACATAAAAAAATTGGACAGGGCACCATGTTATTTACTTAAACCTGGTATTCTCAATATAAATATTCAGAAAAATATAGACCTTTTTTTTTCTCAAAAATATACCCTTTTTTTCTTCAAAAATATGTATATATATACATATGTATGTTGTGAACATTATAATTAAGATGAATACAAGGATTGCCTACAAAGTCCAATTGGCAAAAGAAATAAAGGCTGCAGCACAGAGTAACTCCTATCTTCTGTCACTCAGCTATACAATTAAGCTGATAATTTTAAATATTGTAGCAATTTGTCAATGCAATTATCCAATTATCAGAATTCTTCAAAGAGATACTATCCATCAAGACACTTTTCCTGCACAATAGAAATAGGTTTCTCAGTTATGTTCGTTCCTCATACAGTTCTACCTCCTCTTTATGTGCCTTGCTGCTGATATGAGCCTTGTATGGAATGGGGCCATTTAGCTGTTTCTCACAGTATTTACAGTAGAACTCCGGCAGGTTCGTGTTACCAGCTGCAGCTGTCTCCTTTTGTGCATAGGCAGATTTATATGGTTTATACTCAGCTGTAAGAAAAATTGGCAAATCTGTTTGTTCTGTATTTGTTTTTGACATTGATTGCAGCGACCATTTATGAACATTATAGCAACGTCCAGCTTGTTGGTGGAGAATGATCCAGACACGTCTGAGTAGAACCACCGTTGCATTGCAAGTCAGCTGGATGACCTTCTCACATTAAGTCCTTTCGCCCCGAATGGGACTCAAACCCATGTGGTGAGAGGCTAAGCAAGCAGTCAGAGGAGTTACAAATCGGTGACTCTACCAAGACACAGGCACCCTGTTGGTAAATCTGTTACAAATTAGTATTATTAGCATTTCTTGTTGAGTTAATCAAACTAACTTATTCAGAGAAAAATTACAGTTTAAGAATATAAAATTACATCTTTGTGAACAGTTTACAGTGTTAAACACCACCCAAAGTATCCTGACACTGGGTCATCCAGTCCTTATTGTAAGCTAACAGTAAGCTGAACATAAGGCATATGGTTGTTCTTCTGATGTTTTTGAGTTACATACAGCAACATAACTGTCATTGTAATAGCAATGTCCAGCTATAACAAATAGAGAACATCCCATTAAAACTGTCTTGGTAGGCCCAGGCATGCACAGCAGGTACAATAAGCTGGCCGACATCTTTTTAAAGCATCATTCAGAGAAATTTACAAATACAACAAGGGTCCAAGAAATCAGAAGGTACTTGTCAGCAATGCTACCCACTAGGTCAATGACCCCTTGAAGGAAATTAAATAAAGCTTTTTAAAGACCTTAGTATGTGTTAGACTAGGCTTGAACCTGTGACCTTTACCAACAGGGCTGATTCTCTAACTTCTCTGTCTAAATATTCATTATAAACTGAATTTTACTTATTACTTACTATGTAAATGTTATACTCTATATGCCAATGCCGTGATTAAAATAATACATATAGCTCATAAACATTGTCATCATCATCATTTTCTTTATTATCCATTAGAGTATGCATGCTGTGAAGTGTTCCTTTTTACAATGGTGATACAAGAAAAAATGATTATATGCAAAAAGACATAGCAACAGGAGCACACAAGTTCTCTCCAACACCCTAACAGTAAAGCAATTACCTGTTGCCTGTTGTATTCCATCCTCTGCATTCTTCTGATCCAGCCATGGTAGGGATGATACAGTTTCAGGGCTGTACTGAAACATATACACAAACACAGCAATACAAAAGAGAAATGTATTTGTTTGTATTGAGCAAACTGTTTGTGGGTGGTTAGAGGGTTCAATTCCACTTCAATTCCACTTCTACTGCTAGTAGATACTTGTAAGTGCTGCTGGAGGTCAAGATGTTAAAAGATAATCAAACTAAGGACATATTAGTACCTCTCTGCAGTCTGAGATAAGTGTTTTATTTTTATTTTGTTTATCTTCTGAAGGGAAATATAGCAGTCTTATTCCTTTATTCTGCAAATTGAAAATTCATTTTTATTATACTTTAACTGTCCACTTTCTAACTGGTGTCAGTGGCCATTCATTGAAAACCCTTGGTAAGGATCAAAGATGATTTTTCATATTCTACTGGAAAAGCTTTTGAACTGAAAAAAAATGAAGTCTAATTGGACTATTATCTGTAGAAAATAGGAAGCCCCATGTTGAAATTGGGTAACATGCTGAGGTTATGGCTTAAGTTCCGAAATTGTAGCTTTGGAGGAAAATGCACCATATATGGAAACTTTTTATGTGTTGGCATTGAGACAGTAACTATATTATTGAGAAAAGAAACTGGAGACCCCATAACAGCAGCTGTTTTTTTTAAAGTGAAATTGGTTTCCCATATAGTTTGCAGTGCATGAAAGTTTTGAGACAGGTATAATATACAATCTCAGGCCGATATACAATCTCACTTCTGAAGCAGAGATAATCTTTGGAAAAAGAAATATAAGTGCTAGTATTAAAACAAAAACAACATTCCCAAATTGAACATGGTTACCATTAAAGTGTATATTTACTAGTATTTTTATTATATATGTATTACCATGACATATGAGGCAGGTATATAGCCCTGCTCCCCGTCTAACTCCACAAGGATCCAGTGTTCGTTGAACTCAGACACAAAGTAGACAATATCTTTGGGTTTCACTGTCAGTTCTTTTCCTAGAGGACTATCAGGCTTGGCCTGGTACTTGTATTTCACCATCAACTCTGCATTGGGCTTCCATTTGTTCAACTCTGATATAAACATGGTTAAACTATACAACATGAATTCATCTAAAGAAAATGGTAAACCTCAATTTATATAACAAAAGCTACAAAAAAGGCTGACCAGGATAAGAACACAAACAGGCAGTTGAAATATGTATTATTCTTGGAATTTACATGTGCGAAAATTTATCAGGCCTTGTCCTTTAACTTGTAGATAAGATTGCCAGTGACAGGGTTGTCCTTAGGAGGCGGCTGGCAGCTGATTTGACCGCCTCAAATAAAAATCGGGCCGCTTTAAATTTGAAAAAAAAAAAAGAAAATCGGTCAAGAGCATGCTCCAGACCCCTCAAGCAGCGCTTTTCGATTCGGCGCTCGCATAGCCTAGCCTCCTCAAAAGTTAATTGAGCCTGCTCAAAATATTTTTAGTGACAACCCTGCAGTGAGACTAAGTCAACCTCTAACTTTTAGGTAGTCCTTTGAACATCTTTACACCATCCATCTTCTAGAAATGGGTAGCACATCAGATCACCAACTTACAAATCAAAATTCTGGTAACCTCAGGCAAGGGGCTAGTGTTCATTATTTATTTTGTTAATAAAGAATTAATATGTGACTTTGACTATCATCCTCTTCATCAAGCACAGCATGTCTGTCAGCAGTATAGGTTATTAAGAGACTATTAACATGCATATCCCCATCATGTTGACTTCTTGTACTTTCACATCATCATCAATATTTATTACCATCATCAGCAGCAGTAATACCCAGCATCTTGTCTTTATCATCATCTTTGTCTTTCATATCATAAACATTACATTGTTTACCATGGATTATCTACCTGGCTGAGAATTAAATGCTATCACCATCAACTGATTTCATCTACATTAAAACAATTTGTTCCTATATTTTACTATTAATCACAGAAACCAAGAACCCCTAATCTGACATTACCAGCATGCAACACTCTAAGAAAGGTTATGTGTGACTTTCCCAATCTGTGCATAATATACCTGGATTAACAAATTTTATTGAGCTACTCAAGGAAAAATACAGACTAAACAAAATTCTTTTTTTGTGTTATTAATATACTTAGGTCTATACCCGACTTGGCCTCCAATAGTGCCTGGGGTCGCCGGGGTGGATCCCAATTGGTCAGTCCAAACACTCCACGGCCACAGCTGCCTTGGTAGTTCCGGGTGGGCATCTTACTCCAATGTAGTGTAAACCAAGCATAAATTTATACCTGAAGTAAAAAAATATGTCTGATTCAATTTCAGGGTTAATTAGAAAGATAAAGTACATTGCCTTAAAGGTGATATCTGATATCTAATAGATGTAACAATATCTGACCTCTGTTTGGGGTATTTGTGCATGATTTTTTCAAAGAAAAAATCATAATTTAGTCTAAGCAATCTAAGTAATCAATATACAGAATACAAAATGTAAATATGAATTAACACTATATATACATAACACATAAAAGGTCTGATAATAGGCAAGACAGAAAACAGTGATAAATAAATAAATGGTTACATTTAATAAGTAATCGAGATTACATGGCAAACATTGCAAGCAACGAGGACAAAAGATAATTGACGTTTTTTTTGTGTGTGTTTTTTTTATTTAATTAACATGTCTATTTATTTCATTTAAAAGTTTATTTGTTTATTTTAACTGCAGTTTGAATGAAGAAAACAGAAATGACAAAAATTTATGAAAGACAGATGTATAAAATATGTAACAATGTGCCAGTTAAAGGAATGATGTTCTTCATTGCATTTATATTGTTTTTGACATTTGACAAAATTTATTATTGTTTGTTTCTTCCTTTCCGAAATTCAATAAAACAAAAGGAAGAACTTACTGTTTCCACTGTTTTGTTTGATACTATTCATATTGTTTGCAGTTGCTTTCAAACAATCTCTACTGAAAATTTACCTATACATTTTATATGAGGTACGAATAAAAATGTATATACATATCTGCCACACCTGGCACATGTAATCAGTGTGCTCACTACCAGACAAGATCAGGACAAACACATTTTTAAAGTATAAAAATGAAATAAAAAGTTGTCGTTATGAGTAAAATGTGCACTATTCAACCAAAAGAAAAAACTAAATAATAAATCAAAACATGCTTTAACTCACGTGCTTGAAATAAAGACAGTTGGCGCGAATTTTCATTTTGGGACTTCTTGTTAAAGAATACGGATATAATACACCAAATTTTAACAATGGGCCCTTTCGAATCTATTCGTAATTAATGGCAGCCATGTCGATTAAATTGCTGTAATTCTTTTAATGTCGTATCTTTTATTTGATTCGATTTTCTCTGACAAAAAAAGTCTGTCGTATATGTTTGTTTTGTTTTCTTTAATAAAAAAGTATCGACTAGTAATAAGTACCTTGTTTTCTACCGATGTTCGACAAAGTTACATACAAAAGTTAACATCATATAAATGCTAGTAATATCTTATATTTGTTTCTAACATTTTATTGATTTATTTTTCATTCGTCCCTTGTTTATTTAGTAGAGTCGTACCATGTTTGTCGAACGTTTCAGAAGTGTGAAACTCACGGCCGTTCACAATCGGATTACTCGCGAGTTATTTGACAACACGACAAGCCGGCGAAAATGTCTGCGAAGGGAAAGCAAAAGAATTTGACTAAAGAAGAGGAGTTGCTTCTTCAGGATTTCAGCAGAAATGTATCAACTAAATCTTCAGCATTGTTTTACGGAAATGCCTTGATAGTTTCTGCTATTCCTATTTGTAAGTCCTCTTTTCCATCTAGAACGTTGACCTACTTTGTGCCACGTATGCATCGTTGTAGTCTTTAATTTTGTCGTACGGTGGGTGGGGTGTTGACAGAGTAATACATGTTATGTTCTTTTTTGCATCAATTAAAATAATCACTCTCATGTAGAGTGGTTCCTTAAGTGTTTTGTATGTTGTTGTTGTTGTTTTTATTCTGTATAGCTTTTTTTGTTTTTACTCTTTACTATTTTTTAATTTGATTTTGAGAAATTATTGTGTTGACAGTTTTTATGTCAATGATACCATTTTTTAAATAAGATAAAGGAAGCATGAGCACTTAGTTGATTTTACATTCTCTAACATCAACATTCAAAATAGATTTTCCTGACATTTGCAAAATCTTAAGATATACTTTGTAAAAATAGACATATGCCATATGGATTTCCAACACATCTATAATCTAATATTATATGAACATATTTTTCAGGGCTGTTTTGGCGGATACATCAAATGGATCTGTATCAGTCAGGCATTTTGTTTGCTGTTGGGACAATCATCAGCACATACCTCATTGCCATGGCTTACAAGAATGTGAAATTTGTTCTTAAACACAAGTATGTATTGTTGAAACTGCATTTGGTCTTGAAAACAATCATAAAATCACAACTATTACTATTTTTTCTTGTTGTACTTCTTAAAAAGAAAATAAATATGATTTGCCCATGTAGAAGTTTTGTGCTACAACTGCTGCCCTGAAGAGATCAGGATCAAGCAGGCATGCAGTGTGATGTAGCCTATGATGCTATGATGAAAGTCTGTTTTTGTAGAAATCATAATGTGCAAAGTATTTTTGTAGTTAATTTTTTAAATCAATGAGCTTGTAAAAATGACTGGCATATGTTAGAATTCATTTTTAACTCCTGAATGTTAAGACTTCTGCATTCTATTTCATGTTACAAATGTAGCGTGTAAACTTATTCCAGGATTGCACAAAAGAGAGAAGATGCTGTGGCCAGGGAGGTAATGAAGCAGATTGCAGATGACAAGAAAATGAACAAGAAGGAGAAGGATGAGAGGTAAAAAAAAAATTTAATACATAATTCAAAAAATCATATTCTTATTTATTTTCCGTGCCTCATTTATGTTTCTGTCACTGACTTTTTCAACATATGTGATAAAGATAATACCTGATTGATTTATTGCACAAATAAGTGTTTTTTTGTTGTTTTTTAAATTGCTACATGTTGCTGTTTTTGTTTTTTCTTAAATTATGAGCCCACATTCCATCATATGCTGTATTAGTGATAATTATGTAAATGGACAGTACTGTTTTATGTGTTAACTCCCTTACTTTCTGTATCAAACAAAACATCTTATCTTCTATTGACTCGCTTCTTTTAATAAACATGCTTCTCACATGTATAATCTAATTGTTTATATGTTTGTTTGTAACAATTTTTAAAAACCTAATCTATTTCTGCTTCATTTTAACTTGTTTGTATTTCTTACATTACCAGGATCTTGTGGAAGAAGAATGAAGTTGCCGATTACGAGGCCACCACATTCTCCATCTTTTACAACAATGCCTTCTACCTGGTGCTGCTGATCATCCTCTCATTCTATGTTCTGAAGAACTTCAACTCAAATGTGTATCCTTTCAACTGAATGATTCTTATTATGTGATAATCATTGTGGTAAAATGATAAGTATTCTTTTATTGGGAGAAGCAGGTCATAGTTCCAATCATAACTCCACCTTGTTTCCCCTTTATTGGGTAAATGACTCCCAAAACTATTGAAATGTAGGATTGAATTCTGGTCGTTCCAATGGTTAAATGTCTTAAAGGAGTCAGCACTCTTTATATATTAGCTGAAGAACCCTTCTGGTTTTGTTTTTAATAATATCCTAAAAATATGAGTAATGCTATAAGAATAATATCTTGCTTAGGTTGATATAAGTATGTGTCTTTAAGAGCTTCTATGTTAACTATTAAAAATAATAGGTAAAATGCATTTCAAGGTAAACATTTATCACTATTTGGGCTAAGGTACACTTACAGAACCAGACCTTAGTTCGATCCGAGTCACAGAATACAAAAGCCCTTTAAGTGGTAATGCTATAGCTAGCTCTCTTGCCAATGGTTAAGCAAATGTAAGGGTAGTTCACTGGCTGGTCTGCCAAGTGTCAGAATAATGTAACTGGGTGTGGTGTCATGCCAGGAGTTCACAGCATGCTATACATAGTCAAGGTAGCACTAAATCTGCCTCAAGTGAACACCATTACCTATTAACCAAAGTACTGTTGGACGCAGGGTGAGATAAGCAGTTGTTATTGAACACTCTTGTTTGTATCTGTTTAAATATTTATAAACCATATAAAACTTTTTAAAGTAATGAAAATATGGAAACAACTGCATCTTCTTAAGTTAGCCTTCTACTACCCATTATGCATACACGTTGAAAAGTTACAACAAAAGAAATATCCCTTTTCATGATACACAGGTTTTTGGTACTACTTCTTTTTAACTGATTTTCAAGAAAAATAATTGAGGAGGCAGATTTAGGTTTATATAATTTCAATAAGAAAACTAGGTTTAAACTAATATTTTATTTAGTCATAAATTATGTTAAAATAAAAATATTTTAATTTTAAAACATTATTTGGGTCAACTTCCAAATAGGAAAACACAAAGTAGTGTTTTTTCCGCAATCATTCCGATTTTTCAGATATTGTTCCTGATTGATAGTGTAAGAAAGACATCATGCTATATATATTTGTTGATACTTTTCCTTAACTGCCAGTAACTACGTGTTTTCAGTGGGTATTGCAGCTGGCCTGCTCGCACTGTTTTCTACCAGTGGCAAGTAAATGCTACCAGGGACCTGCCAGTGTAGTCTTCATAGATGTGTTGTTTTCACAACTCATCCATCATTGTCATTGTCCATTCTATGTCACAATACAGTGCTCATGTAATAGTCAAGTCTATGAATACATGGATGTATTTTAATGTTTTTTATAAGATTTAAAAAAAAGATAAATAATGTATAAGGATCATGTTCTGCTCCTTGTAAGATACCTTGCATTCTCATTTTCCTTTTTTGTCTATAAGATAACAGACAAATGCTGGTTTATATACATTTAAATCATTAAAAATGTGTGTGTTTTTTTGTAGGAATACAGCTGAGTGCTTTGATATTCATTCCAACAATTGTTGAGTCAAGTTTTTCTAATAATGTTTATAATTTATTTTGCCAGTGTCTATTTAAATTATTGATTTTATGACAATTCATAGACATACTTGTTTACAAGGAATTCTGTTATTCTAATTCACTTTTGAGGTGGACAGAACTTAGTGTGTTTGCTAGAGAAAATGAATTAAATTGTGAGTGAGGATGTATGTAAATATGTCACATAATTTAAGACAGATTACCAAATAACTTGAAAATTGGTGTTAATATGTCTAGTAATATTTACTTCAGATATAAACACATTGTCTTGTCATCAGTTGCTAAAAAGTCTACATATGGTCATTTTATTTGTAGAAAATATTGAATAAAGTATTTTAAAACAGGCACATATTTTGTTATTTTGATTACCTTTTATATCTAACCATGCATTCAAGTTTAGCTTGCATGTTCACCTTGATATTCTATCTTTACAGTGTTAGTTGATATTACATGTTATAACTGTACAAATTTGCAAAGCATTTAAGGAGAAACATCAATAACATATAAGAAGTATATAAATATTAATGGCAGAGAAAAACAACCATACAAGCAAGCTTAGCAGCGGATCTAGAGCAAGCAAAAAATATTGATGGGTCTTTATTCCATTATAATGTAAACAGGCAAAACTGCATATGTAATTGACAGCGATATAACTGCATTTTCTAAATGATCAGGGCTTGGTGGAATAACTCATAGAGCAATAAACGGTCACAGTTGTAGGTTTGAATCCCAGTTCTGCAATATGTATTATAAAATTTTAATAATTATGTGTAACTTATTATTTATTTTTAAGTTTATATAACTTGCAAGAACTATTTTCTAATACTGTTGTGTCATTTGGTTTCTTGTTGCAACATAGGTAAATGTAGATAACAGGCATTGCCAAGTCGATCTGATAAAAAATTTTGTACAAAGGATGAAACTGTATTGAAAGGCATGCTACATGGTTGTCAGCTTATTACTTACTACACTCAGTCATCGGTAAAACAATTTTAGCTAAGAGACAAAATACCTCTACCAGGATTCAAACCTTCAACTATGTGAATTTCAACCTGTATTGTGAAGTACATATATAGACAAAAAAAAAATATCGGCTAAGACCATTATGGCTTTGCTAATTACATAGTCCTACAAATAAACAATTGCC